>CM067892.1:14691004-15291004 GCA_034621355.1 Mycalesis mineus
CCGACATAGCTCAGCGAGTCGCAGAAGTGGCAAAGGACGGTGCACGTGATTCGAGGTGAAGAGCAGATGGACGTTAAGGGTTCAAGGTGCTAGAATGGCGACCACTCACGAGGTGGACCGACGACATCAATTATCAGTATATAATTGATATCTCAATAACGAATTTAAATCCTTTTTTTTTATTGACTACAAGTTGGCCCTTGACTGCTATCACACCTGATGTTAGGTGATGATGCAATCTAAGATGGAAGCGGACTCACTTGTTAGGAGTGGGACGAAAATCCACACCCCTTTCGGTTTCTACCCGACATCGTACCGGAATGCTAAATCGCTTGGCGATACGTCTTTGTCGGTAGGGTGGTAACTAGCCACGGCGAAAGCCTTCCACCAGCCAGACCAAGACAAATTAAGAAAAATCTCAATCTGCCCCGCCGGGAATCGAACCCAGGACCTTCGTCTTATAAATCCACCGCGCATACCACTGCGCCACGGAGGTCGTCATACCTCGTGTCGAGTTACAAAAACATCGTCATTGAATAGCGCATTAGAAGTCTATAAATAAACCAGCTTTTTAAAAATAACGTAACGGATAGCAAGCTCCATAGAAACCTTGTTATATGAACATGACGTGAATAGGAACAAATTGAAGCTATTGTGTTAGTTTCTGACGCTTTTCTTGTTGTTTTGTATTATCTTACAAATTAGTTTGTACAGACACGTTAACGTGAGGTCTTAATCTAACATCTCTCGAAATAATGTTTTGACACGATTTCTTAGAATCACGATTTAGCTATTTTGTAAACAAATTACTTTTACCCACTGCCATGTTTTCATTCGTGGACTTCTATTCATATTAGCGTTCTTTTCTACGCTCTATACTGTATATGGGCCGTTAATAAGTTGATAATGATGATGATGACGACAAGGCCAGTCATCTTATCTTTATGAAAAGGGAATAGGTATGGAGCTGCTCCAATGCGAGATTGCGGACCTAGTCCTAACTTAATGTTTGTATAATGGTAAATGTTAACTAATTAATATTTATTAGGTAACTCCCTAATTAATATTTATAAATAATTGACGGCATTACATTCGGACTTAAATCGAAATGGAAATGGGCTGGACACGTCGCTCGACTCACGGATAACCGCTGGACTGTCAGAATAACAAAATGGCCGGGACCAAAAGGAACTCGAGGCAGAGGCAGGCCACGTTATAGGTGGGCTGACGACATTACGCAATTCGCAGGCCAAAATTGGTTACAGAAAGCCAAAGATCGACGGCAGGTAACTCCCAGATGTTAATAATATAATAGTGATCGGACTAACGGCTGTTCGAGAGTGTGAAATAATTCCTGCTTCCTGCTGAGAATTTTTTTTTTATCGATTACAAGTTGGCCCTTGACTGCTATCACACCTGATGTTAAGTGATGATACAATCTAAGATGGAAGCGGGCTAACTTGTTAGGAGTATGATGAAAATCCACACCCCTCTACACGACATCGTGTCGGAACGCTAAGTTGCTTGGCGGTACGTCTTTGTCGGTAGGGTGGTAACTAGCCACGGCGAAAGCCTCCCACCAGCCAGACCAAGACAAATTAAGAAAAATCTCAATCTGCCCCGCCGGGAATCCAACCCAGGACCTCCTTCTTATAAATCCACCGCGCGTACCACTGCGCCACGGAGGTCTTGAAATATATATTTGAATTGTTGCTGAAAGTTCCTCGAAAGAAGTAAATGATCAATATTTCATAGACCTACTTAACCATCAATACCAAATAGTCTGAGTACAGCTTACCATCAAGGTAACAGAACATAGTGTATGTTGTAGCCCTTTTCATGTGTAAATTTCTAACAATTAATAAGGTAATTTTTTAAATAAAAAATATGAAATACTCGTATCTATACAAATAAATAAAATCGAACTGTCTGTTTATACTTTCAAATTAACAACTTTTTGCTAAATGCATATGAAAGGTACATATTTTTTAAAATTTTTGTCAATCTGTTTGATTTGACTAATCTTATAAACTATCAGTCGGATGTCAAAAAATCTTTTTGTATTAAAGCTGATTCGTGAACAGTGAAAAATCTATTTTATATCTTGATATTCCCACGAGAACCGGAACAAATAACTAAAAATGATGGATAAAATCGGTGCAAAAAAACATTGGCGCGCGGCAAATTCATTTCAGATATCCAATCATAGGGGGCATACTGTGTGTGACAGCTATGAATGTTGAATACATCAGTAATTTACGACAGTGGTCCTGAACTGACCTGCAAATGATTGGCATCCCAGGACTCATAACGATTGGAATAAGCGCGCGGGCGGTCCCACACGTTGAAAGTGGAGTCTTGGAGCACGATGCCACTTGAGTCTTTGCTCTGTGGACAACGGTAATGAAAATATGAGTGAAGCCTTACAGGAAGAGAATCCAGGCCTCTTAGTAAATTAAAAAGATATCATAAATTCTAAATTTGAATTCGAACTGAAGTGAATTGATTTGAAGTGGGTCTAAGTTAGGATTAATTGGACTTCAGTACGCAAGTATTACTTGCATAAAAACGACTAGCTAGTCTGATGTCTCATTTGGAACCCCCTGAAAGATAAACTAGATCTACTTTCTGAGTTTCTTCGGACATGATACAGTTGCACAACTGCCTCGCTGGTGGTGGTTAGCCTTTGTGCTTTGGAACATGAGGTTTAGGGTCGGACAGAAAAATATTTTGCTTTTCTTTCTTTTACAAAAAATCTCAACCTGGGAATAGGGAATTAAAAGTGTCACTCAGAAAATATTTTAGCTGTCGGTATCGATAAATATAATTAAAGTTTGATAGAGATTATAACAGTAAAACATTCTCATTATCAGAAGGTGGTAACAGGAACAAAATTAACAAGTAAGCCACTCAAGTTAGCGCTTGATAGTCTTGGCAAATAGTGGTTGAGTTCAAGTAAGAGTATAAAAGCATGTTTGAAATATCTAATAAAATATATGAATATATAGGTACGTGGAAAGTGGAGCCCAGTCAAAATTAATAGTATTTACTGTTTGCTGTGAGATCAAAAAGTAGCTTCCATCGACTCAGTGAAAAAAATAATTAGCAATTTAATTACCTTATAAGCATTGTTTAAGTTTCATACCATTATTATTTTTAAACTTAATTGAAATATCAATAGAATTCATAAAACGTAATTAGTGAACTTTAATTACTTCTTCAGCAGAAAATGGTTCGCAAGAGCAGCTTTGTCGTCGAATAAGTGTTTTAGTTTTTGTCTTTGGCTTACTATAACTAATTGTTATTTAATAGGTGTAATAAACCACATGTCACAGTTTATTCGTAAACAAAATTATCAGTGAACAGCCAGATGCGGGCCGTTCGCATGTAGCATAGGTGCGCCGATTATGATAATAAAATTATGCTACTTAAATCACTGGTGCATAAATTGTCGTTTGGTTAACGAATGTATATGAACATGTTGTTTTCAAATTATTAAGTTTGATATTATTAAGTCGATATCCATTTCACCGGTTTTGTTTAGGATAAAAGTTATAGAACTAAAATGCGCTGATTTTATTTCATGATTGTTAAAATATGGCAGAATTTAATTGAACTGCGTGTCCTTGAAAATATTACATTAATTGTATTTCATTACAAGCTTTTATTTACTCATTTCATTATAGAAATTGAGAAGCGCTATTCCCAATTTGACACTTCCCGGTTTCCTGCTGTACGCGACGCGAACGTTAAAATTGTAATTTGTATTTGCTTGTGCTAATAAAAGGACAAAACGGAACGTAGCTGGTGACAACTAGAGCAAATGTCAAACTGAATTGACACATTTTTGAACAAAACGACTCCGAAGCCAACAGCCGAAGCGTCACCTGCTACTTTCCTGAAATAAGCCGTTTTTTATCTGGAAACCTGTGGTTTTACTGGCACAAGACCCCAACACCTACAAAACTGAATTTTACTTTCGAATGCGTATTGCGTAACCGTAGGAAGTCGTTAAATGACACAATCTCACATCCAGTTTGAACTCGGTTGATTCGTTATTATATTGACGATTGATCCTAGATTATAATGTGAAATAAAAGTTTGCAATTTTTTTTTTAATTTATGTTTATTGACGACCTCCGTGGCGCAGTGGTATGCGCGGTGGATTTATGGGACGGAGGTCCGGATTTAATTCCTGGCGGGGCAGATTGAGATTTTTCTTAATTTGTCTTGGTCTGGCTGGTGGGAGGCTTTCGCTAGTTACCACCCTACCGACAAAGACGTACCGCCAAGCGATTAAGCGTTCCGGTAGGATGTCGTGTAGAAACCGAAAGAGGTGTGGATTTCATCCTACTCCTAACAAGTTAGCCGGCTTTTATCTTAGATTGCATCGACACTTAACATCAGGTGTGATAGCAGTCGAGGGCCAACTTGTAGTTAATAAAAAAAAAGAAAAAAAATGTACATTTGTTAGTTATTCTGTTAAACTCACCATATCTTCCTTATTTGGCTTCGTTCTATTACCGATATTCTTTCTCCAAACAAATATAATAACCGCTGCAACTATGATTACCAATCCACCAATAGCAACAAGAGGTATGACAGTCAGAGGAACATCACTTCCTAATGTAGCTTCCTCAACAGGTACTTTAGAAACATTACGCTTTGATTCCTCTTGATCTACCATTTTATCTTCACGTGGTTCATCGACTTTACTAAACGCTGGTGTGGTTGTAGTTATAGTAGTTTTTATTGTATCGGGTACAGTAACTTCGGTACTGGTAATTGGCGGTGTTGTTTTGGTAGTTCTTTCAGTAGGTCTCGGAAAGTCAGGCTCTATGTTCGGATACGGAATAGGGAACCGCGGTGGGCGGGGCGCTTTTGATCTTGTGCCTGATTTGTCGGTGATTGTTGCGAATACTTCAGTGCGTTGTGGTATGGAATTGCCATCGAAAGCTGTCACCCATAATGAGTAGGTTTGGTTTTCCTGAAACAAATAAGTA
The DNA here is from genome assembly GCA_034621355.1 of Mycalesis mineus. Lineage (NCBI taxonomy): Eukaryota > Metazoa > Arthropoda > Insecta > Lepidoptera > Nymphalidae > Mycalesis > Mycalesis mineus. Next base: position 14,696,008 of record CM067892.1, read on the forward strand.
AGAATTATTTAGATTGTTTACAGTTAGCTCGCTCATTCACTTATAAAATAATTCGCATCTTTTTGCGGAATCGACAGTTTTTTTTAAAACTTTTACAAAAAACAAAGAAAAGTAATGAACAAATGTGGTACGCAAACTAGAATAAACAGTCTGAGACGTAGTCTATCAATATCTCAATCTGTATATGTTATGTAAAAAGTATCTATATCAAACTGACAATGTTTTGTATCATTGTCATATCTTTTTAGTAAATTCCAACGAAGCAATCTCAAATTCAGTTAATCTTGACAACAATGGCATCTCTGGATTCCATCCAGTTATAAGAAATATCTTAGCTGCTATACTCATGTTTAAATAACATGTTAACCTACCTTATCTTTCAAAGTATCGTTAACAATAACGACACCGGTATTCGGGATGATTTGAAAAGGCGTCGGCGGCCCCTCGGTCTCCAGCCCGTAGGTGACAGGTTCTGACCCAGTCTTGTCGCGATGAACCACTGTCACCACCGCGCCGATTGGTGTCGTGGACATCACATCCCAGTTGCGGTCCACGTGTGTGATTGCTGGCAGGCCGAAGCCCGGCGGCAACATCTGTGGTGATGCTATGAAAACAAAAACAAAAACTTTTAAGCGCATAATTTTAATTAAATACTTATATTTATTTACTTATTTATTTAAATGAACGCTAACAATATAAATATATAACATTGTACTTAAATAATACATAGATTATGACTTCTGATATTTATATCAATCATAAGCGCTCATAACAAATACACAATATAAATGTCAAGTAGGAACATGCAGAGTTAGTTAATAAAAATTATAAAAAGAACAAACATATCTTGAATTACACTAAAAAACTTACAACAAGGTATTAAAAAATTACACAAAAAGCAAATATAAGTTAAGTACTAAAAGTTATTATTATAATTAAAAATTCACATTAAGGTTAGATTAAATTAAATTGAATTGAATTACATTTTAAAGTTATTAGACATTAAGATATTATTTATTAGAAATATTGATCGATTACAAGTTTAAAGATGGCCTTTTAATTTCTTTTTAAAGTTATTAAAGGAGTTGTGGAAGATATCGGTACCCGGTAAAGTTCTTCCAATTTCATTATATTTGGCACATATGCGCCTTGTGGGGGCTTGCCTGCTAAGATTAGTTTTAATGTATGGGATATTAAATAATTTCTGATCTCGATATCGTGGATTCTTCCGCGGGATTGATAGGGATACCCGTTCCAGCAGATTGCCGCATTTGATTTTACTATTTACCAAATTATGGACAAAGCGAAGTATTAGATATTAAATTTGTTTTACTCCCCATTATCACTACATCAATTATGACGTTAAAAAAGGTATATGTTGTTACTTGAAAATTATATATAACTTGTATCATTGTTTGTTTTTAACAAATTAAGTACCTAATCTAGGCGAACGGATATTCGATTTTTTTATTTTCTGTCAATGGCGTAGCATTAATGACGTTACAGTACAATACATGCTTAGCAGCCATTAGCAGCGCTAGTTTCTTACACGAATTATTATAGGCTAGGTATAAACAAAACAATTTTCATTTTTTGGGAATTTTTCCTTACATATTTTTTTACATTTACATGGAGAGGAAATGAGCATGGTGATTACCGCAACTGTCATTTGCAGCACCGGGGGCACTGCTAATGCGTTGCCATAATATGAGGGGTTTGTTTATTCGCCCCTTTCCCATATTATAAACGTTTCCCAAATTATAGACATGAAATAGTTACATAAGAAATTATCTAGTAACTCACATGGTTATTGATTTTTTTTAGATTCACTGTCTTTAAGAGCTTTAGTGAGCGATATTTTCAATTTGCCATTACTGGAAATGTAATATTATCTAGTTTTCTCTAAAAGAGATATCATTTCCAGCCTAAAGGCAGTGGATTTAAATAAGTACTGACAGTGGAATAAACTGGAATTTGTCCTCCCAAAGTAATTTACATTATCAGCATTTATAAATTGTTTAAAACTTTAAGCACACGATGAACTTTCTGTCGTAATAAGTTTGCTCCAACTTTAAATGTGCGAAGTTAGTGCAATGGGGCAAGCTCACGAGACGAAATGCAAGAAGTTTAAGTTATTAAACTACTTTAAATTAGGAGGTTTAAAGTTCAACTTCAGTTTCTGCATTCAACTCGTATGTCATCACTATCAGTCTATTAACATCTTACTATAGGTCAAAGCCTTGTAGGAGAGGGGATATAGAGCTTAGACCCACAATGCTGCTCCAATGCGGGTGGGTGGGCTTTATGTTGAATTAATTAATGATTACTATCAGAGGTTAATAGGTAGTGATCAGGATCGATGGTTTTACTAATTCGACGACCTCCGTGGCCCAGTGGTATGCGCGGTGGATTTATACGACGGAGGTCCTGGGTTCGATTCCCGGCGGGCAGATTGAGATTTTTCTTAATTTGTCTTGGTCTGGCTGGTGGGAGGCTATCGCCGTGGCTAGTTACCACCCTGCCGACAGAGACGTATCGCCAAGCGATTTAGCGTTCCGGTACGATGTCGTGTAGAAACCGAAAGGAGTATGGATTTCATCCTACTCCTAACAAGTTAGCCCGCTTCCATCTTAGATTGCATCATCACTTAACATCAGGTGTGATAGCAGTCAAGGGCCAACTTGTATTAATGTAAAAAAAAAAATCTACGAGGCACGGAGGTGTAGACCAATTTCCAAACCAGATCTAATTTTCATAAGATCTTAGGTAATTTAATTTAAATTTAATTCCAATATTTTTTATTATCTAATTTTAATGTGTTCTCTGAGACACGGAGGTGTAAAATTACCAAGAACTGATTTTCTCGGAAGCTGGAAAAGCTCAATATTCATCACTTGAACAAAGGACATCCTGATCTAAAACCGCATAGATCAATCACTGGGCCAACGAGCAGCGAGCAGAACAGACATTATTCCCTACCTACTAATAATACGGTGGCAACATATTAATATAGGCTAGTGAGACAATATTACTCCACTAGTCGTAATATCGTACTGATATTACGGTACATAAGGGACCGAGGGTACTTTAGTGTTAATGACTTCCTTCGCGTAGGTACAGCTTTAATATGATTCCTCTTGTGTGGCATGGTTTCCTGGTATCACAAACTTCTAGGATAGTTTTCATATATATTAAATTCATGTCTCTATTCATATTTGTTAGGTATATTATATTCAGTGAATACACACACATGAAAGGAAAACATTAATCGTTTCATATTTTATTGTCATTTTAGTATCGAAAAATCCGTTTTTAGTGAGCCTATCGAAAGATCAGTAACTATGACAAACAAGTCAACCGAGTGCATAGTTTAAGAAATATAGTGATTACTGTCACTAACTCAATCAGTCAGTAGTACATATTTCACTTATTAACCGACGAAAAAAAACGGAGGAGGTTCTCAATTCGACACGTATATATTTTTTTTTAATGTGTATGACCACGCACAACTTTTTACAGAGTTGTTCGATTTTGAAAATTTTTTTTATAGGAAAGGGCATACATCCAAGGTGCTCGCATTGTCATCATGTTAGGATCTGATGATGATATCCTGGGAAAATTGAAGGAACTCTTCAAATTTTGGAGGCACGCTTACAGCGATTTCGGTTTTTGCCTCGGTATCGGTAGCTTTTTGGTTACTAGTGCCGTATAATATACTATGACAGTATAGTACAAGTACGTAACGTGGCGTTAAATTACTAAAAAGTAAGAAATAAAATTTTTTAACAAAAAATAGAACCGACTCAAAACGCACTAAAAAGTAAAAAATAACTATGTCATTTAGTTGCTTTAATTTACTTAAGCATATCTAGGAGTCGGTGCCAGCCAAGGTTTCGACTTTAAGGACGTTACCTAGAACCCATAAACTGCTTTACTATGTAAAATAAATGTTCCTTGAACTTGCTGGCACCGACTTCATGAAATGCTGAAGTAAATTAAAGCAACTAAAAGACACAGTTATTTTTTACTTTTTAGTGCGATTTGAGTTGGTTCTATTTTTTGTTAATTTTTTTTATTGTTGTACTGTTATCACGATAATTATTAGTAAGTTAATTTTTTTATTGACTACAAGGTCATGGGTTAGGTTAAATCCATCCAGATTTTGCGTGATTGAGTAAAGCATACTTATTAATGTTAATGGGATAATAATGCGTTACATTACCACCTATAGATTTCATAACATAAATATATATCATACAAATATTTATTCTATTATTGTATCATTAGTTATCACTCCGACAAATAATAATTAATGCCTAGTTCTCGGCGTCATAGAATGTTTATTTCCTTGAAGTATGCGTTAATTACAAAGTTATTACGTTTTCCTTCTGTATTTCTTGTATAGGTACCTACAAGCTGAATCGAATACAGTTGTTACAGATTTCGATGAATGGAAGCTAAACTTGAACGACTCTAAGCTTGTATATGTGAAATTTAGTACATTAATGCAATTGTAGTGTTTTGTTTTTCGTTTTTACAAATTGCTGGAGGGAAGTTTTAAAAACGAATCATAACAAAGTCCTGGCAAAGTTCGGTATTACTGCTATTGTACACTACTGAAACGCAAACGATTAAAGTAAGGACGATGACGCTTCTAAGCTGTCCAGAGAGAGCGCTTACTTCTGTAAGGCTACTAAGAGATTATTTTTAGTCTATATTTTGACGACCTCCGTAGCGCAGTGGTATGCGCGGTGGATTTATAAGATGGAGGTCCTGGGTTCGATTCCCGGCGGGGCAGATTGAGATTTTTCTTAATTTGTCTTGGTCTGGCTGGTGGGAGGCTTTCGCCGTGGCTAGTTACCACCCTATCGACAAAGATGTACCGCCAAGCGATTTAGCGTTCCGGTCCGATGTCGTGTAGAAACCGCAAGGGGTGTGGATTTTCGTCCCACTCCTAACAAGTTAGCCCGCTTCCATCTTGAACTGCATCATCACTTAACATCAGGTGTGATAGCAGTCAAGGGCCAACTTGTAGTAATGTAAAGAAAGAAACTTAGAGATTATTTTTAGTCTATATCTAGCATAACATAAGTGGTATATTTTTATACAGATAGTTTTTATCTTTAAGATAAACGGGCCAGAACAGAATCTAGGGTCATATAGCGGCTCTAGTCACAGTGTGACACGAGCCACAGCTACAAGAATTTAAATCTAACATGTTTAATTTATCAAAAAATATATAGTTTTTTCACAATTTATATTAGTGACTGTTGTTGTTACTGCAGTAATATCAGTACTGGAATGGTTGTCATATTTCCACTGATTGCACCACATTACATAAAGGGTTCGCCGACTCTCACAAATACATTCAAATCTATTTGTCATTATACATGATGTATGTGCTTTAGATTGGTCTGAACTACCGGCATGATTGTCTAAGGTACCAAGAGCGGTGGTCCACCCATCTGCTTACAAAAGGGAAGATCTCGATCAATCAATCATCTGTCGTCCGTCAAATAGTAACTCATTGCATATACAATATTGCATATATATAAAATAGTAAATCATTGCATAAATGGTGTTTATGTTACCCAATACGGTGATTTTTTTTAAACCGAAAATTTGTCATCCCGTTTTTTGGTAACAAAACATGGAGGGCAGTTGATTTTAAACTCCCAGATCATTGATGCTCCTAATTCAAGGCACCCGCGTTTAAATTTTATTTTTAAAAAAATCGTTTATTTCTAGTATATTTAGTTTACAAGCACTTTGGAAAAGTCAACTTTGTGTTTGTAGTGACTCTACCACCGATTATAGGATTTAATAAAAAAAAGTACACAAATAAAATAGGACACACACCAACTCTCTTTCCTTAGTACAACAATGTCCCAACTTCCAACTACTCCTAACACAAGCTGAAGAATGTTCGTATGTAATAATAGTTAGCCTTTATTATTAAAACGGATGTGCATAAATCTGAACATAGACGGTCTCTGTACAAAACTCCATGCATTTATGGTCGCCTGGTCGCTAGTACAGCAAGATTGCCTACTCCTAGCATAGGCAACAAAGTTAATCCTAATAAAATCTTTTATTTAACACAGCTGGCTTGTCCTAGACATAGGCCGTCTCTGTCTAAAGCCTCACTAATTTATGGACGCCTGGTCACTAGACCAGCAAGATCACCAATAACTAATAGATATGCAAAAATACGAGGATAACTAACTAACTGGTTTAATAAACGCGCCACGAGTGAAAGTCAACTTTCACCCAGCCTTGGATTACGAGCGACACGTAACGTTATACTCACTTACGTATGCTGATCGCGTGTTACAAAACTAACCGATTTTGACACCGAAATATGAAAGTGAAGCGTTGAATGCCTTTGATGGTGTTTGTTGTGTTCTCATTGTGTCTTTTTATATGGTGCCGATTGATCTGTTATGATGAATGTGTAATTGATGGTGCAAGTACACCTAAAGTTAATGGTTAATGTGAGTTCCAATATAAGTCAACTTAATTCAGACAGACGCAGAGGCGAAACTGAACATCACGTCTTCAAAATTACTTTGAAAATTTACTTTGAAAATTCATCCTATTTTTCCAAAACTAAAGTACAGTTATTATACCAAAAAGGATTAGAGAATCGCGTTGCTCCATTTTTAGATTTTCTACATCTATATCAATTATTACGGACTAGATTCCATAATAATTGAGTACCTTAAAGGTTTGAAATTAGAGATGAACATATTATTATTCGTAGTTAAGGAACTTGACGCGTCGCTTCGTTTCCAATGTTAATTTGAGCCTTTTTGTTTAAAATAGCAATAGTTCATAGCCAGGGTAGTCCAGGGTCGATAATTTTTAAAACCAAAAAAAATCATAGTAGGATGAAACCCATTTCAAAAGGAAGAGAATGCCATAAAAATGAAAGGAAAAATAAATTACGGGCGATTTGAGGTCGGGAAGGGGTAGGGGTTGAGGGTTTAGGGGTAAAACACGGATTTTCTCGATTTCCGGCAAAACTAAAAGTCCTATGGAAAAGACTTGAATGGCAAAGTTGTAGATAATAAAAAGATCTAAAACTTTTGTTTCTACACTTTTTTCACATAACCTCAAAATTTGTGTGAAAAATACAAAAACCAAGTTTTTAGTTTTATATTTTTATCTTTTGCGAATAAAGTTTTATTTTCATAAAATTTGGTGAAACCTTGCCTTCTTATGTCCCAAACACGCTATAATTTATTTGATTTGAAATATTTATTTTTACACCTTATTTTGAATGAATATCGAAAAAATAACCTAATTTTCAACCGAAAAATTGTCCGTCAAAATATATTTTTTTTTCAAAAAATTATTGTGCTTTCTGTTCGTTAAAATATCTCTACTTTCCGATGGGGAAATAATATATATATGTTACCATAGTAAACCTTCTCAGAAAAGGCAAAAACTAGGCTAACGGTTTTTACTGCTGCTACGTAATAGCAGGTATGTAGTAAGGCCCAGTTGAGGGTCTGGCTCGGTGGACTCTGCTAATTAGGTTACGGAAGATTTACGATGCTCCCGGCACCCAATCACCAGACGATTGGAAGGAACATCGCTTGGTTTTAGCGGGTATTCCGGTTGGTTCTCAGCCGATGAGTCCTACATACCCTCTGAGAAGTTAGCTGCCCTATATCTTTGCATAAACACATTTCTCAGTGTTAAAAAAAAAGTATGTAGACCCAACAAAGCTTAGATCCGCCTAGCCCCGTCTCCACTTTTCTATGTTGACATTGTAATGTGACCTTTTAGTGGGCTAAAATGTTTCGTAGGTCACTCAAGTATATACCTGAGTGACCTACATTATCTTAAAATAGAAATAAATAGGCATCTACGCCTGCATTTTCATTGCAGCTGTAAAAACCGTTAGCCTAGGTTTTGCCTTTTTTGAGAAGATTTACTATAGTAACATATATATATTTTTTCACCTTCGGAAAGAAGAGATTTCAACAAACAGAAACCATACCATCTTTTTGAAAAAAGGTGATATTTTGACGGGTGAATTTTCGATTGAAAATTAGGGTGTTTTTTCGATATTAATTCAAAATAAGGTGAAAAAATAAATATTTTTAATCAAATAAATTACACCGTATTTGGGACATAAAAAGGTAAATTTTCACAAAATTTCGTTAAAAAAAAATTTTTGTAAAAGATAAAAATAAAAAACCAAAAACTTGGTTTTTTGAATTTTTCACATAAATTTTGAGGTTATGTGAAAAAAGTGTAGAAACAAAAGGTTTAGATCTTTTTATTACCTACAATTTTGCCATATAACTCTTTCCCATAGGACTTTTAGTTTTGCCAGAAATCGAGAAAATCCGTTTTTTACCCCTAAACCCTCACCCTCTACCCCTTCCCGACCTCAGATCGCCCGTAATTTATTTTTCCATTAATTTTTATGGCATTCTCTTCCTTTTGAAATGGGTTTCATCCTACTGTGATTTTCTTTTACTTTTTATTATGTTTGAGGCTATGTGCACTGGGCTAGGGGACGCAACTATTGAATCACTACAAAGAATGACCAGCAAAGTGTAGTATCTTTAAGACCGATAATTTTTGACGACCTCCGTGGCGCAGTGGTATGTGTAGATTTATAAGACGGAGGTCCTGGGTTCGATTCCCGGTGGGGGCAGATTGAGATTTTTCCTTATTTGTCTTGGTCTGGCTGGTGGGAAGCTTTCGCCGTGGCAAGTTACCATCCTACCGACAAAGACGTATCGCCAAGCGATTTAACGTTCCGTTACGATGTCGTGTAGAAACCGAAAGGGTTGTGTATTTCCTTCCTAATCCTTAAGTTGGCCCGTTTCCATCTTAGACTACATCATCACTTAATATCAGGTGTGATAGCAGGCAACGGTCAACTTAACTTAAAAAATAAAAAAAAAAAGAATTCTTGGTTATGACTATAAGGGAGAGTAGCTGAAAATAAAAATGTTTGGTACTTACGCAATTGTAGGAGAATTTGATTGCTAAATTTAGATAGTTTAATTATAATTAAACAAAAAATCGGTATTAGTAACAATTTGTGATGGCCTCCTCTCCTCCAGACTTACAAAGAGGCATTTCGTTAAGATTAAGTTACTCGCGGAAACTGAGATAGATAGTAATTAATTGTAAAAATCTTCTTCGAATCGTGGACAATAAATCACCAGAAGACTAAATCATGAAAGAATACTAATTTTTAACTTGTATTCATTACTTGATATAATTAATTTCCTCATTGTGCGTAGGTACAAAGCATCTATTTTAGCCCCAACGGGTCGGTGGTCTTAAATGAATTCCGGATCTTGGGTAGGTAACGATTATTATAAGCCGTTTGTGATAATGGCAGGGATCGGAAGTGGATTGTTCTTTGGAAGGGCTCGGATCAAATTCGGACATTCAAGGTCATACAACCATTCTTTTTTAAGCTTTTTTTAAGGTTAATATGTTAAACACAGTATGTTAAACATACTCAAGTGTAAACAAAATCGTGACAGCCTCCATGGCCCAGCGATATAGGGGCTTATATGGCGAAAGTCCTGGGTTCGATTCCTGGTCGTGCCAATGGGGAATTTGTCTAACAAAAACATACCGCTAACCAAATGAGCGTTCCGGTACAATGTCGTAGATGGCACCGAAAGAAATGTGGATTTTATAGTACTCCTAACAAGTTCGGCAGCTTCCATCTTAGATCGCATCATCACTTATTATAAGGTTTTCTTTCCCTTGCCCACAACTATGAGATCTAAGTCGAGAAGTAACTTCAATTTGGTATACAGAGTTGTTCTTAACATGACGTAGTTAGATAGCCGTAAGCCGAAACACTGTCGGTGATATACCGTTACCGAGCGGAAATGAGGGCTCGAGGCGAACTCCGAGCAGGGGAACAGATTGAGAGAATCAGGTCTCTTACGCCAATCGCCCTAATTGATAGGTGGAAGGAGGACCAGGAACCTCCTACTGCTGGCAGTTGGACTGTGGATACAATACGGCCTCACTTGGAGCGGTGGCTGAGACGCAAACATTGGTCTTTGACGTTCCATCTGGTGCAGGTGCTGACGGGTCATGGTCGTTTCGGCAAGTATCTGCACTGGATAGGTAGGGAGCTGACACCAGCATGTCAGCCATGTGGGGCCGTAGAAGATACAGCGCATCACACGCTGGTGGAGTGTGCTGCTTGGGAGCCGCCGAGACACTCGTTTGCGGCCATTCTTGGGAAAGACATCTCAATGCCAAGCGTAGTGAACGCAATAATGGATAGCGAGACGTGTTGGACGGCTGCCATATATGACGACCTCCGTGGCGCAGTGGTATGCGCGCTGGATTTATAAGACGGAGGTCCCGGGTTCGATTCCCGGCGGGGCAGATTGAGATTTATCTTAATTTGTCTTGGTCTGGCTGGTGGGAGGCTTTCGTCGTGGCTAGTTACCACCCTACCGACAAAGACGTATCGCCAAGCGATTTAGCGTTCCGGTACGATGTCGTGTAGAAACCGAAAGGGGTGCGGATTTTCGTCCCACTCCTAACAAGTGAGCCCGCTTCCATCTTAGATTGCATCATCACCTAACATCAGGTGTGATAGCAGTCAAGAGCCAACTTGTAGTCGATAAAAAAAAATCTTTCTGCGAGGCAGTGATGGCTCTCAAGGAGGCTGATGAGAGGGCGAGGAAGGCCGATCCAGACGCTCCTTTCATACGAAGGCAAAAGCAGGGAGGAAGGAGGCGTCGGTATGCGCACCTACTCCAGCAGTAAATAAGATGCAGAAAAACGTCGGCACGCCATAGTAGAATGAGCATCCGATCCTGTGGCGTATTACCTAATGACGCAGACGTGTCCGCTGGGACGGGAGGCGTAAATGCATTTCCCAGCGTTAAAAAAAAAAGATAGATAAAATATTATGGTCCTTTCAATTGAAATTATTTATCTGTTACTATTCGATCTTAGCAAGCATTCTCATGCTACATATAAGAACATTTGTATTATGAAAACAGTACTTTAAATATTAATGTACTAAGTTATTAATTAACTTTTCCTTCTGCGTAAATTTTCTCTTGGTATCTTTTCAACCAAAGTAAATAGAAGGTATTATTTCGCTCGTTTTATGTAGTTTTAAACTAGACATTTGACCTATAAACACTTAGTTTAATTAATTTGTTCTTAGAAAAAGATAATTCAAAGGTTTGTTGATTATAAGTTAGTTTGTACTAAAGCAATAAATATACAAATTGATTCAGTCTGTCTGGCCTGTCTTTTTTTTAATAATTACAAGTGTGCCCTTGACTGTAATCACATCTACTGGTGAGATATGGTGCATTCTAAGATGTAAGCGGGCTTACTTATTAGAAGTAGGGTGAAATCCACCCTTTTGGTTTCTACATGACATCACTAGCCACACCTGGAGCAATTTATTCTTAGCCTGCCCAGCCTGGAATAGAACCCAGAGCCGTATATTCGGGTGCATCCCAGTAGAACCCCCTTATTTTAGTTATATAGAACTGTTGACACAACATATTAGAGTTTAGTGTTTCTATATAGAACTAATGGGACAAAATTAAAGAAATGTCGATATCAACATCTTGTTTGTACGTTATTACATATAAATTACCTAGTTTTTATAAGTATAATATGAAATCTCTTTTGATTGCAATAACAAATGTCCACTTAAGTTTGAGAGTATCTACATAAACTGAAATACATTATGGTGAAGTATCTAAACATACTATATCGAATACACCTTTGCTTAAATTGCACAAAACGTCAACAACAATTTATTTCTTTAATTAGTGAAGATTACTTTGGGAATGACGAAAGAATAAAATAAGCTTTCAATAAAGCTTTTGGCGACATGCTAAATACCTATAATAAAAATGATATTGAGATTTCTAATATCATTTTTTTCTAAGCTGATGAGTTTGCGCGAAAGATACTTCCAAAGTGGTAAAATGTCCCCCCCACTGTAACTTCAAAAATAAGAGAATATTTTTTAGACACGACAACTACTTGGTTTAAAAAAACTTACCTTTTGTCGCAAGAGACATTTTTTTGTTAAAAACAAAATGAAATATCAATTAAAATAATATAAAGTTTATAACATATATGCTATAAGCAAAGTCAAGAGCAAAAACTATGCTACAGTTCTATATAGAACTATTGGGATATAATTTGAAAGCCCGGAAAGTATCCCAATAGTTCTATAGAACTACGGTATGGGGTACTACTGGGATGTACCCGTATATTCACCGCACGAATCACTGCGCCAGAGATGACGTCATATTATACCTGTCAGCCAGAACTGAAACCAGTACGTAGTTTCTGCTGTAGCTAACTTACAGGTAAAGATGTACCATCAATCACATTACCTTTTCTCTACTATGCTAAAATAGTCGCAGAGCTTTTGATCATGGAGGTATTACGGGAAAGTAGATAATACCGCCATGTTTATTTCTGTCATCAAGGACTATTGACGTTTTGGTATAAAAGACACGGTTGCCGGTGTAATTATAGTCGAATGAGGCTAATTACGCCTCAAAATGATGGATAACCCTTACCTACTTACCTTGCGAAGTGTAATTTTATTTATATAGTTTTTTAATATAATTAGGTGGGCCTTATGCTGGGTCCGTCACAAATTAGTGATCGAATTTAGGAGAAAAAGAGTTTTCTACTGACTTTAAGCATTTTACTATTAGGCCTGTCTAACTTTTATGTTATTGTAGAAAGCTCTGATATATTTAGATTAGCTTATCGGATTTATATTGTATAACATATCTAAGACTGACGGTGATCACAATTTTCTCAGATGTTTTTTGAATATTCCAAAAAATGCATTATAATTTATCATTTAGCTAAAGCATAAAAGCATAAACTTATAATTACTTCATTTTTACGCCGGGACTTAAAGAAGCGGAGTGCATCCTCAATGTCAGCAACAAATATTCTCCGTAATCGAGTGTAATTTACGCCATAATTACATACACCATGGAACGGAACTCCATTCAGAGACCGCGCCTTGCATGTCTCAGCATCGAGTCAGGAATCTGTTTCCTGTTAATGCTACCATATACGAACTGTCAGGGCCTTTTTATAAATGTTTATGTATACACAACAGCGATAAAGTAAATGAACTGAGGGTAGGGTTGCCAGGTCGCCAATCCCAATAGTCGGACGGACTAGCCAGTTTGGCCGAACGGACCAGCCAGTTTGGATAAAAAGTCCTGACACCCTACAATTTTTCGAATATTGATTCTCCAATATAACCAAACTCAAAAAAATATTATTTTTGATTTATTTAGACAATTTAAGGTCGGAAAATTAAAATTAAAGCTACGAGTGTGGCACACGATTCCGAGAAGAGCCCACAACAAAATTTTCAAGGTCAGGGCTTTCTGTTTTTACTATTACCATTTTACAATAAATAAAATTAATAATTTATAACAATAAATTGTTTAGAACTAAATATACGAGCAGCATACCTACCATCAACTATAACTCAATTGTAGATCTAAACTGAATTGCAGTTTAGGTTATTATTACGTAATAACGCCAGCTGAGTTCCTAGTGTGAGCTTTCACCAAAACAAATCGAAAACTTCACATTCGCGTAAAGGCAAAATTTATATGGAATTGAAGCAGCGACCCTGACAGTATCGAGAGAAAACTCAAATGGGTGAGTGTCAGTGTCATATAAAATTTGCGTCTACCGTTCTCGATATCGACGCGGTAAAATCTTATACTAGCCACACTGGTTTTGGTCTACAGTTGAGTCTCTATTATAGTTGATGGTAGGTATCCTGTGCATTGTAGGTATTAATAGATACGACAAAAAATTGTATAAAATCAAGATTTTTTCATTTTTTATTACCATAGTAAGTAATAATTTTTATTGAATTTTAAATAAGTCTAATAATAGACGGGATTGCTTGACACCGTTGTACAGGACACGCAAGCAAAAGTCTATGTCCGGCTTCATCCAGACGTATGGCAACGCTAACCGCAGTAAATTGGAAGTTTATATAAACCTGAAGACTTGTCTCTACTTTCTTTCAATAAGTTATCCCGTTTTGGTCTTTCGACTAATTAATGAGATTAAATAGACTACATTGAGGGGATGGTATTAGAAGATTAATAAAATATCGATCAATGAGAATAATTATTAAAATAATGATCGATTTTCGGATCTTCAGCATTGAAACCGTTCCCGTTGGAATATTTAGGCAAAAATTTTTTAAATAAAAATAGAACCGACACAAAACGCACTAAAAAGTAAAAAATAACTGTGTCATTTAGTTGCTTTAATTTATGTACGCATATCTATGAAGTCGGTGCCAGCCAAGTTTAAGGAACATTTATTTAACGTAGTAAAGCAGTTTGTGGGTTCTAGGTAAAGTCCTTAAAGTAGAAACCTTGGCTGGCACCGACTCCTAGATATGCTTAACTAAATTAAAGCAACTAAATGACACAGTTATTTTAAGCTATTGTATAGCTTTTATCGCGGGCCTTGAGCGTGGAGACCGAATACAGAAATTCCGTAACGAAAAAACCTAACACCCCCTGAGTATCAAAAGCACAATTTCGGCAACGACGTCATCGGGGAACGTGGCTTAGCGGTAAGGCGCTCTAAGTGCCCGGATTGCCAGAGAGACACGGGTTCGAAACCCGTCGGTTCTGAATTTTTTTTTTTTCAAGCGCGATATTTCAAAAAGTCATTTTTTTTTAATTAATGCTAGGCCACGGTCCTGAAGACGTCGGTAGGTAAACATAAGTTGATAAAAAATGCTATGCAATAGCTTTGCCGCGGCAGTCTCCGAGTGCCACACGTCTTTTTTTACTTTTTAGTGTGTTTTGAGTCGGTTCAGTTTTTATTTAAAAAATTTTATTTCTTACTTTTTAGTGATTTATCGCCACGTAACGTACTCGTACTATACTGTCATAGTATATTATACGGCACTAATAGCCAAAAACCTACCGATACCGAGACAAAAACCGAAATCGCTGTAAGCGTGCCTCCAAAATTTGAAGAGTTCCTTCAATTTCCCCAGGACATTATCATCAGATCCTAACATGATGACAATGGAACTACCTTGGAAGTATGCCCTTTCTAATAAAAAAAGAATCATCAAAATCGGACAACTCTGTAAAAAGTTATGCGTGGTCATACATAAAAAAAATATATACGTGTCGAATTGATTGCCGTTTTTTTTCGTCGGTTAAACAGTATATTAGATGTGCATTTTCAGATATTAATCTATTGCGAATAGAAGGATAGTCTAGCTCATGCCGGGTTATTAGCAGTGGTATAATACGACGACGGTGCGATCACGACTCTACTCTTTATGTTTCTATGCATTTCTGATCTGAATGATTTCCTTGTTTTATCTATGTTAGATCCCTATTTAAGGTACTCGGATAATATTTTTTTAAACTCCACAAACTTGAGTTTGCATTTTTATTTTTTAACAAGTTATTGAGTTTGGTCATAAAAAGTCCTTGTTTTTTAATGCAACTGCATTTGTTGTGTTTGTTTTATTTTTAAGTGGTAAATAAAAATTTAAATCTGGTAAAAAATGGAATATCTTTTTCATCCAGATCCGTTAGCCGTTCTGGAGTTATAAATACCTTGACGTTGTTGTACACAGGTATATTTTATAGCTTTATATTTAACTTTTAAATTAGTTACTTTAATTTAGAGATTTCGCTGCCGCACGTCACCTTGCTAAGGTTTTATGGTTAAAACAATTAAAGCATAAACTCCCTTTAGGCATTTCATAACGATGATTTTACGGTGGAATCTAATATTATTCGTTTTACGGTCGACGTTACATTTTAATGTTTTGTGAAGCAATTTATATTTAATATCTCCGGTTAATATCCGATTTAATAAGAAGGAGATTGTGTTACCTATTTTCGTTTTATGTCTACAATAAACTAAATTTTAAATCGTGGCTAGCGTCGATAAAGTTACTATAAATTGACAAAATTTATGGGTTATTAAAATTTTCAATATTCATAAAATTGTAAAATTTCAATAAAACAGAAATGTGTACAGTGTACGTATTTCACTTACTATAATATACAGGCGCGAATTACTAGCCGACCGTAGACGACAACAGCTGACGACGTGTCACAACGACCCTTTGATATCTAGACGTATTAATATGGTTCGCGCGTCGCTCGCCACTCATCTTATCTATACTAATATTATAAAGAGGCAAAGTTTGTAAGTTTGTAAATAAAGATCTGTC
The DNA here is from genome assembly GCA_034621355.1 of Mycalesis mineus. NCBI lineage: Eukaryota > Metazoa > Arthropoda > Insecta > Lepidoptera > Nymphalidae > Mycalesis > Mycalesis mineus. The sequence continues at coordinate 14,712,272 of CM067892.1, forward strand.
GGCGCTAATCTTCGGAACTAGTGATCCGATTTTAAAATTTTTTTCACCAGTAGAGTGCTACAGTATCGGTGAGTGTCATAGGCTATATTACACGCTTTTTATTAGCTTCACTTGTATGTCAGTTTGTCAGTATGTAACTCTCCGTGGGTAATCTGCGCGCCTGCGGCCTTCCTTGGTTCTGGTAGCCGTTTCTCAGGCTCCCTCTCCGAAATTGAACTCTGATTCCCCGTATTTATAATATTTATAAATAATTATTTTATTTTATATTTGTATTGTATATATTACTCAAGTTATCACAGTTTTTGTCGCGCGAGCCGGACCGTGAAATTTCTTAAATCGGCTTTATGCGCATGCCCTGCCTTAGCTATTAGATATACTTAATTTAAAACATTGTATGAAAACTTTATGCATCTTAAAAGGTTCTACAAAAAAATTCGCAAAAGCATATATACCTATATCTTGGTAGATATATAACTTTTAGTGTTTTAAAAAATCTTTTAATTTATATGCTTACGTTTACGTCATTATTTATACAACTAAACTTCAATCCTTATCATAATAAATTATTTAATAATCACAAGGATATTTCAGAGATAAGATTTGCCTAGTTTCATACAAATATACAAATCAGTAGACCCAGTAGTGTCGCTGCAACACGTTGTAATTGTCTGCGATCGGCAATGAATTCGCACCTTTAGATGTGTTCTCACAACTGACAGATAAGCTTATATGCTCTATTGATTGCTAAATAAATTATACGTATGAAACCAATTTTTAAAAATATTTCAATAATATAACATAGTCTTAAGAGGTGTCCTAATACGTGTTCTCTCTACAACTAAGCAAAAAAGTGAATATCCCGTCTGCTGGGTCTAGACTTATGCAAAAGTATATTTAGAAACAATTTTCATTATTATAAAATCGGAAGTGATGAGGTCTTCACGCCAGAAGTCGTTCGAGGAAACGGTCACACCAAGCTCCTATCAGGATTGCACTGGATTGATTGTTTTTGGCTCTAAAGAGCATGATTGGTGGTTCGTGAATCCGATTGGCACATTAGAGTTCTTAAGGCATAGGTGGCCAAAGAGAGCACATTGTTCCTAGCATAACCTTTTACTTGTTCCATTAAGGCTTACTTATAAATATGAACATAATAACAATAGTCTAGTTTATTATTTTAAGCAAAAAAAATCTAATTTGCACAACAAATTGAATGCGACAAATTATAATGGTGCCAGTTTTTTGCTACTCGTATAACAGCGGCGGATTTTTAATTATGCCGCTTTGTAATAAAACGACACATCGCGACGTGTTCGCCGGTACACAACTTCAAAGTGTAAAAAGCACTTGCCTCGCTTATTATACTGTTGATGACTATATTATTATTTACGATCCACATAAAAATGCAAGTGGCTTTCGCAATAAAAAAGGCATAAATTTCTTCCAATGTAGTAGTAATATTGTAGCCGGCAATAAATGTATGTTCTTCTAAAATCTCTACTAGGCCACATCTTGCAAGATTAACTGCAGCTGTGATATTTCAAAACTATTCTAGTCCTACCCTCCATTGTTTACTTTTTCAAATTGATAAGGGTTATATTATAGTTAACATAAAAATGCAAATGGCTTTCGCAATAAACAAGGCTTGCATTACCGCCCATTGTAGTGAAAAATATGGCTCCGATATTAGGAATACATTTCCAGTTCTTGCTGCTAATTGTAAAAGTGTCATTTTAAACACGAAAGTATTCTAGTTGTGCTGCTGGTTTTTATGCTTTTTTTCAAGTTGATATTATTCTTTACGATGCTCATAAAAATAGAAGTGGTTTTCGCAATAAAAAAGGCATGAATGGCTGCCGACTGTAGGAATATGTCACAAATATTAGGAATCTATTGCAGGCTAGATCTTGCCGCTGACTGCCATTGCTACATGGTTGCTTTACTGTATCAAGTCAATAATATTGTTGTTTAGTATGAACATAAAAATGCAAGTAGTTTTCGCAATGAAATGCATAAATTGCTTTCAACTGTGGTCAGAGATATAACCTTTTTGCCGGTTAAATTGCAACTGCGACTTTTCAAATGCTAAAAGATTCTTGTTCTTATACTAAATCACTAGTCATTTTACGCTTATTTTTTTTAATAAACTAGTTAATGATGAATTCATTACAATAAATTAGATAAGTAAGCTTAAAACTAATTAATATATTCAATATCTTTTAAATAAGATTTTTTAAAATAATAAAACATCATTTTAAATTTATTAGGCATAAAATGTGTTGCATTTTATACCTTGATTATAAATTTGTTAGTTGACAAGCATTCTTAATCGAGTTTGGCTTTAATATAGTTGCTTTTATTTTCTGTGGTTATCTAATAATTCTAAAATAGTCATTTAAACTTTGGAAAACACCCTAACGTGCCTTCAGTGGCCTGTTGAAATAATAATGACGAACAAGGTCAAAATAAAATAATTTCATTTGTAGAACTAAAATGAAGTTTAGTTTAGTTTTGTACAGTAAAATAATGTTGGAAGGACAATCGTCGACGCAGACACAATTAGTTCAACATGTTGCCTACATAAACCTACATATTACAGCTGTGTGTATTGAATACAAAATACCAATAATTATCTCAGTCGCCTACATGTTATAACAACAATAGTTTTCACGCTACTTTGCACGCTTTTATTTCTAGCAATGATTCGTCCAGTAGTCCTAAGATGGGCTTAAAGTGATAATTATGTCGTGTAGACAAAAAGTCAAACGGTTAATCGGAAATGTCACACTTGTTTCTCGGTAGGTCGACTATACTTATTATTAAAAAATTAAAACCTACATTAAAACGCACTAAAATCTAAACAATATAAAGTCAGTGCCATCCAAGTTTAAGGAAAGTTTATTTAACGAAGCACAAAAGCATTTTGTGTGTTTTAGGTAAGGTAGGTGTTAAAGTAGAAAGCTTGGGTGGCAACGATGTCATAGATAAGTAAATTAAAGTAACTAAATAACGCAATTAATTTTTACTTTTTAGGTCGTTTTGAAGTCTGTTTTATTTTTATTCAATTTTTTTTACACGTTTTAGTTTTCGATAACGTGCAAACGTAAATCCTAGTCGTATTAAACGAGTACTATTATACGCCAGGCACTTTAAACTGAAATCGCTGTAAGTGCGCCTATAAAGTTTGAAGAGATCCTCCAATTTACCCAGGATACCATCATCTGATCCTAACATGCTGACTATGGGACCATTTTGGAAGTATACCCTTTTTAATACAAAAATAATTATCAAAATCGAAGGACTCTGTAAAAAAGTATGCGTGGTCATTCATAAAATATATATACGCATTGAATTGAGAAGCTCCTCCATATTTTAGTCAGTTAAAAATACTTGATTGCGCTTTTACGTTACATTACATTTCTGTTCAGTTTCTGTTCAGTTGAAGGCTGAGTATTAAAACAAATAGCTTTATTAGATGTATGAAGTCTGTTTGTAGTCGGGACCCTCATTAGAGTTTGTGATTGACTAGAAACTTGTTTCTCAGTACTAAGTAGTTAGGGCATACTGTACGTGAAAGTTTCTAATGCGGTTACAACCATGGGTAGATATGTGTATCCAATATACACGACCTTGTCATCCCTATAATTTAAGTTGACGTGCGAACGAGATAGACGCATGTGACCTTGATATATGGAAGCAACCGGGCCACCTCCATGTGTGTGCGTCAGATTGTACTAGGGCTGCAGAAAGGCATGGAACTCTGCTAAAAAGCTGTAGCCATTATGAAAAAGAACTTTAACGCAAACACGATAGAGTTGTGAATCATTTATATGGAAAATAAAAAAACTAGATTCAACTACGATACTTTCTTCAAAGCATTTAATGCTTTAAAAAGTTGTAGTTACGGCTGATTTTTCGTTGCGAGCAGTTCGAACGAGTGCAGATTCAATTTTCACCTGTCCTCATATGACATACGTAAACATATTTTCCCACTTCGCCAGTTGTAAGAAGTCATAAAAATAATCGCGGCAAAGGACTGTGGAATCGGGATTCCGAACGACTGTATAAAAACTTATAAAACAATGTTATTATCTGTCACAAAGAAAATATCCTCTACGCTTTTTAATCAATATTTCACAATGAAGTTTCTGTTAGCGGAAACTCGGGACATGGTACGCGAAATACATTTGTTTTGTGATATTTAAAAAAATGTAGCCTATGTCCTTTCTCAGGCTGTGGTAGTACTACTACTAGGTAGGTACTAAATACTACAATCAGTAGTTTTAGCGTAAAAGCGAGACAGACAAATAGACAGACAGAGTTACTTTCTCACTTATAATTTTAGTTAAGATTCTTCGAATAATTTAATTTTTGCCGTGGCGCAGTGGTATGTGCGGTGGATATATAAGGCGGAGGTCCTGGGTTCGATTCCCGGCGGGTCAGATTGAGATTTTTCTTAATTTGTCTTGGTCTGGCTGGTGGGAGGCTTTCGCCGAGGCTAGTTACCATCCTACCGACAAAGACGTACCGCCAAGCGATTTAGCGTTCCGGTACGATGTCGTGTAGGAACCGATAAGGATGTGGATTTTCATCCTACTCCTAACAAGTAAGCCCGCTTCCATCTCAGATTGCATCATCACTTAACATCAGGTGTGATAGTAGTCAAGGGCCAACTTGTAGTCATTAAAAAAAAAAAAAATTAACCGCCTATTTGGGTTGGTTGGGTGTTGGTTGTTGGGTACACTCCGTACCTCGGACAGCATATTAAGCTCCGTTGTCGATCCCGGTTGCAGTTCGTGATTGTAAAAAAACATCACAAAAGACCTACCAACCCGGTTCGTCAAGGGATGCTCATATTTGGTTATTAAATTTTGTACGTCGATTCTTGAAAAAAACGTCAGTTTTGAAACCGATGTACCACGGTTGCGAAGCGGATGTAACAGAAATCGGTATTCTGCAATGACATTTTGCCATATTAAACTGACAGTCGAACTGAAAGTGACACAATAGACGAGATGTAAGCGAGATGTTCGTACGATGTATTTTTTCAAGAATCGACGTACTGTAACGAAAACGATCAAATGTTTTTGATAATGATTAAATTTTTGAGAATTCAATTTTCGACAGACAGTGGATAATTACGGTCTAAGATCTCACTGCTCAATTTTGCAGGCATTTGTTTTTCATTCATTTAAAATCTCGGCGTGAATGTTTTTCATTCTTTAATACTGGCGGTTAGCTCTTATTAAGAATATTTTTACTTTATTGGCTGCTGCTCGGAACAGTGATCTACAGCTCATATTAAATCTCTGGCGTAAGTTCTTGAGCCAGGTAATGCGCCTACGACCGGGTCTACGTCTACCATTTATTTTGCCCTGGATAATAAGCTGAAGCACTGCAGAATCTCTTTGGACTTTTCCATTCTCTGCAGCACAACGATATTGCGAAAACGATCCCTCTATGATATTCGCAGCATCCGCCTATTTATCCATTTAAAATAAGTTTTATTAAAAAAAATGTGTGCGTGTACTAGCGTATTATAAATTGTAATGGAATTATTATCATTATTTATTTAGTATCATTAATTGTAATGGAATTATTACTATCATTGATGTCGTAATTACTTACTTTTTTTAGAAATTCACTGGAATTACAATTAAAATAAACCCTTTGATTTTGCTAATCACTTCAATATAACATATATATATATATATATATATATATATATATATATATATATATATATTTATCACGTCACTTCCATAAGTCAAAGATGGCGCGTAACGGCAAAATGTGACGCGTAACGAAAAAATGTTACACTAATTTTTTTTCCAACCACGATAAAGAAGTTTCTCTTCAAAAATAGCGCTACTCGCATTCAATGCCTGTCCCCAAATCATCATCATAATTTTTCGTCTATTAGACGTTCACTACAAGGCCTCCCTTCTTATAGGAGAGGGGATATCACTAGAAGTGCCGAAACTCATGACCTCTCTGAAACCGCCGCTGTGACAATTAAATAGAAAACATGTTGAATTTAATAAGGACGAAAAATTATGGAAAGTTAAAAAGTTTCACGTCGTGAGTAGTAAAAATAAAAAGTTATCGACAATGAAACTTGCGGTTGGGTCAAAAATGGTTTTGCGGCACTTCTAGTGAGAGTACGTAGACTCACCACTCTTCTCCAATGCGGATTGGTGGGCTTAGGCTTTGTTTAATTCTTTAATTCTTTAGCAATCACAAACTTTGATGATAGTGACCGGAATCGACGGTTTAACGTACTCTCCGAGATTTGGGGATGTAAAACCAACAAACTTTCCGACACCTGATCCGACTAAGGATTCAAATCCTGGACCTCGTGATGTCATACATAGGGTAACCACTAATGAAGCAGTTCCCACATATCTAGCTGTATTATATTGTTCAAGGTCGTTAGAATCAGTGGCAGTCTTACTTAGTATTAACTCGTAGTAGGTTCGCATAGTATAAGTTTTAATGAGCTCCAGGATGAACCTTCCTTAAACTTGAATGGCACTGACTTTATAGATATTATGGTTAAATAAAGTGCGTTTAGAAGTTTTTGGTTTTTATTTTATTTTTTTTTTGAGTACATTATACATAAAATTACTATTATAAAAACAAAAACCCAACTGCTTAGAAGTTATGAACTGGAAAGAGAAAAACAAGGATCACTATATCTTTATAAAATTCTAAATACTTTATGGTGCTGCAAGTGTGGACAAAATAGTTTACTACCTGGGAAAGAAAGGCTTACCAAAACTACGTTTGTCCCCGCCTGCAGCACCAAGTATTTAAAATTTTATATAGATATAGTGATCCTTGTTTTTCTCTTTTCAGTTCATAACTTCTAAGCAGTTGGGTTTTTTGTTTTTATAACAATAATTTTATTTCTGACTTTTTAGTTTTAATTTGTGGTATACACTAGACAAAATAATAGGACTTAGGTAATCCTTGTAACCATTGCATATTGCAACGGAAATGATATTTCGGTTATGATGGAAATGTAAATGCTATAATATCCTCTTAACTCTAATAATATATAACTATAACATAACAACTTACTAAATGCTCTGAAAACTAAAGTCATGACAAATCATAACATTATACATATATTATATTCGAAGAATAAACAGAACTAGAAATGAAGACATAGGAAAAAGAACAGGAATCATAGACGCTTTGGAACATTGAAGTGGAAGTGGGCGGGCCATAGTGCACGTATGGACAAAGAAACATGGTCACATAGAGTAACTACCTGGCAAGGACCGCCTAACAAAAGACGAAAAGGTAGACCTAGAGAAAGTTGGGCAGATGATACAATACGAAAATGGAGAAGGCCTTCAGTCGTAGAGGGGTCCATAATAATTTATGAAAAAAAAGACGTGTGGCACTCGGAGACTGTCGCGGTAAAGCTATTGCATAGCATGTTTTATCAACTTATGTTTACCTACCGACGTCATCGGGGCCGTGGCCTAGCGGTAAGGCGCTCTAGGTGCCCGGATTATCAAAGAGACGCGGGTTCGAATCCCGTCGGTTCCGCAATTTATTTTTTTAAGCGTGATATTGCAAAAAGTCATTAATTTTGAAAAAAAATATTACTTTTTGAAATATCACGCTTAAAAAAAAATAGTGGACCCGAACCCATGTCTCTCTGGCAATCCGGGCACTTACAGCGCCTTACCGCTAAGCCACGTTCCCCGATGACGTCGTTGCCGAAATTGTGCTTTACATATTATGTTTTTGATACTCAGGGGGTGTTAGGTTTTTTCGTTACGGAATTTCTGGATTCGGTCTCCACGCTCAAGGCCCGCGATAGAAATTATGCAATAGCTTAAAAAAAAACTTAACTTATAAAATTGGAAACTTATTTAACTGATATTTGTTCCCTGCACACACATTTCTTATGTAATCATATTCCAATATAAACTTTATTTTGTAAATTTATTATGGAAATAAACGAGGCTATAATAATAATAATAAAAACATAACAACTTAGATGGTGGGCACGAATCTATTTTCTTACTTCATCTTAATGGCGAACCTATAATGTCTTGGAGCTGAGTCCCTTAACCATGGAACTATTAGGGCTTCAAAGTAATAACTATTTCATATCAGATGAAACATTCTCTATCATAAACCAAGCACTCTAGAATTCAAACAAAAACTGGAGCCATGTATAAGTTTAAATCGGCAATAGTTATTCCGTTACATTACTTCCTTTTTTGTGAGCATATCTCGCGCGGGTATTCAGAAGGGATAACTTGAAACTTCCATTAAAACAGATCGTAGTATTAATCCTCTTGTGTTTATGTTGCTCTAGTATTGTAAAGCGGAGAATATCGCATGGCAGAATGCATGCCACCTTGTATCCCTGTTTCACATACGTGCACAAATACAGTAATGAAATGAAAAGCACACATTGAATTTTTACAGCACCTGTATACGACCTAACGTTTGGACACGTCAATGACTTAGACACGAACCCGTTTGCCATCTCATGTAAACGATCCATTTGTGATCAAGTGCGAGCGGGATGGAAATAAGGATCATAGAAAACTGTCTATCAATGTGTAGGTGAACTGGACTCGGGAGCGTGTGCCACATACGGATCGCATACTAGACCTGCTGCGATCTTCTTACGTCCTAGTACTTTCTAAGAACATCTAATGCTTGGCGGAATTCTAATGCTAGGAGTGGCGGCGGCACAAGTACTTTATTTTTAAAAAGTTAATTTAGTCAAATCATTTTAATATTACTCTACATTTTTTATATAAACTATTTAAGTATCCATTATCACAGATATTTAACTTTAACATTTTTTATAATAAAAGTAAGATTCGCATTTGACTATAAATTTTTATTATTTATGATTCATTTTATCCTTACCTAATTTTTAAATGGGCCACTGCGGGGGATATCTCTACACTTTTCTACTATTAAGGGGGAATTTCGAGCAGCACACTAGTGCTGTACCTTAGGTAGGTAGGTGGGTAGGTAGGTAGTAGTAATAGATATTTTAAACTGAACCATTTTGTAGCAACACTTTATTTTTTGTATATTTTATAGAAAATCGAGGCTTTGCATATTACGAGTAATTATTTATTTAAAATATATTTGATGAAACTACTTAAAACAGCATAATCATTTTACATAGTGTCATTCCTCAATAATAATTGCAAAACGATTTAGTGCTACTCACTGGTTTCACAAATCACATCCAAGAAAATCTTTACCTACATCTCTCTTAATAATTTTCACCTAAATTAAATGATCTCTAATAATACCTAATCTATATTTTACAATACACAGAGGATTTTTAGTTACGCTATAATTAAAAACAATAGCTACGGCTATGGTCACTGTAGTTATGTAATAACGCATTCAAAGTCAGCGACCTCTATCATTGTACTCACCAATAGAGATGCATCCTGTAACGATGCCAATAACATGTATTATCATATTCATTTTCATTGAACCGTTGTGGTGATATGCCGCGGCCTGCGTCGCTTCATTTGTCCCCCGTGCGACCACATCACAGACACATGCACACCGATTGTTAGGACGCGCGCGGTAAACTAGTTGGCTAACTGTTGTTTTTACACACAATAGCTAGTGGAATGTGGTTTTGTTCATCACTATTATGAATATTGAATCACTTGCACATAAACGTTCACTGCACTATCCTGGATGCGTTGATCTGAAACAAATATAATTAAGTCTGTTAATATTAAGCTGGTTTATTTTGTAATTTTGTAGTTAAAAATAGTAGATGTTACATATATGTATAGGAGTATAGGAACACTTCAGTATCAAAACCTTTTAGTTTTTTGACCAATGGGAACGAAAATAGGCATTGGGATTTATTTCGTTAGAAGTATTAAAAAATCGTAAAAGTGAGTTTTAAAATTACGTTGAATTACTTATTACTTTCGAAGATCTTGATACTTTGGTAACGCGAAACGCATTTTTCATGATTATTCAAGTGTATATATGTTACGGCTAAAACCCGAAGCGCGGCTGCACCTAGTTTTAGCCGGTTAGAACTAGGTGTAGCCACATACTCTTGGTTAAACCTAGTACGAGCCGATTGTTTTCGGGTAAAACTAGGTCTAGCCTTCATCATGCCGGCTACACCTAGGTCCAGCCATTCCGTGTTGGATAAAACTAGGGCTATCCGATATCATTCCGGCTAGAACTAGTTCCAGACTATCCCTGTTGGATAAAACTAGGTCTATCCGATACCATTCCGGCTAGAACTAGGTTCAGACAATCCCTGTTGGATAAAACTTGATGCGTGTCCCGCCACGCCTTCCGCTCCGCGTCACACTCATGACTCACAGCATCTGCAGCAGCGGCGCGGGGTAGAGGGCGTAGCGAGACACGCGCCTCTGCAAGTTGTGAGCGCCAAGTGCTGCTGATCTACTGCAGGTCTACTAGCGAGTGTGACTCATAGCGTCTGTACATAGTTGTAGCCGGCATGCTATTGGCAGAGCTTTTTTAGATAATAAAAAAACATCACAATCGACCTCTGGTGGGCAAGGCTATAAAAGATGCAACTGCAAAACCAAATGTGGCAACAGAAAGTGCCTCTGCAAAGCTACTGGTATTTTGTGCAACTCAAATGTCACTCAAGTTTAGATTGTTCTAATAAATAGTTTATGTTACTTTACAAAAGTGTGATTTATAATTATAATAATATTCTTTAAAATTATAATATGCAACTATTATTTGTTGTTAAAAAATGTTCCTGATTGTTCCTACTATACTAAAAATTGTACTCCTAACAATTTATGTTAATTATTACAATTTGATTTAAAAGTATGAAAAACTATCTACGTCTCTAAAGATTGGATGTTTTTTTATTATCTAAAAAAGCTCTGCCAATAGCATGCCGGCTACAACTATGTACAGACGCTATGAGTCACACTCGCTAGTAGACCTGCAGTAGATCAGCAGCACTTGGCGCTCACAACTTGCAGAGGCGCGTGTCTCGCTACGCCCTCCACCCCGCGCCGCTGCTGCAGATGCTGTGAGTCATGAGTGTGACGCGGGGCGGAAGGCGTGGCGGGACACGCATCAAGTTTTATCCAACAGGGATAGTCTGGAACAAGTTCTAGCCGGAATGATATCGGATAGCCCTAGTTTTATCCAACAGGGAATGGCTGGACCTAGTTGTAGCCGGAATAATGAAGGCTAGATCTAGTTTTACCCGAAAACAATCGGCTCGTACTAGGTTTAACCAAGAGTATGTGGCTACACCTAGTTCTAACCGGCTAAAACTAGGTGTAGCCGCATTTCGGGTATTAGCCGTAACATATATATTATGAATAAGAAAGACAATACTTAATACTTCAAAGTTTCAAAACCTTCCAGGTATCTATTTTTGTTCAATCGGAACGAAAATGCATTGGGATTTATTTTGTCAGAATTATCAAAAAATCGTAAAAGTGACTTTTAGAATTCAGTTGAATTTTTTATTACCTTTGAAGATTTTGATACTTTGAATTAATTAATGAAAAAACGTAACATGGAAAGCTCAGATATTTTTTTATAAATAAGAACCCTAGCTGTGGCTGGCGGTTTCACGTCTTGTTCCCGTCGGTGGATTCGTTCTTAGTGAATGTCTAAATCGTAAAATAAAAACTCAAGGTATTCGAATGTTTAGTTTCAGACTTGAGACAACAGGTCAGTCAGTCTTACTTCAATTATACTTATTTATGTAGAAAGAGAATAGAAATATTATAATGTTGTTCCTATTTTTGAAAAGTATAGTATAATATAATAATGATGACACTACAAAATTTATTCACACAAAGATTTTGTTAAGTCCGAGTGCTTAGGTGGTAAAGTCAAAAGAAATAGGCTAATTTGACGTTTCATAAATGCTTGTAATAAGTCTACTTGAAATAAACGAATTAGAATTTTAAATTTGTTATAAAATAAAAGCCATTAAAAGTAATTTTAAAACCTTTTAAAGTACACGAAAACGCTTGATGCAATGTTACTCGAGCTCACTCTTTCGTGAAGACGTTTAGATAGCGAGGACATTGTCTTTAGCGCAAGACGAATCTATTGCTGAAAATACTTGCACCATTATCATAATATATTAGGGCAAAATGATATTTAAGTTGTTTTAAAAAAATTTTTTACAAAAAATAGAACCGACTCAAAACGCACTAAAAAGTAAAAAAGTAACTGTGTCGTTTAGTTGCTTTAATTTACTTAAGCATATCTATGAAGTCGGTGCCAGCCAAGTTTAATGAATATTTATTTAACGTAGTAAAGCAGTTTGTGGGTTCTAGGTAACGTCCTTAAAGTAGAAACCTTGGCTGTCACCGACTCCTAGATATGCTTAAGTAAATTAAAGCAACTAAATGACACAGTTATGTTTTACTTTTGCGTTTGAGTCGGTTCTATTTTTTGTTAAACATTTTTATTTCTTACTTTTTAGTGATTTATCGTCACGTAACGTACTCGTACTAAACTGTCATACTGTATTATACGGCACTTGTAGCCAAAAAGCTACCGATACTTACACAAAAACCGAAATCGCTGCGAGTGTGCCTATAAAATTTGAAGAGTTCCTTCAATTTTCCTAGGATCATCATCAGGTCCTAACATGATGAAAATGGGACCATCTTGGAAGTATGCCCTTTTTAATAAAAAAAGAATTATCAAAATCGGACAACTCTGTAAAACGTTATGCGTGGTCATACATAAAAAAAATATACGTGTCGAATTGAGAACCTCCTCTATTTTTAACCGACGAAAAAAAAACGGAGGAGGTTCTCAATTCGACACGTATATTTTTTTTTTTTTTATTTTTTATGTATGACCACGCATAACTTTTTACAGTGTTGTCCGATTTTGATAATTCTTTTTTTATTAGAAAGGGCATACATCCAAGGTGGTCCCATTGTCCGCATGTTAGGATCTGATGACGATATCTTGGGGAAATTGAAGGAACTCTGCAAATTTTGGAGGCACGCTTACAGCGATTTCGGTTTTTGTCTCGGTATCAGTAGCTTTTTGGCTACTAGTATACTAAGTGTACTACTACGTATAATATACTATGACAGTATAGCACGAGTACGTTACGTGGCGATAAATCACTAAAAAGTAAGAAATAAAATTTTTTAACAAAAAATAGAACCGACTCAAAACGCACTAAAAAGTAAAAAATAACTGTGTCATTTAGTTGCTTTAATTTACTTAAGCATATCTAGGAGTCGGTGTCAGCCAAGGTTTCTACTTTCAAGGACGTTACCTAGAACCCACAAACTTCTTTACTACGTAAAATAAATGTTCCTTAAACTTGCTGGCACCGACTTCATAGATATGCTTAAGTAAATTAAAGCAACTAAATGACACAGTTATTTTTTACTTTTTAGTGCGTTTTGAGTCGGTTCTATTTTTTGTTAAAAAATTTTTTTTCGTCTGTTAAAAATAATTGAATAACATTGAACGGGAATAATAAACTACTGATATAAAAATAATGGAATAACATTGAACGAGAATAATAAACTAATGATATAAGAATAATGGAATAATATTGGGCGAGAATAATAAACTAATGATATAAAATTAATGGAATAACATTGGACAAGAATAATAAACTAATGATATAAAATTAATGGAATAACATTGAACGAGAATAATAAACTAATGATATAAAAATAATGGAATAACATTGAACGAGAATAATAAACTAATGATATAAAGGCGAAAATTTGTATGTATGGATGAATGCATATTTGTTACTCTTTCATTCAAAAACTACTGAATGGATTTTGATGAAACCTCAAATATATCAAAGCCTATATATCAAACTAACACAATGGCTTTGATATATTTTATCCTGAAATTCGCACAGGAACTACGCAGATGAAACAGCGGGCATTCTCTAGTCAAAAATAAATGAAAGTCATTCGTTGGTTTTTTTTAATTTTAATACCGCAATGACGTAGGGTTATTTTTGTAAAACATAATTTTAAAACAATCATATTTGTATGGTGTTACTCAAATTTTCCAACAGTTTATTCTCTTATTAATATAATTTTTTTTTGTTCTGTTTTACTCATGCGATCAGTCCGAAGACTACGAGCAAAGTCGTTGAAAGAAAGTTGGCGATCAGAGACAACCTCCCCAGCGGGAGAAGATCTATATAAATTTGAAATGTGGCTTTCAGTCTAGAATTTGCCGTCGCTTTAAACGTCGAATCGTCTGTGGTATCGTCAACTGCACAGCCAGATGATTCGGATGTTTTATGAGTCTAGCTTTGTAGTTGATGCTACTTGCTCTTATTTCCTCTTTCACTGTTGGCATTTGTAGATGTTCATGGATTTCAGACATTTTTAGAAACCATGGCGCGTTCGAGATTTGTTTCAAAACATAATTCTGTGCTCTCTGTATTATGTTAACATTGGAGTCGCATGTTGAGCCCCATAGCTGAATTCCATACGTCCATATGGGCTTGATTACAGCTTTATACAGAAGCAGCTTGTATATAATTTAAATGTATAATCATGAGTGAAAATAAATCTTAAAAATAAAATATAAAAGAAATATGTAGATACAGTACCTACATATTTTTTAAACGCTTTATATTTTATTTTACCACTATTGTGACGTTACGTGACTTATAACTGAATTCATAACAATACCTAAAGTTTAAAACAGAATTTCGCTATTATTTATTCAACGATAACACGTGGAAACATGAGGTGTTAGTTTTTAAAAGACTGAAAGGAAATAGAATTGTTCAACATGCATAAATTGCGATTCTCTCACAGCTATTTATTTTGAATAAGGTTATTTATTATTTAGAAATTACTATTATTTAGAAATGAAATTATAAGAAATACTATTAAGTACAACTATAGGTACCAAAGAAGAAATTAATAGGACAAGTTAAATAACAGCTTGTAAAAATATAAACACCGAATTTCCTCCAAAACAACCTTCAATTTTCTTTTAATTCGCTTAAAATGCCAGTAATATATTTCGAGTGGCCGAAATAAGGAGGTAATTGCCTTAATTTCAGAGTAGATTTAACACAGTGACGCAGTAAATGTTAATGGACACTGATGGATACTTGGCATTTCCATGGAGATGAAATATTAAATAGCCTTCCTTGGTAATTTGATGTAATATGCCAACGATTCCGTGGTACATGCTATGAATATGTGCTACCTAAATCATAATAAAATATAGGTTGTTATAATGTAAGTATGATAATTATATTATATTATCATACTTTGTTACTTAGTTAATGATTATTTTTAACCGACGAAAAAAAAACGGAGGAGGTTCTCAATTCGACACGTATATATTTTTTTTTTTATGTATGACCACGCATAACTTTTTACAGAGTTGTCCGATTTTGATAATTTTTTTTTTATTAGAAAGGGCATACTTCCAAGTTGATCCCATTGTCATCATGTTAGGATCTGATGATGGTATCCTGGGGAAATTGAAGGAACTCTTCAAATTTTGGAGGCACGCTTACAGCGATTTCGGTTTCTGTCTCAGTATCGGCATCTTTTTGGCTACTAGTGCCGTATAATATACTATGACAGTATAGTACGAGTACGTTACGTGGCGATAAATCACTAAAAAGTGAGAAATAAAGTTTTTTGAATAAAAATAGAACCGACTCAAAACGCACTAAAAAGTAAAAAATAACTGTGTCATTTAGTTGCTTTAATTTACTTAAGCATATCTAGGAGTCGGTGCCAGCCAAGGTTTTTACTTTAAAGACGTTACCTAGAACCCACAAACTGTTTTACTACGTAAAATAAATGTTCCTTAAACTTGGCTGGCACTGACTTCATAGATATGCTTAAGTAAATTAAAGCAACTAAATGACACAGTTATTTTTTTCTTTTTAGTGCGTTTTGAGTTGGTTCTATTTTTATTTAAAAATTTTTTAGGTTCGCATTAAGTATGTGCTAGAAGTGTCAGGTACACTAAACTTTTCACTATTCCTACCCCCCGTTGATCGGAAACGTTTGACAGGAAATTTTAGGCCTTTATTATTGTCAGACTGACCGTTTTCTAAAGGATTTGACATTAATATGACATATTAGTCATCAATTGGACCCGTCAAATTGATAGTAATAATAATCAATACCAGTTTTTTTTAATGACTACAAGTTGGCCCTTGACTGCTATCACACCTGATGTTAAGTAATGATGCAATCTGAGATGGAAGCGGGCTAACTTGTTAGGAGTAGGACGAAAATCCACACCCCTTTCGGTTTCTACACGACATCGTACCGGAACGCTAAGTCGCTAGGCGGTCCGTCTTTGTCGGTAGGGTGGTAACTAGCCACGACGAAAGCCTCCCACCAGCCAGACCAAGACAAATTAAGAAAAATCTCAATCTGCCCCGCCGGGAATCGAACCCAGGACCTCCGTTTTATAAATCCACCGTACATACCACTGCGCCACGGAGGTCGTCAAAACCACTCTATCTGTGTGTCAGTTTGTAATTTCTACAGCTTTTTGCTGTATGCATATGAAAATACAGAAGGTACTTACGAGTACGTATATAAATAATCAACTTTTAGAATTTTTGTGTCTATGCGTTTTCGCGTCCCCAATACCAGTCGAATTGTAAAATTTCTTTTGTATATGATAGCCAAATTCATAAGAAGTAACTAAAGCTAATTCAACGCGGATGAAACCGCGGGCGGCCACTGGTATTTTTTAAAATAAATGTCATGATTTTAAGGTTGCCGCTATGTAAATTCGATTTGGGTTAGAAACTTTTAAAATAATTATGATGTATTTAAAATATCTATTTCGTTACTAGTCCGACCGATTTGAAAATACAAAAAAAAAATATTTGTACGGTTTGGAACAAATTAATTTATTTATCTACTTTCATATCTTAGAGACGTTGTATAGGATTAGAGAGCCAATTAAAAGATTTCACAAATTGAATCGTATCGTTCCATCGGTACAATGAGCGAAATAACAACTGTGGTATGATCCACTTGACCATAGTCATTAGAGCATGCCGGCTTTCTCTGCGCCGGACTAAGTAGATTAAGTTTCGGCGAGAAAAATCTGTTGAACACACTACTTCTTGCTCCAACATCAATGCAGGGACAATCTTTGCAGGTATTTATAAGCTGTGATAGGTATTGCACGGGGTATAGGGGATACTAGGAACTCATCACATGCCGGAGCCTGTAAGATCATCAGTATTTCTGAGTTTATTATAATACAAAGAAGATGGAAGAGCTGACTCTGTGCTTTAGTTTCAGGATTATTTTTTAGAATGATAACAGGGACCAATTGCTAAAACCCAGTAATTATTTGAACGAATTCGTACCACAATAAAGCGATGACTTTTTAGGTCGAAATTTCATTAAAGTCTGCATATACCGTTTTATTTAACATCGAAAATATAACTCGATTTAAATCTCTATAATCGTAAGTCATAAGTCTCCTTTTATTTATTCTCTTTATTTGATCATAACGAGTTTTTAAGGCGAGAATTAATGCTAGAAAGGGAAGACCAACGTTCAGTGAACGTTGCTGGACTAAATCCAGAACAATTTATTTAAAGGCCAAGTCAAAAGTACTCTAAACCGACATATTTATATGAAAGGTTTGATGAAATCGGAAGAAGCGAGAGAGAGATGCAGTTATCTCAGCAATCAGAACCACAACTTAGATAATACACCGTAACCGAAACAGGACACTAAAGAGATTAGAGTACCTTTCATTTAAAAGATAAATTAATCATATTAAAATAGCCTGAGAAGGCCAGACCTCTGTAATTTTATGATAATTGTCTGCCTATGCTTTTACATAGCTAAGTACAGAGTAGTTAATTATGAGTTTTGGATCATGGT
Organism: Mycalesis mineus; assembly: GCA_034621355.1. Taxonomy (NCBI): domain Eukaryota; kingdom Metazoa; phylum Arthropoda; class Insecta; order Lepidoptera; family Nymphalidae; genus Mycalesis; species Mycalesis mineus. Next base: position 14,730,160 of record CM067892.1, read on the forward strand.
GGCTTTGAGAGGCTTTGAAATATCCTGACCCTCTTTAATCTATAAAACATGATGATTAATAAAATTTTTGAAATAAAAATAGGACCGACTCAAAACGCACCAAAAAGTAAAAAATAACTGTGTGATTTAGTTGCTTTAAATTACTTAAGCATATCTATGAAGTCGGTGCCAGCCAAGTTTAAGGAACCTTTATTTAACGTAGTAAAGCAGTTTGTGGGTTCTAGGTAACGTCCTTAAAGTAGAAACCTTGGCTGGCTTTAAAAAATTTTATTTCTTACTTTTTAGTGATTTACCGCCACGTATGGTACTCGTACTATACTGTCATAGTATATTATACGACACTAGTACCCAAAAAGCTACCGATAACGAGACAAAAACCGAAATCGCTGTAAACGTGCCTCGAAAATTTAATGAGTTCCTTCAATTTCCCCAAGATATCATCATCAGATCCTGACATGATGACAATGGGACCACCTTGGAAGTATGCCCTTTCTAATAAAAAAAGAATTATCAAAATCGGACAACTCTGTAAAAAGTTATGCGTTTTTTTTCGTCGGTTAATGATTATATACGAGAACTTATTATTTAAAAGGATTATATATAATAAAATACGCTTTATGCTAAAACAAGTGTAGGAATATCTCGACCTTTACTCCGTAATCGCCGACCGTCATAACCTGTAGGAATAGGCCTAACAAACTTTCAGTTTTTATAAATTAACAGTAGCTATTCTGTAATGAATCTTGACAGTGTGAGGTTCAAATTCATCTTTATCTCTATGTCTTACAAGATATTGTATATTGAGAGAGATAGAGATGAATTCATATTGACGAGTTATGGAACAGAATAGAACCATCCTACTTTATAAAGGAGAATGCCATACAATGTATAGGACCTTAACCCACTAATAAAAACATTTTGTACAACAATGTATTATGCACCATCTTATTGCATTATTTTTTTACTATTTAATATAAATTGCATTCAAAAGTTGGAAAGCTCTAGAACTTGGAGTAAACAAGATTGAATAGGCATCTTCTAAGCAAGCGCGTTCCACCTTAGACCACATCTACACTTACTATCAGGTGAGATAGTGGTCAAGCGTGGGCTTGTTTCTTATTATAAAAAAAATTATTCGACTCGAGCCTAACGTTAGTTATCGTCCACTTCCGTAACGTTGTTCCGTATAGTTATCACCCTGACATTACAGTTGGAAAGCTTTATTGAATACATTTTTAAACAGGCTGAACTACTTTGAATACTAGGCTTTTAAAGCCCACTTTTGATGACATTTTTTTTTGATACAATAAAAACGATTTAAAAGGCTAGAACCCAGTGAAACAATAAAGATACAAAAATGCGTAAAGAGTGTAATTTAAAAGGAAATAGTTAAATTAATAATAGTTAAATTTTTTTAACAGAATTTTATTCCGAGGTCCAACAGTAAAAATGGCTTATTGTAAAACATTTATTTAATAATAGGATATTTTGACGTGACAACGTCTTGCAATTCGATAGAGCCGGCTGAACGCACGAAAAAACATGACGTCATGCGTCGTTACCTCGCTTTGAGGCGTTCCATGTAAGGCTTGAAGTGCAAGCGAGAAGGCGGAACGAGCGACAAAGAAGCACAATCGGCCTTTGCATTTGGCAGCGTTCAACATCCGTCTATTAAATATAATTATTAAATATATTAATTTTAAATTAAAAATTAATATATTTATTATAAATTTAAAAATATAAATTTATAAAATCAAAATCAATTATTTTATTAATTTAAATTAATATTTATAAAAATATAATTAAATTAAAAATTTTAATAACCAATTAAATGCTACCATTCCATCAGTATTTTCTTAAGACATTATCACGTTTAACTATCGTCAGTAAACCGACTTTACAGACAACCAATTTTTTAGTCTATTTACAATTTGTGTTCTTTCTGGATTAGGATCTGGCATTCTCCTTTGCTCTATAAAAGTGCTCCCGACATTTGTTAAACTTCGTACATTTCAAAATCACAATATACTCTATTGTTTCTATTGTTTACGATTTGAAATGTTTGGTTTTATGAAACAAAACTTTGGCGCGCTTTATTCAAGAGATTCCTGTTCTGACGCTCGAAATCTTTGTTTACCAAAAGTTTCTATTGAACAGATTGGTCCTGAATTGTTAATAAAGTCTCATTTTCAAAAGTACGTAAATAACAAGTTGATATAATTTACAAAATAAATATTACCGAGACGTAACGTGAACTTTTGGATAAGTTTTGCTTAAAAATTTATTAAACAAAGTCTAAAATGTTTTTCTACCAACAAAAACTAAATAAAATGCATATATTTTCTGTCTCAAAATAAATCAAGGAAAGTCCCAAAATACATACATTTGTTTAATGTTAATATTTGTTTCTAAATACAACATAAAAACCGTAGTTCTTCTTCTTCGTCGTTCTCTTTATTACTGCAGGTCGTGTCCGCAGTGTCCTTGTTGAGACAGTTGTAGTTAACTTGTTGTATAACAAGTTACTTAAACTAAGGCTTGTGTGCACCAAAATTTCGGTTATCATAACCAACGGTTAATATAACTTTACTATTAATTTACTATTTATAATAAACCCGTACGCCGGTTAAGGACGTAAACCGGGTGGTTATCTTAACCGAGCTTACATCCTACGGGTTGTCGAGAATAGCAAATTTTACGTTTAGCTTATGTTAACCGATGGTTATGATAACCGAAATCTTGGTGCATACAAGCTTTAATATCCAGCTTTGATTGCTTAAGGGGCGGATAAGCAAATCCGTCAAAGGTTGCCAGCACATTAGCCTCGAGCGCTGTAAATGGTCACTGGCGACGGTAATCACTTAACATCAGGCGACACGCTCGTTTGCTTACTGTTTAAAGAATCTGATAAACTAGTATCATGTCTAGCCATAGACTCATATACGTGTCGAGCAAGCCAACACATCCATCAAGACAGTAGTTGTTTAGAAGGTTTGTATACTTAAACAATATGTCATTTTCAGTGCGCAGTCAAGTTTTACCCTTCATGGACAATACACAAGCACAATGTGTGAATTATTAAACGCAACTCAAATGTTGAAATAATTTAGATATACCTATCTAACAGCTTAATGGTATTAATTTTGTAAATAATATATTAAATACCAAAATTGCAGTCATTTCTATACGCAAAGTTCAATCAATACTTTGCCAAAAAATATGAATTATATCGTAATGAGTTACATAATTTAGGATAAAATAAACTAAAGTTTTGACTGCTTTGCGTAAATTTTATCAGCGAATGAAATTTTTAGAAAGTTTAAAAATATTTTATAATGGGCATAAATCACAGTTACCAGCGAAGTTAAAAAGTAGAAAATAGTGCCAAAGCAACCAATTTGATATAAAGACTAGCTACGAAGCAGGTATGCGATATATTATAATAGTGCATATGCGTACAGAAACACAGATGCATTGTCTATTTCTACAATCTCCTAGTATTAAATGCCAAGATATTGCTTCTGGCATACATTTATAACTAATGTTACGACATCAATTTACCCGGTACATGAATGAAAAGATCATTCCAATCATAGATTGCGTGACCAACCTGAAGTAATTGATTAATAGCATTGATAATTGTATGAGAACTTATACGTAACGAGAAGTAATTGGTTCATGGAAAATTGATGGTTTAGCACGAGTTTGCACATCTCGACGAAGTGAAACAAGAGATATAGAGCTTGACATACAGGGCGTCCCACGGTGATGCCACATGGAGGGAAACTACCTTAATTATTGTATATAATTATTGAGAAGTAAAAATTTTTGAATGCAGTTGAAATTATTTTTAAAAATAAAATAATGTCTTCTTTCAGTAAAATGTTCTATGTACAATAATTAAGGTACTTTCCCTCCATGTGGCATCGCCGCGGGACGCCCTGTATATCTCTCCAACACAATGATACCTAACTCTTGAATCCCTGATAGCTATGGTGAAAAGGCGCGAAAACAAAATATTAATAAATCTTCCTACAATAAAAATTTTATCATTGTGTAAAGAGTAATATATTGATAGATATATTTCCTCTCTTTCATCTTCTATAAAAACACTAGTAACTCATTTTTATTTAAATTCTTTTGTATAAAGTCATTCAGATTGTTTATTTAAACAGAAAGAGTGTGGCGGAGAAAATCATTAAGACATTCAAGACAGACAAGTGATCCTTAAATTATTTTATCGGAGTATAAATACTTATTAAACTGTAAGCGTAGGTATTGGAATTTTCCAATAGTCGAATGCTTGGTAATTGTCCAATGGCTCAGCGGTTTTTGTTAGAGGTTAAATAATTATAATACTAATGAATACATGGCACCAATTCTAATTAATTAAATCGTAACTGTGTGCTCCGTCCCGTCACAGTAATTACGTGCGTGTCCTTTAAATTGTGACGTAACACTCATGAACGTAATACGTAAGGTTTTTTTAATTTGTGACGACGGAAATAATATACGCGGATATGCATGCTAGATTAATTAAAGAAAATGTAAGCTAAGTAGCCAAACCGGTTATTACAAACATAATTATGAATTGATCGTTTCAAAAATAAGCCTTGCTTGTGAATTAAGCCTTGAAGTAATTTTGATTATTATAAATTTAATTACTCCTGCAGATTATTTTAAGGGATTTTGACGGTTGAAGATAAAGTAATTTTAACCACACTAAGGACTTTGATTACAAAAATAGATTAAAAAGGATTAAATTATAATGAAAAATTACGAAATAAGTCTATGAAATAATCGTTGTCAGAATGAGGGTGCTAAGCTAACAAATGTAGGCCAAGTAAGTAGAAAGGAGAAGAAGGTAGGAATGACTGATTTGGGACTTGTGAAATATGCTTTGGAGACTTCTTATAGCATTAATGTGCAAAGTTTACAACAAACTCATTATGAGGGACTGTATCTTATTATGAAATAATTAATTATTATTTCAGTAGAAAAATAGAGTACTAAGAAAAACAATTTTTTATGAAATAAAAATAACCCGCGATAAGTTAATTTATTACATATTAGACAGTGTTTGCAGTCTGCCCATAAAAATAAAATGTAATCCGCCATATTGTTTATATAAGAATTTTAAAAACCAAGTGACACATGCCACTTTATGAAATAATAATGTCTTAGGGTAGAGAACGGGAATGTTTGTATACCAATAGGTATACAAACACAAATATCAAACACATAACGTAATTAAAAAGGAAAATGAATTAAAGATACAGCTACATTTTAAACAAATCACTCACTTTTTTGAAGGGAACGAAACTTCTTTATCGGGGTTGGAAAAAAATTTTGTGTAACATTTTTTCGTTACGCGTCACATTTTTCCGTTACGCGCCATCTTTAATACACTAACACGTGGGTGTAATTATGGTATCAATTTTTTTTAATACTTGAATGTTGATAAGTTAGTTAGTTAGTTTCACTTCTTACGAGTGTACGCTAGTCCACGCACACATTTTTTTTGTATTCACCAGTTTGCTAAAAAGGATGGTCAAGTACAAAAGTTCTAAAAGGATCAAAGTGCTCAAGTGAAACCCAAAGCAATGATAATAATTATCCGTGGCAAATTCACTTGGGCATGCTCTAACAATAAATCGTTCTGTCTGCGCTGGACCTAAAAGTTAAATTGACTTCTCAGCGTACGTATAAAACGCTGACGATAATTTATTCACGAATTCGTTCCGGCAATACGTCGCTAATTCAAGTTTCAAAGCCACATGGGCCTCTAAAGCTGTATCAAGCTTCGTGTATTTTGTTGATTTTGTCGCTGTTCTTTGAACTTTTTGGAGGTACACAAAATCTTGCGTCATTTTTAGGCCTTTAGTTGTTCTTCAAAGTAGTTCACATATTATTAAATTATATATTGCGTTAACATCACGTCATGGAAGAAGAGATATCGGTAGAATCTCTGTAACAACCAATACTTGAAGAGATGGCTTTACTTCCCTGTATCTCAAAGCACACAGCACATTATAATAAAATAAATAATTACATAAACAAACACAACCTTATATGAATCAAATGCAATAGCAAGTACCAAATATAATAGGTTTAATAAATCACTATCGGGTAAAGAAAAACAACGTTTTGCCGTCACGAGGAAAAAACAGACGGCTCGGCAAAACAACATTATGCAAAACAGGCCCATTTTTCCCACGAACTAAGGGGTGGAAATTGGAATACGTGTATATACTTGCATTTTAAAAAATTAAGGATGTTATTTGAATTTCAAATTTTAAAATGCCACGCATTTAGCTTGTAGCGTGTTTTCTCTGACTCAATTCGGAATAAATACGGAGTTAAAAAATTAGCACTATCCAAACATGTTCATTTTTAACCGACGAAAAAAAAACGGAGGAGGTTCTCAATTCGACATGTATATATTTTTTTTTATGTATGACCACGCATAACTTTTTACAGAGTTGTCCGATTTTCATAATTCTTTTTTTATTAAAAAGGGCATACTTCCAAGGTGGTCCCATTGTCATCATGTTAGGATCTGATGATGATATCCTGGGGAAATTGAAGGAACTCTTCAAAATTTGGAGGCACCTATTGGCACCGACTTCATAGATATGTTTTAAGTAAATTAAAGCAACTGAATGACACAGTTATTTTTTACTTTTTAGTGCGTTTTGAGTCGGTTCTATTTTTTTCGTGTCCGTTTCCTTACCTCTTTAAAGTCCACTATGTCGATTTTTTTTATTCATTACAAGTTAGCCCTTGACTGCAATCTAAAGTGGAAGCGGACTAACTTGTTAGGAGTAGGATGAAATCCACACCCCTTTCGTTTTCTACACGACATCCTATTGGAATACTAAATCGCTTGGCGGTACGTCTTTGTTTGTAAGGTGGTAACATCAATATATTAATTTTTTTCTACTACAACAAGTATAGTAATCAATCTATATTATTTTTCACACAAAAACCTTGTTCATAAGTTATCCATTGAAATCCAAACGAAAATACAACAAAGTTTTGTGCACTTTATTTAATTCAACATAGCCTCCAATTGCATTCTGTCTGATAATAAATAAGTTCTCAACAAACATAGGAGGTATTTTTAATAAACACATTTCTCAGTATAATTGAAAGTTACAAACTAAATACTGCAAACGTTACAGCAGTTTGCTCTCAGGCTTACGTTAAAGGTTAAAGGATTTTTCTATAAACTTTTGTTGGAAAAACCTTGATTATTCTTTGCAGTAGGATCCTGTAATGATATTAGTTGTAACATTGAATGAGCAGACAGACTCTTATGACGACCTCCGTGGCGCAGTGGTATACGCGGTGGATTTATATGACGGAGGTCCTGGGTTCGATTCCCGGCGGGGCAGATTGAGATTTTTCTTAATTTGTCTTGGTCTGGCTGGTGGGAGGCTATCGCCGTGGCTAGTTACCACCCTACCGACAAAGACGTATGGCCAATCGATTTAGCGTTCCGGTACGATGTCGTGTAGAAACCGAAAGGGGTGTGGATTTTCGTCCCACTCCTAACATTTTAGACCGCTTCCATCTTAGACTGAATCATCACTTAACATCAGGTGCGATAACAGTCAAGGGCCAACTTGTAGTCGATAAAAAAAAAATAGATTTTCTACGTTCGGAAGGTAGTTTGACTTTTGTTGTAAGGAATACAATAATGAGTGTGTATGTGTGTGAAACTGAAGGAGTATTAGCAAAACAAATAGATGTTTGAGCTAACTAACTAGCTTTTCGCTAAGTAAGCATTTTAGTGAACATGTTTTGATGTCACACGTATCTTCCAATATAAATATAAATAATTAAACAATACATTTATGTGCGGACGATTCTTCAATTTACACACACAGACGCATATGCCCAGTCATGTTATCCACATCCTAAGCCAAATGGTCTTCCAAAATTAGAAAGTACCAACATATAAATCACCTACATAATATGACACGATCTACTCGTTATAAAAATATGAAGAGTGGGTATCGGAACCAGAGTGATCGGTATCCAATCATGCATAAATTCAATTAAAAAACCGCGGTACCGTTATGCGATTGAGACGTTCAAATAGCACAATGGCAACCATTTGTAATTATACACAAGATAAATGGATATTGAGTCGTAAAATGTTATTAAGACATAACGTACGAGTATGTTTCTCTATTGAGGAGCTCTATTGAATACAATGGAATGGAACTCGACGCCAGATTGGGCATCTTTTTTTGTTCATTCAATTTAACGGTTGAACGATCTCACCTGATGTTAAGTGACGGTGCAGTCTGAGATAGTAGCGTGCTAAATTTGTGTGGGGTAAATATAAAACCAAGACTTCTAATTGTTTTACAACATCGGAATGAAACGCATAATCGCTTGGCAGAAGTCGTTGGTACAAATACAAAACCAACTGAGAAAATGTGATTATCTTAAAAGCTGCCTTCTGAACTGACAGTATGACGTGACTGACATTACAAGTAGATTCAAACAGTAGTGTTATTAAATATTTGTAAAGCTTAGCTCAGCCTCCGTAGCCTCATGTACTATTCAAATATGACGTAGGTTTATTTTGTATAAGTACTTATGCCTGTTATGACTGAAAGTTGCTTACATTTAGTGGCTGCCTTTTTAACAGGTAGTAAGGTCCACTATAAATAGATACTAATGATTTTTCCAAAGTGCGTTTAACCTAAGTACCTACGTACGAATATCGATCTCAGATCTAATTTAACATTTATAAAAAGCCTCATGAAAACTCATCCGTTATTTTAAAAGATTGAGTAATTTACTCATAACGCCGATAAAAAAGGGATTATCTAAATTGATGATAAATCTACAGAAAATTATACGAGGTCACACATAAAAATGATATGCGTCCCGACTGAAGTGCCTCTTCACTCCGATTTATTAAAAGTTCCATCATTGTGTTGAAAAACCACGTAGTCAAAGTAAGACAGTTAAAAAGTTCCCGTTTTGTATTTGAGAAAGAATTTTATAGAAATTCCTTTTACGATTGCTTTAAGGCTTTAAGGGTTTGTCAGGGAAATAAACATAAAGCGTCGGTATTTGAAAAGTTTTTGTCATTTCGCCTTTTCCTGTGTAATAGCGACTCACGGACGTGATTGCGTTGTTCTTTGCAGATCGTTTGGCCGAAGATATTGTTTTATATGCTGTAAGTTAAGTAACTTTCCGGAAATTGAATACAAATATTGTTATAATATTTGTATCCAATTTTCGACGTTATTTAGCCGAACTTCATTACAAAAAATAATAATTAATTTAGTTTTTCGCTCTATTTTCCACAATGTTATACATATCTGAAAAGAGAACCTCAGCGTAGCGGGATTTTACGCTTGAAAAAAAAAATTGCGGAACCGACGGGATTCGAACCCGTGTCTCTCTGGCAATCCAGGCATAGAGCGCCTTACCGCTAAGCCACGTTCCCCGATGACGTCGTTGCCGAAATTGTGCTTTTGATATTATGTTTTTGATACTCAGGGGGTGTTAGGTTTTTTCGTTACGGAATCTCTGTATTCGGTCTCCACGCTCAAGGCCCAAGCTATACAATAGCTTAAAATAAATATTCAAGAAAAAATTGGTTGTCTGTAAAGTCGGTTTACTGACGATAGCTGAACGTGACAATGTCTTAAGAAAATACTGATGGAATAGTAGCATTTAATTGGTTATTAAAATTTTTAATTTAAGTATATTTTTATAAATATTAATTTAAATTAATAAAATAATTGATTTTGATTTTATAAATTTATATTTTAAATTTATAATAAATATATTAATTTTTAATTTTAAATTAATATATTTAATAATTATATTTAATAGACGGATGTCGAACGCTGCCGAACGCAAAGGCCGATTGTGCTTCTTTGTCGCTCGTTCCGCGCTCTCGCTTGCACTTCAAGCCTTACATGGAACGCCTCAAAGCGAGGTAACGACGCATGACGTCATATTTTGTCGTGCGTGCAGCCGGCTCTATCGAATTACAAGACGTTGTCACGTCAAAAATAGCAAATTAAATCAATCATTACTTTGAGTATTTTTTATTCTATTACATAGTTAATTTTTAATTGTACTCCATAGAACAGTAGAAGACAAAAATGTTTAAATTACATTGTACAAAATGTTTGTTTAAAATTTTTGTTTAACTTCAATTAAATAAACAAAATACCAGCTATTCATGACCAGGCGGATCTTGTATAGTTCTGGTTTTACTTTGTGTGTGTTTGAGAGTGAAGCAATGAATGATGAATGAATCAATGAAACAATGTTACTTGAGTGTTGGGAGAGTATGTAATTGAATTTAAGATTAATGTGAATGTATGTGAATGAACGTCGTGTGTCCGTTGACCTTTGTTCACTATGGTCATTATTCATTCGTATTCTATCACCGTGTCAATAAAACCTAAATAAATAAAACCTACAGTTTTAGTTGTTAGATATATTTACTCTTCTATTGCATAAATCAATATATGTACATAAACCCAGAGGCATTTTCAACGAGATTTTCCTTTAGCGGTTCTATGTAGAAGAACAAAAACAAAGGATTTTGTTCTCTTGTAAAAAGTTTGTCTTATCTCAAATTAATTAAAAAGACCGTTTTGTCATGGTCAATCATCAAAACAGTTAGTTACATAATTTTTTAATTAAATTAATCTACCCTAACCTACTATAATTACGCACGACGAAAATCGGTAATATGGTCTAAGTTAAAGCGCTCTTGCCTATTCACTATTGTCTGAAGTTTCTCAAATTGCACGTGACAGGAAAAACAGTCTCTAGAAGGGTATTTTATACCTTTGCTGAGCGAATTAGACACGTGGATAAATATAAAGTGTTGCAGAGAATAACTGTAAAGGACAGTTGAATGAATATCATCACAAAGGAAAGAATGAAAACCACAAGAATCTTATATTCAGTAACTGATGCTAGATTCTAAACGAATGAATCAATGCAACGAGACAGTTAAGGTTCATAGACTAAATGAAAACCTAAGCTCGTAGTATTTCTTTTCACGACTGTAATCAACTTTTACTACGAGATAAAGTAGCAGATAGTGTCTTTAAGTTAGTTATTTTGTAAACTACAGTTAGTTATTTATAGTGGAGATAAAGTTTAGCGTACTGGTAGGTAACCAGGTACTTATAAACGATGGTACCTAATTATATATATTATTAAAGTGTATTTTATTTCGGCGCCAGTGTTTTTATTAGTAGTATACCGGACCTACTATATTTCTGTCAATTTGAAGTATTAAAACCTTAAGTGCCTAGCTATTTCAGTTACTTATAATTTATATTTAAAAATATTAATGAAACTACAATATCAGCAATAATATATAATTTTTTAATAATTTGTTTTAATGAATTAGTGAACAAAATATATTAATGTAGTAACACAGGTGCATTCACTTTGCGCGCCTTTTTATTATCAGCACAATGGGTCGGTATATAGACACGATCTGAGAGTGACCATGCAGATCTCCGTGGCGCAGTGGTATGCGCGGTGGATTTATCAGACGGAGGTCCTGGGTTCGATTCCCGGGGGCAGATTGAGATTTTTCTTAATTTGTCTTGGTCTGGCTGGTGGGAGGCTTTCGCCGTGGCTAGTTACCACCCTATCGACAAAGACGTATCGCCAAGCGATTTAGCGTTCCGGTACGATGTCGTGTAGAAAACGAAAGGGGTGTGGATTTTCGTCCCACTCCTAACAAGTTAGCCGGCTTCCATCTTAGACTACATCATCACTTAACGTCAGGTGTGATAGCAGTCAAGGGCCAACTTGCAGTCGATAAAAAAAAAGATCGAAGGCTTTACGTGTACTCCAAGAGAAATCATAGGTTTTGACACCTCCTTCCTCATAAGAAATAACACTTAAGCTTTATCTTCATGTGTTCCAAACACAAGCGATCCACATGAAATCCTGGCTCTCATGTTTAGAAAATAATTATTAAGTTTGATGTGAGCGAAATAACTTAATACTTACTAATCACTAAGCAATTTGTCAAAAAAAGTCGTTGGCTTTTATGAATGTCAGGGGAATTTTCATTAAGACATCGGCCTTGAGACTTAAGAGTGGGTAATTAATGATAAAAAGTATGGAAATAGTATCGGCTAAATTTACCAAAGGAATTCTTGAAAGCGGAAATTTTAATTTCAGTTATTTTTTACTGGCAAGTAAGGCAAGTTATACTTAAGCCAAACTCGATTGAGAATGCTTGTCAACGAACATTAAAAATGGAGGTAGAAATCACTAGTCATTTTACTTCTAATTTTTTTAATTAACTTGTTAATGACGAATTCATGACAATAAATTAGATTAGTAAACTTAAAACTAATTAATATATTTAATATCTTTTAAATAATATTTTTTAAAATAACAAAACATAATTTTAAATCTATTAGGCATAAAATGTGTTGCATTTTCTACCTTCATTTTAAATTTGTTTGTTGACAAGCATTCTCAATCGAGTTTGGCTTTAGTATAGATATCTTTTTTGTCGAAAGTAAAACCTCGATTGACTAATGGTTGACCTGTTTGTCTAAGCATCTTAAGGTTCAGATTTCAAGTCTCAGGTCAAGAAAAATGTTTATCATCCATTATCATTATTTACTCTAGCCTCTTTCCTTTTAAGAAAAGGGATATGGAACTTCGACTTACCACGTTGCTCCAGTGCGGATTGGCGGCACGGTGATAATGCTTAACTCTGTATCAAGCACCATCACGTGTAAATAATAATGACCAGGATTGACAACAATATAAAAAGTTCTAACATGATAAATTTTAAGAAAAACTTAAAGAAACTTTTAATAGACAAATCGTACTACACCGTTAAAGAGTACTTGGATGACACAATCTAATATTCTGACATTAAGCACATGTTATATATATATATATATATATATATATATATATATATTTTGTACATTGATTGACTAATATTATTTTCGTATACTGATATAATTAAAATTAATAATTCGTTCTCATTTTTATTGACATGTGTATATAAGGTGACAGAATATTTATTGACGTAAAGGCATCGTTAGAATCGTAAATTGTTTTGGAATGGGTTAATAGCTCTGTATTACCAGTATTTTTTTAGTGATTTAAGGACATTGCAAGCTGTAAGGCCGAATTTGGAAGAACCTATAATATTTATATAAGATCTCCATGTACTCAATTCGCAATAAATTAATTTGAATTTGAATTTGAATTTGACAACTTAACGTGCTCTCTGAGGCAAGCGGGTGTAACACCAACTTCTTAATTGCAGACTGAAAATGTTTTGGAAGAAAAATTCAATTTACATAACCTGACCGAGGATTCGAACCTATAGTGAATAGGATTATTGTGATGAAACTTGAAACACGAGCAATTTTTTAATATTGAGTAAAAGATTTATTGCGAGTAACATCAGTTAGATCCTAAATGATGTTTCCAGATTTATAGGCTCCCACGGAGGATAGGAGTCGTAAAACATTTTATGTGGATGCGGTACTTTAATGAGGGAGGAATATATACATTCCATTGGAAATAGATTTTCATGATAAAACGGACGGGCTATCTTAAGACTGCTTAGTAAGATAAGAGAATTGTCTCTTTGCTGCGTCCTCGTAGTATTCTGAGGAAATGTGATACTTAAAATTAACTGTAGCTCCTCGAATCATGTTTTTTCCTATTCTCGGAGATCTAATCTTCCGATCATAAGGATCTGGATTCGAGTCCTGGACAAAGCTATTACGTACTAAGGTTCTTCTAACGTAATTCTTGCTTCCGTGTAGTGTATTTTCAGTAGAAAATTTAGCCTTTGGGAAGTAACTATTGTGATACCCCCGTGCGTTAAAGAGCCCGACAATTTGCAGCGTGGAGTCTATGCGACACTTCCCTTTTTACCCGACTGCGTCAGAAGGAGGGTTATGTTTTTCGGGCGAATGTATGTATGTATGTATGTATGTCCATTTCTTCGGCACGCGCTACAGCCTAAACAGCTGAACGGATTTTGACATGTGAGGTGTCCTTGAATTTGTCAAAATTGTGGTAGTGACATAGGCTATATAAATTTTCAAAATGGCGCCTGTAAATGGGGGAAAAAAGGGGGGATGTGTGTATTTTTTTCTCTTATCTTAGCAATATGGATACCAACTGAAAGGTCGTAAAAAGACCACTTCAAAAATATAAATATCATATCATGTTCATATTACTTTTTTTAACAAAAAATGGCAAAAAGCGTTCTAAGTGTACCGTCTCATTTCTATACCATAAACTAAAACTAAAAAGTCTCAAATAAAATTATTATTATAAAAATAAAAACCCAACTGAACTGAAAAGAGAAAAACAAGGATCACTATAAACAGATATAGTGATCCTTGTTTTTCTCTTTTCAGTTCATAACTTCTAAGCAGTCGGGTTTTTTGTTATTATAATAATAATTTTATACTATAAGGAGATAGATCTCGCCATGTAGAAGGCACTTTATAGGCTAATGTCACTTATCACTCTAAGCTCGTCAACACACAGCAGCATGGTGGGTCCAAGCTGTATTCAATCATTAAAATAGGCTGATAATTATCGTGATAGTGGTCTTGCCAACTAAGATAAAAAATATTATGTATCCGTAAAATAATAAATGATAATTTGCCAAGTAAAATAAAATAGCGATGTATCCACGAAATGAATATTTTATTTTTATTTAATTTTAATTCGTTTTAAACCTGTATAGAAGAAACCTGTTTGACGAGTTCGGTAGTGAACACAGTCGCAACTTAGGTATATCTCAAAAAGGACCGACGCGCTGAACCGACTGACCGTGAAAAATTCAAATTATCAATTTTTTGTCTATAAATTTGTTTGCGTTAAATTTTCTTTTAAATATTTCATTATTTTTCAGACAACCTTTGTTGTATAAAAAATAGTGAAATATTTAAAACACCTGTTTGATGTATTCCCTTTAGTACAGTCATTTGGTCGAAAAAATAGAGGTTACCTGGAAAGTTTTCCGAGAGTTTTGAAAATTGGCAATTTTATAGATTTTGATATGCTCTTTCCAAATTTCAGCTTTGTCACCTCGTATGTTTGCCGCGCTCATACGCCGAAACTATTAATTTTAGGGAAAAAAAGGTAATGACATAAATTGTAGGAAATTTTCTCTTCTTCTATTTTATGTAAATATGTTTTTCCTATAAAATGCGTCGGAAAGGAGTTATTATCAAAAAACTGCTTTTGGGCGTCATTTTTTCAATATGGCGGCGCGAGCGGCAAACATACGAGGTGGAAAAGTTGAAATTTGGAAAGAGCATATCAAAATCTATAAAATTACCAATTTTCAAAACTCCCGGAAATCTTTCCAAGTAAAAATACTAAATGACGATCTTTGTTTAACACTTCAAAGTTAACTTTGACTTTGATTCTGAGTATTTATATCACAACAGTAAAATCTCATAAAATATCACACTGTGAAAGTACATTCAATTAACAAACATATCTGTTTTAATGTAGGTAAACTTGTCTAATTTTTCTAACAGCAAATTAAAGCGGCCTGACTTTACCCGCTAATGTCTAATCATATTAGCGTCCCACTGAAGTTTACATTCTAAGTTATTAAAGAAAAACTGTGAAATTCTTAATCATTAATGATTGGAGATTATACACCCACACTTACAAAATATTCGTTTAATATTATTGTAGATCTGACCACCCGCGGTTGAACTTTCGCTTTAAGCTGTACATGATAAACTAATAGCTTTAAGCTGTTAATATCATTGAGGATTGATGGTGCATTCAGTTTTATTAATCGACTAATAATTGAGTGTTCCATTTGGAAGTCGATCGCAGTTAATGTTCCTAACAATTGAGCTAAAATTTCGTATAAAACTTGAGTTAGTTTAGTAGTAGTACCTAGTAGTAGGTAAGTAAGTACATACTGTTAGTTTTAGATTTATCTACTAAGTCAGTTTTTTCGATTCAAACAGGAATTGAGACTTTTACTTCTTAATAGGTAATAAGAAAAATATAAAGTGTTAATTTAAATTTATATATTTATCATCCTTACGAACAATCAAATTACATGAAAAATAAAAAACACCACACTGTGCTTTATATTTGGTTGGTGTGCTAACAGTACAATAATTGTGTTTTTAATGATAATAAACGATGATTGACGTGCTCTCTGAAACAGGGAGGTGTAACAATATAAACTTCCTTTCCGAATCTCCGGGAAGACTTTTACAGAAAATTTAATGGTAGAAAGAAAAGTTCAGCATTTTATAGCTCAACAAAGAATCAAAAGCGTTTTCGTTCTAAAATATAAGTAGGTTAATGATATGTTTAAATTTTGCAAATGCAATGGTTTTATTTTCTGATATTTTTATTTATTATAGGTACATGTTAGCCCGAGTTCTTCTTCGACTAGAATTACACCTTATGGTAATTGATGATGCAATATAAAATGAC
Source organism: Mycalesis mineus (assembly GCA_034621355.1). NCBI lineage: Eukaryota > Metazoa > Arthropoda > Insecta > Lepidoptera > Nymphalidae > Mycalesis > Mycalesis mineus. Next base: position 14,746,651 of record CM067892.1, read on the forward strand.
CCGGCTGACAATTGTTAAGTGTAAATTAAATTAAGTATGTTCAAATTCACACCCCTTTTGGTCGCTACACGACATCGTACCAGACCGCTAAATCTTAGCCGTACGTAACTACGAAAATCATAATCGACCAAACCGTGAATCGAACCCAGCATCTCCATCTTATAAATCTACTCTCTTGTGGAATATTTTCAGAAATTTATTTACCACAAAGAAATTTAACAAAGAATATTAAACAATAGAGACGCGACATCACGCCTTCCGCTCAGAAAAGGCTTCGCTGTGAAAGGCGTCATTACGTCACACGACAGACATTTCTAAAGTTTATTTCTTTTTGGTGCCATCTTGTTTTTGTAAATAGGTTGTGTAATATTTAATAAGCTTCCGAAGCGGCGGTCCTTTATTTTATTACCAGTTTTATGAAATATAAAACACTTTTATCCCTGAAATGTTTTAAAAGTGTAAACAATATTTAGTATTCAGTATTAGGGTGCTTATTGCGTGACTGGAAATTGTCTGGGTGTAGGTAAGTACCTTTGTGACGCGCGTCAACACTATCTATTTTGAGTCTCTGCCCAACATATTCGGAAGGACCCAAATTGGACACTCGTTCCAATATGGAGCTTACGTGTGGCCAAGGTCTTTTAGCAGGTTGTAGAGAGACTTCGCTGGTATACCCCTCGCACCCACTTCTACCGCGTATAAACTAACCACATAGCCATTTTTGGTTAGTTCATTAGTAAGGTCATAGTATTTATTATAGTTTTATTTTGTAAAAATGTATTTTGTTTTCTTATATTTTATAGCCGAATGTTCATATTTAAAAAAACAAAGCATTTCATGTTGCATATTTATTCCTCTAGTCAGCAGTAATTATAAATAAAATAGTTACAAAAATGCTACATTGGCTCAAAGGCTGATTAAGGAATGGATTGCCATTTTTTACACATTTTAATACTACTTTAATGGCTTTACAAATTTTTATAATTTACGGAAAAATTACAATTTTGAGTTAAATTGTTGTAATTTTTGCATCATGCGGATCTAGGTGTAGGTTTTAAATCAAATGAATAACATGAATTTTCTTAAATTTTCATGATGGCTTCGGTTGAAATTAATGTAGCACATAAATTTTGAAAATGTCATGCAATTTACACGTTAATTTTTATGATAAAAAAAACTCCTCATTCGTGTTAAATTGTAAAAAAAGCTTAGGATTATTGTAGATTTCTATTAACAGTTAGAGACATAATAGACGTAGATTATACTATGTATAAAGGAATCCTAATGGGTACCTACAGACAGCATCCTATGTTACTTCACACTGTGTATGTATGTTTGTTACTGCTATATATGCCGAAAATATTAATCCGATGTGGGTGAAATAGATAATACTTTTACGCCGATATTCCCATGACAATGGGAAACCACGCGGCTGGGATGGCTTTGCCAGTTCCTACACTGAAGTACATTTTTTGCGAGAAGCAATTTTCGTTGTTGGTGTAATTTACCGAACTCATGCGCAGTGACGCAACGAGTCTAGAGAAAGTGTACGCCGTGGAAAGTCGCCGCGTTCAACATCCATTCATTAATCAATAGAAAGTTTTATGGTATCGACATATTGAATTTAATTCAACCCGACATGTGGCCATCTCGTATTGACACTTCGTACATCGCCAATTGGATTAATGTCAGTATTTGCATGTAATTTTTTCTCGTCCGTGATTATTATTCCATTTATTATCGCCATGTTTGATCAGGTGTATGTAATTTGTTTCGCTAACGTTTCTTATAAATCGTTTTTATGTTACACATTTTACAGTTCCATTGTGCCGAAATGGATTTATTTGTGTAACCTTTTTTAAACAGGTGTCTTTACAAATTCTTGATAGAGTTCGACACCCTGTTTCTTATTTGACTCAACTTTTAAGTCTTTTATTTGTTATTTTAGGTCCGAATGTGAAGTGTTTAGAAAAACTTTTTTGGCGTTTAATAAAGAATTGCTTATTTATAAACTCTATTGTTAGAAAGGTGCAAAAAATACTTTGTTATTTTAATAAAACATTTATTGTACTTGTTTTTTTTTTAACGTTAATTGTGTTTACATTCCATTAACGTTGTAAGTATCAATGTTATTTTATAGACATTCTGGAAAATTCTAATGATAAAGTAACACCTTATTACTGAAAAATAAAAACTTACCGTTGTTTCAATGGTAATCCAAACAATCACATTTTTATTACTAAAACATCACGGTCACGATCTTAGTTTCGTTGTATTTAATTATTTTCATACAAGGAACTTAAAGCACACGGATTTGCTTAGCAATATCTCGTTTCCGTATAACCTTGTCACAGAACCGGTAATACCGAATCGCGACAGCCAAACGCCAAAAGGTTCGAAATTCGAATTAAACAAGATGGCGTCGGAGTGCGCAGGCGCAAGTCTCACTACTGACTGCTCACTTAAGGCTTGACAATGTCATCAAACCCCACCACTGGTGACAAATCAACAATCGAATTACAACTTTATGTCACATGTAATAAAGTTTGAAATGTAAAAACATTAAAGTGGACTCTACTCGATTCGCTCGAAGAATTAGCAGGTTGATGTCGTATTGGGGAAAACACAAGTTTACATGAAATAACGTTAAATTTTCTCTTACTATGGTCGTAATGGTTTCAAGTAAGTAAGCAACTTCATTACTATTGAATCTTTAATTAAATGATACAAATAAGATACATTGCTGTCTACACTTATCTGTTCTACAGATCAAGTAAGTATGTTAAGAACCATTAAATCGAGTGTGATATTTGATGCGTCACGGATCAAGTAGGTAAGTGATAAAAAGTAGTTCAGTTTTTTTTATAGAATCATTAAATGTCAAGTTTTAATAGTAAATTAATAGCATGAGATTAATAATTGCAATTTTTACGATCTTTCAAAGGTATCTCTTTCTTTAAAAGATTATTCTTATCAATCATCATTCAATTTGAATGATTCGATATTGTACTAGGCCTCGTTTATTTAAGGAGATAAATTTAAGAACTTTTTATTGGAATATATATTATATACTTTTAATAACTACGTCTTTCAAAACTTGCCTTCTAATGGTTTCAACACGGCATCATACCGGAACACTAATTATAGCATAATATAGCAGTAGGTAGTCTTTCCGTAACTTGCCACAGTTAAAGCCTACCACTAAACCAGTCGTGGGCCAATATAAAAAATATAGTTCTACACTGACACGTGCTGGAAATCAAACCCAGGACCTCTCTGTTGTAATCCAAGAGCTTAAACTTTAGGCTAATCACTTGACCAACGAGACAATTAAGAGGGACAAGGCCTTGATGAAATTATCATTATACGAGAAGCTCAGAATTATTTCACAATTTCACAACCTGATGCAAGCATCGAACCCAGGATCTCGTGATATAATCCACTAAACCAACAATGCTGTCAAACAATCAGTCTTAATTAATTATAAATTAAATATTATTGAATTTATTAATAATGAACGTTGGAGGTGCCGGTTCATTTACTTGGCTACCCACGTTAGTATCCAAATTTGGTTCGTGAAGTGATTCATATTCTAATACCAAATTATGACCTCGTTGTAGATTAGTAAAAGTTGATTTTTGTTTGAGATATTTTTTAATTTCAAGCATATAATGTCTTCAGTTGATATCAATATCTTTGATAAAGAAAGTAAAGTTTCATTTTGCCGTACCTTCGCGAATTTATTGTTACGCTGAGAAAAAAAGTACTTTTCATTATTCACGTTCGGAATTCGGTTCAGTTGATTCTAACAACGGACTGAAAGCGCTAGCTTTCGCCCTAAAGACGAAAGTAGATTGAAATATAAAATATTCAGACAATTTTCACGTGAATTATTTATATTTAATCAGTGTGTAGAGAAGATAGTGATTAAGAATATTTAGGTAACTATTAACCAAAATATTTATTAAATAATTTTAGTTTTCGAAGTTATATATACGAAAGAAGTATGGGATGCGACATGCGTTGATGATTTAGCTGCATCTCATATCGAGGCTACCTCTTCTATGGCGGATTCTGCGGAGTAGAACGCTGAACAGACTAAGATGTGCAAATACGAAAATATAAAAGGTAATTTCGTTTTTGTGCCTTTTGGTGTAGTGACTTTGGGGCCAAGGGGGCCAGAGCCTCGTGCTGTTTTTGAAGATATCTCAAAAAAAGTTATCAGGTCTATGAGTGACCAAAGAGCTACCTTAGCAAACGGATTAGTTTGGCCATTCAAAGGAAAAATGTTGCCAGTATCCTGGGCACTGTGCCTTATTGCAGTGAAGTCGAGGAGGTTTTTAATGTAGTCATTATATGGATTGCTTTATATTATATAGATTATAATTTTTGAAATTGAATACTATTTTATATTAATGATTGATATTTTTTTCTCTTTTTATTTCTTAAACTGCAATGAACAATAGATACCTATGTTATAATTTTAGCGAGTCTGTGTGTTTATCTGTGGTGTGCATGTGTGTCTGTGGCATTGTAGCTTTTAAGCGTAAAGACCAATTTTATTGATTTGTTATTAAAAAAGCACGTTATTCAAATTTTTAAAACGGTTAAACAGATAACCCAAACCGAAAAAATCGGAATTTCTCTATTATGCAGGAAAGAATTTATGTCATAATTCGTTTTTCGAACTAAATTCATTATTTTAGGGGGGCTTAGGTACAAATTTTTCAATTATATTTTGTTACATAAAATGTTTAATAATAATTGCCAAAGCATTCCAGACCTAATTGCAAAACTTTCATAAAGGTTCAAACAAAACTATTTTAATAAAATGTACAGAACAGACAGCGTCACATTTTGATAGCACTATAGATTAATTTATGGTGATAGTAAAAGTATATAATAAAGCTTAGCTATAAAAACATAGACATTCGAATGTAAAGTTGATGGTACATTATAATAGTAACCGCAAAAAGCTAATTCTATGTACGCATTGTTTCTTTTGTTTTTGGATCTCATTTTTAAAAAAATTTAACAAAAAATAGAACCGACTCAAAACGGACTAAAAAGTAAAAAATAGGATTTCCCCAGGATATTATCATCAGATCCTAACATGACAATGGGACCACCTGGGAAGTGTGCCCTTTCTAATAAAAAAAGAATTATCAAAATCGGACGACTCTGCAAAAAGTTATGCGTGGTCATACATAAAAAAAACAAAAAAAAAATATACGTGTCGAATTGAGAACCTCGAAGAGAAAAAAATGAAGAATGTTTTTTATATACTTGCTAGTAACATAACAGTCAAATGAGCCATAACAACTTTGTCTCAGTTTGACGGTCATTGTTAAACAATGTAATGTAATGTTTTGTGTTTGTTTATATATTTATTTATTCGTAGTAACTAAACCCGGAGACACATTAAAGTTTCCCAATTCGCCACTCCCGGTTACAAAAAGCACTAATTTTATATAATTAAAAAACATAACAAAAAGAAAAACAACAAAATACAAATATAAGTCAATGAACAATATAAAAATAAAAATCTGCAAATCTTTAAAAAAAAAAACAATAATTTTTTCGCTTTACTAAAAACTTCAGCTTTTTGCAAATTTTTACTAATTTTACAATTGAGCAGTGGAAACACATAATTATATACATAAATGTTATGATATTGTACTCACCCAAGCTTTCTAGCCCATATTAGAGCTTTGTGGCGTTTATCTCTAAATTCTCCTACAGTAACACAATAATTCTAGCCCTGCAGTAGACCATCAAATATAGACAGAAGATAATGTTAATATCCAGTACCTACTAAAAACATACCTACCATATCACTATAGTTTCGTGTTCATAGCTAGAATGGCGATATACTTATCTGCTCTCACAGTTCCTGCAAATGGTGTGACAATGTGCAATCAACTTACTGTGAAAACGATTCAAAATTGCGTTTGGTCCCTCAGGCACCAGAGCGTTACTTAGATAAGAGGAACTGAAGTGCCCGAAACCATCAAGTTGATTGTGTGAGCCGATATTACGACTAGGAGCCCTAACCGTTGATAAACTTACAAAGGCTTTGACACTCTATTGTTCTTACGCTTAAAAATATTTCACACAAAGTTCGCCCGCGGTTTTACCCGTGTAGTTCACGTTACCGTAAATCGGGATAAAAAAGTTGTCTATGTTTTATTCTGATGTAAAGAAGCTCAATTCGGCACGTATATTTTTTTTAAATGCAAACAAATTCTTTCCTGTTGTCGATTTTGTATTCGTTTAAATGAAAGGATACATCCATTCATCCGACTGTCCTCGTTGGACTAATGATGATTCTGGGGAACATTGTGACTCTGCAAATTTTGGGTGCCGCTACAGATTTCGGTTTTTGACGGTTGTGCTTTTCGCCAACTTTTGCCAAATATATAAAAACGTTAATATTAATAACTTGTGGGATAAATCATTAAAAAGTAAGAATAAACATTTTTAACAAAAAATATATAAATCCACAAAAATAATAAATTATTTTATTATTTGCTTTTCAAATTTGTGAATCGGTGCCACAAGGTTTTGCTTCAGCATGTTACCAGGAACCCACAAACTGCTTTAGCGACGCGTAAAATAAAGCTGGATCTTGGTGGCGTATTTAAAATTTTTGTCAATAAACTATTTATGACACAGTTATTTTTTACTTTTTAGTACGTTTAAATAATTTTTATTTTTTGTTAAAAATTTTTGTGATGTATCAGCCAAATTATTTAAATCAACAAATATGTGTTTTTGCGCGAAAATGTAAGAACATGATTGACTGACTGCCACGTTGGTCTAGTGGTTAGCTTATGTGGCTTTGATGTTCAGTACATTCCAAACCCGGAGTTTGGAAGTTGGCGGTGTCACACCCCCGTGCCTCAGAGAGCACTTTAAGCCCTCGGTCCCGGTTACTATCATCAACATCGGATAAATGAAACATTATCACCCTAAGCCCGCCAACCCGCATTGGAGCAGCGTGGTGGGTGTATCTTATCCCCTCTCCTATAAGGAAGGAGGCCTGGCCCTGTAGTGGGCCGTTAATAGGCTGATGATGATAATAATGATGATCCATTCATCTATCCATACTTAGAAACTTTCGCGTTTATAATAGATATTAATAGGATAACACAATTTGTGTTATCTATAAGCTACTATAAATCCTGCAAATTAATTTCTCTCTCGGTTTCCGATTGATCGGAAATTTTGCAACAATAATAATTTAATGAGATTACAATATTGATGATGACATGGAGCTAATCTGATGTTGAAGATAAAAGTAGCTCTGCAATAAAACGCCACAACAAATTCCTTGATAATAACACGTCCTTAAACAAGCTGTTTTAACATATATTTTTTTATTCTTACACCAAATATGCTTGCTCTGGTAGAAAGAAATGCGAAAGTCTAAGTAAGAATGCGTTTGTCAGTGTCTACTGACGCTGAAAGGTAATTCCACATCTTAGCTAATTAGAGACATCGGCGTGACACATTTTGTAGATTTGGTAGAGTTTACGTGGGCGAAGCCGAGAAATATAACAAGCCAACCACACATGAGCTTTCTATGTTATGACTTAGGAAATTAAATCAAAGTCATCTAAATATTTAACACGCATCCTAATTTTTCTCAGCTCTTCATATTTGAAAGATTCTAAATTAATACTGTTAGAGATAATATCCAGATAGATGTCTAAGATACAGTGACTATTCTAACCATACACTAACATTCACCTACTTGTTTTTGGCTTAGATATAATTCGTGATTCTCTGCGGCCGAATGCCGCATCGATGACGTTACCGTCGCAAGAGTCACTGACCATCGCACGTGCCTGCGCAAGTTAAGAACCTCCACACGAGCAATATTAGGGTTCCGTGATTCAATTTTTAATCAAACTAAACTTTTTTGGCAGTTAAATCAAATGCCGTGACGGCGTGACATTGTTCCGTTGCGAGATCTACATGAATGTAAACTAAAGTTAATGACTATTTAATATTGTGTCATTTTAAGGCTTAAATATTGATGTTAATTCTAGTATTTACATAATAGTTGAGACATCAAATCGATGATTTGATAATTGAAAACTTGACATTTGATAATACTCGTCAGCTTACTGGTTCTTTGTTTACGCTTATTCATTTAATGAAATGAACAGACTTTAAATTTTTCACATGTCAAGGTTTTTGTAGTGGGTAGATAATAGTTCAAGAACGTTTATTTGAAGTGGAAAAACATGACCTGTAATAGAAAAGCACATTGGTGGGGACGATAGGAGTACGCCTTACTATGTAGATACTGCTGTACTTTGTTACGCTGCTTTTTTTGATGAACATTAATAATAATGTAGCACTCACAAGTTACACTTACTTTGGGGCTATAGACGATGATGGCTTTAAAAAAAATTTACCTCAAAAAGAGCTCTACTACTAATAAACACAACTACTTTTAATTTGTGTATTATAACCAGGGAGTTTTCTTATAACTAAATTACATCTAAGCCATCGTTATTTAGCACTGAAACGCAATACTAGTTAAACATAAAGTCATAGTTTGCCCTGAGGAGCGTAATAATTGGCATGGTTTATTGTAGCACGGTCGAAATACGAGCGCAAAATTAACTCACAAATTACCATTTGGCTTGGTTGAATAAGGTTGAAAAAGCAATCACAAATACTGAACCGCTACGATTATTGAGCGGGTTGAAACAGAAGAAGGGTTGATTTATTTTATCATTCATCAACATCAGTGTATTTTTAACCGACGAAAAAAAACGGAGGAGGTTCTCAATTCGACACGTATATATATATTTTTTTTTATGTATGACCATAATTTTTTACAGAGTTGTCCGATTTTGATAATTATTTTTTTATTAGAAAGGGCACACTTCCAAGGTGGTCCCATTGTCATCATGTTAGGATCTGATTATGATATCCTGGGGAAATTGAAGGAACTCTTCAAATTTTGGAGGCACGCCTACCGCGATTTCGTTTTTTGTCTCGGTATCGGTAGCTTTTTGGCTACAAGTGCCGTATAATATACTATGACAGTATATTACGAGTACGTTACGTGGTGATAAATCACTAAAAAGTAAGAAATAAAAATTTTTAAATAAAAATAGAACCGACTCAAAACGCACTAAAAAGTAAAAAAATAACTGTCATTTAGTTGCTTTATTTTACTTAAGCATATCTAGGAGTCGGTGCCAGTCAAGGTTTCTACTTTAAGGATGTTACCTAGAACCCACAAACTGCTTTACTACGTAAAATAAATGTTCCTTAAACTTGGCTGGCACCAACTTCATAGATATGCTTAAGTAAATTAAAGCAACTAAATGACACAGTTATTTTTTACTTTTTAGTGCGTTTTGAGTCGGTTCTATTTTTATTTAAAAATTTTTATTACTGTCCACTTCAGGGTCAGTTCGTCCTTATATGAGTCGTGCGTAGAAAGAGGTCGTGCTTATAGAGTTTAGACCAACCATGATGCATCAATTCGGGTTCTTTTAGGTTAATTTTAGAATCTTTTTACAATGACAACCGACACACTACGAACGGGATAACCAGGAAAAACTTACCTGGGCCAATGTGCTCTTCGAAGCAAGGGGCATAATAAAATCAACTTACCATCTCTGGGCTGCTACTAACAGTTTCTTGGAAGAAAGTGAAGCAATATATCAAACAGTGGTATGCGCAGTGGATTTATAAGACGGAGGTTCTGGGTTCGATCCCCAGCGGGGCAGATTGAGATTTTTCTTAATTTGTCTTGGTCTGGCTGGTGGGAGGCTTTCGCCGTGGCTAGTTACCACCCTACCCACAAAGACGTACCGCCAAGCGATTTAGCGTTCCGGTACGATGTCGTGTAGAAACCGAAAGGGGTGTGGATTTCATCCAATTCCTAACAAGTTAGCCCTTATCCAACTCCATTCCATCAGGTGTGATAGCAGTCAAGGGCTAACTTGTAGTCGATAAAAAAAAAGCTCAATCCAGGATTTTTTACAGTTACATAAAGTTCACATTCAAAGTCAAAGCTAAAATTCCTAAAAAAATAGCGCAAGTGGCGCCGCGGTATTCGCGGTGGATTTATAAGACGGAGGTTCTGGATTCAATTTGCGGCTGCGATGATAGAGATTTTCTTAGTTGGTCCAGGTATGACTGATGGGAGGTTTTGCGCTTGGTTAGTTACCACCCTGAAACGCCAAGCGATGTAGCGTTTCAATACGATGTCGTGTCGTGATGATCGCAGTCAAGGGATAACTTGAAGTATAAAGCATCAATAAATGGGTAAAACAATAACTAGAGTTTAAAAATTATCATTGCCCATGTAGGTTATGATAATTTTTGGACTCTAGTAGCTGAACCTAATAAATGATCTATAAAAAGTCGAAGAAGCCAGTTTTTAAAAAAACAGTTACACTTGACTTCTAACACTAAGTCAGTAGCGGGCCAGTATAATTTTATATCGTCAGCAGATCTGATTGACATTGAATGGTAGATACCATGGCAGGTCATAACGAATGCTGGAATCAAAACGAATGTGCGTCTATCTAGAGCCGATCTATTCTACTGCTATCTGTATTGCATTCCGAAAGCCGGTTAGTCTTTGTTTGTTTAAATTAGGCACTTGAGTCCCAAAGTTCGATGGACCTTTTGAAGGCAATAGGCTCTTACTGTTTGATTGATCTTAAGATACTGTAAAATAAAAATGCTATGGCATATGACAGTAATGAAATTGAGTAGCCATTTGCAACATTTTTTTTGAAATATTTGAACAGTTGTTACCTTGCGGTCGCACCTACAATGGACTTTCAATGTGTCTGGCAAGATGTATAAACCACGAAAACTGTCCGGCTATTGAGGTAACATCTTTTTATAGACCCCCAAGTAACATATATAAAATTTAGCGTTTATACTATAACGAAAGTATAATTGTAATTTATCAAAGTTTAGGGGTGTCTGGCAAGGGGTAGCAACTGTCATAAGTGTCCGGCAATGGATGACGAGATTTCTACAGCTATCCCGAAGAAAATATATAAAAATTGAGCTTTATACTTCAACAAATTTTCAGTACTATTTACACCTTTACTACCTGTTACCTGCCCAAGTAACCACAACCCAAACTCTATAGTCGCTGGTCGTTCTTACCTGTATAGGAGACATGTACGGAGAAAATTTCAGCTTTTATAAAATAAGGAAGGTCTGGCCGTCGCAGGCTCTTACTCTATAAGTATTACAGAATTATTTATACACCTACAAGTGCTTCTACTTTTAGTGCCTCGTTGATGTAGTGGTCAGATTAAATGTCTTCAGATCACGAGTATCTGAAGTCGAGTCCTGGGTCGGGAAATGAAATATTGAGCTTTTTTCCAAGATATTGTCAGTAAAATTCTCAACCTAAAGTTGGCTAGTTGGTGGTGTTAAGCTATCAGCTGTCAATGACATCTAAGTCATATTAGGCTGCATTGGAGCAGCGTGGTGAGTGTAAGCTTTATATCTTCTCTTCTATAACGAGGGAATAATGGGCATGTGTGGCTGTTAAAATAAGCTGATGAAGATTATATCTTCTTTTTATAGATTTTCTGGATTTTATTTCACAAAACGTAACTTTTTCATGTAACGAACTATACTAAAGCCAAACTGGATTGAGAATGCTTGTCAATAAACAAATTAAAAATGAAGGTAGAAATCACTAGTCTTTTTACACCAATTTTTTTTAATTAACTAATTAATGACGAATCCATGACATTTAATTAGATTATTAAGTTTAAAACTAATTAATTATGAATTAATATATTCAATATCTTTCAAATAAGATTTGGAATAAGCAAACATAATTTTGGATGTATTAGGCAGAGGATGTGTTGCTTTTCTGCGTTCATTTGAAATTGGTCTATGTTAAGCATGTGGACCGAGATTGGCTTTAGTACAGCTACCTGGTATTAAGTGATTACCGCCGCGCATTTGCAACATAATGCCTATGAGGTACCGACTTTTAAGGGATTTCTTTATCCGCCCCATGAATAACTCCAGATTGTGGTTTTGAAAAAACACATTAAGTGGAAGTTGGTTAAATACAGTGTTTAGTCTGTCTTCTCAAATAACATGTGGATTGTAGGTACATATTGTATGACAGTAATAAGCCTCTCAAGCAAGGTCAACCGTTGAGACATCGATTCCTTTCACATCCTGTGATATGGATGAGTCATATTATTCACTTTTTTTCTCCGTCTCTGACGTAACGCAGACGGAGCCTTGACCCTGTCTGGGAAGACCATTAATTAATATTACACCACTGTACGTCAACTATCAACCTTAGGCCTTTTGAAAATCTACTGGTAATATTCTCAATTTTTATTTATAGGAAAGATTGGTACGTTGTATAATTTTGGGAGAGCTTGTGCAAAGTTTTTGTTTTATTTACCAGCGGTTATATATTGATCGTTTATTGCACGAATATTTGGGTAAAATTTACCGGACCTGCTTAGTCGTTCTTGAGGTACTAACCCGACTCTATATACGAAGAAAAGAGATGTAGCTAAACCTTCTTACCAATAATAAATTTTGCGCGTTTGAGAATTACTTATATATAAATTGAACTTTCAGTTCATTTGTGTCTTGGATTTTGAAACTGATAAACTTACCTCCTCAGTATTTACACAAAGACAGAATAGTTTGTCTCCTATATACACAGGTAAACCTAAAACCAGCCAGCATTTAGTCGAGATACTCGTATTTGTTAATGTGCTGACATGTCGGCATAGTTTTCTTGTCTAATGTGTGCTTTTAGACATCTAACTTGCGAACTAACTTAGTTAAGTAAAACAACAATACCTACAACGAGGCAATGTGATTCATTAGTATTTTATATGAAGAATCTGGAGATAGAAGATATAAAGTTTAGACACGCCACTCTGCTCCAATGCAGGTTGGCTGGTGATAAAATTTAATTCAATAACTGAATGACCGGGAGAAACGGCTTAGCACGCTCTCAGGAGCATAGGGGTGGAACTTCCCAACTCTGGATTTAGAATAGATCGATGGATAGAAGAGAGTAATACCAAAAATAGAAATACTCGTTATAGTCTTCATATAGAAGAAAGAATTCGTCAATTATGCCACAAAGCGGACACTTCCCGTCACAAAAGGATTCAGACCTAGAATCTCTCAACCAATGAGATTGTAAGTTTATTAAACATTAAGGGTATTAATGGAGCAAGTTAAATTAGACATTAGATTTTTTCCAGAATCCAGGATCTCCTCTCTAATCCTCCGTCTTTATAAATCCACTGCGCTTCTGATGCCGTCAAAAAACTTGATGATAGCTACAAGGCCATTGTATCTGTTTTCATGTTCAATATACTGTAATCCGTGTTACTAGCACAGCAGTGACTTAAGACTTGGCTGATCAACAGATCTACAGCCGTTTGCCTTGAGAATATCAACTTTAGCGCTTGCTTACCTTTGCTATGCACAATGTTAATTATTTACATTGTCGACAAAGTCCCTCTTTGGTTCAGTGGTTAGTCTTAACGGCTATGCATCATGAGGTCTTGAATTCTATTATGGAGTCGGGATATAAAGATTTTAGTAAAAGGTTTTAAGTTCAATAGGATACTTTGGATAATTAGTGGTGTTACATCTTCGTGTCTCGCAGAGCGCGGCAAGATCTCAACGATTATTATCATTAATATATTTTGATAATGATCGATAAACATTATCGCCCAAAGCCTTTAAATTATCATTAGAGCATGGTAAATGTAACCTCCAAAATACGACCTCCGTGGCGCAGTGGTATGCGCGGTGGATTTATAAGACGGAGGTCCTGGGTTCGCTTTCCGGCGGGGCAGATTGAGATTTTTCTTAATTTGTCTTAGTCTGGCTGGTGGGAGGCTTTCGCCGTGGCTAGTTACCACCCTACCGTCAAAGACGTATCGCCAAGCGATTTAGCGTTCCGGTAAAATGTCGTGTAGAAACTGAAAGGGGTGTGGATTTTCGTCCCACTATTAACAAGTTAGCCCGCTTCCATCTTAGACTGCATCATCACTTAACATCAGGTGTGATAGTAGTCAAGGGCCAACTTGTAGTCGATAAAAAAAAACTTCTTCTATTAGGTGAAAGATCTGGCCCTATAGCGAGCCATTAAAATAGGCAGATAATAATGATGATGATGATTTACATTGTCAAGGAAAAGCTCCATTGTTATCGTTCATTGTTAATTATAATTAATAATCGCGTTCGACTGTTTAACGTGCTCTCTAAAGTACGGGGATGTAATATCTGCTACAAAGCTGGCAGACATTACTTCCCCTGCAGGCGGCTCAGAAGACAGTACTTCAAAAGCCAATCCAGATCTTGAATTGACTGTCGAATTATCGATGTCGATGGTTTGAGTATTTACCGAATTACCGGTGATTAGTTTGTAGCAGCGTTAAATTGGTTTCCGCAACTGTAAATTACACATAATATAAGCCTACCTACTTACAACACCTGAGTGTTATATAACGTACAAATCAGCTGAATATAGTTAATTTGCATTAATTCAGCATCAGGAAGCATTCTTGGCTAATGGGAGACTTCGGACGTGGTTAGTTAGCACTGCCGACAAATACGTACCTCTAAGAATTGTAGAGAATCCTTCATCTGAAAAGTTAGCCTGCTTGAATCTTAGATTGCATCATTACTTATCACCAGGTGTGATTCCAGCCAACGGCTAACTTGTAGTATTGGCTAAAGTATAATAAGTCAGGAAGGCTTTTCTTAAACGCATAGACAAACTGTTTAATATATTCGCGCCTAATATTAATCGAATATGGAACTTTCAGTGGAACCAAATTGCCTTATTCACTTGTCTATGGACTTATCGGTACCCACGCTGTAGACACTAGGGAGACGAGGAATTTTAAAGTGGTTTCCGTGACATACATGGTACAGGTCAAGACTTAAGGGTGCCTGGCAGTCCTGTCGTAAAAAATCATCGACACTAATTTCAATCGTTTGGTGATGATAACAGTAATTCCAAATCGGTGTCTTATTAGCCTCACGTTTCATCATCATCATCATCATCATTATCAGCCAATGGACGTCCACTGTTGGAAATAGGCCTTTTTTAGGGACTTCCAAACACAACGATCCTGAGCCGCATGTGCCCAGCGGCTTCCTGCGACACGTTTGATGTCATCAGTCCACCTGGTGGGGGGTCAACCAACACTGCGCTTTCCGGTGCGGGGTCGCCATTCTAGCACCTTCGGCCCTCAACGTCCATCAGCTGTTCGAACCACGTACCCCGACCATTGCCACTTTAGTTCTGCGACTCGCTGAGCTATGTCGGTTACTTTGGTTCTTCTGCGGATCTCCTCATTTCTGATTCGATCACGCAGAGATACTCCGAGCATTGCTCTTTCCATCGCCCGCTGAGTGACTCTGAGCCTTCTTATGAAGCCCGCAGTTAGCGACCAAGTCACTAAACGTGAGGCCAAGTGAGGAGACTTGGCCTAAGGTTAAGTGGGACGCAATACAAAAAGTCCAACTTTAAATTCGTTTATTTCAACTTTAGGTTAGATACTTTTGAAACGTAATGTTAGATTATTTTTAATAACTCTATCACAGGCTTGTACGGCAGGTTCTGCGGAAATGGCAAGAAACTCACCAGTCTTGGATTCGATTTTCATCTGCTAGACTTTTTTCGTTTCCACCCCCTGATACAGACTATTTGCTTAGTTAGAAGTTGGCTATCAGTATTTTTAAGCTATTGTATAGCTTTTATCGCGGGCCTTGAGCGTGGAGACCGAATACAGAAATTCCGTAACGAAAAAACCTAACACCCCCTGAGTATCAACATAATATCAAAAGCACAATTTCGGCAACGACGTCATCTGGGAACGTGGCTTAGCGGTAAGGCGCTCTAAGTGCCTGGATTGCCAGAGAGACACGGGTTCGAATCCCGTCGGTTCCGCAATTTTTTTTTTCAAGCGTAAAATTAAAAAAAGTCATTTTTAATTAATGACTTTTTGCAATATCACGCTTAAAATTGCGGAACTGACGGGATTCGAACCCGCGTCTCTCTGGCAATCCGGGCACTTAGAGCGCCTTACCGCTAGGCCACGGTCCCGATGATGTCGGTAGGTAAACAAAGTTGATAAAAAATGCTATGCAATAGCTTTACCGCGGCAGTCTCCAAGTGCCACACGTCTTTTTTTATTATAATTTTATCGTAATCTGACATAAGGTATGATAAAGTATAGTCACGCTTCGCCGCAGTTCCCACTGAACCTTGTATGGGGCACATTCCTGGGATACTCACAGTGCATTGAAGTGTAAATTAGTTTGCGAGTTACTTACTAATGAGATTAACATAGGTCTTGACTCATTATAATGTAGCCGCGTGTATATTAGGCGTGTAGAATCATACGCAGTGTTTTTTATTGAGTAAAATGCGCGGGTCGAGATTTAGTTTAATCTATTTAAGGTTGTCTAACGTCAATTTCTTCTTTTCAAAAATAATAGAGAAGTATGTTTTTAATCGCTTGTATGACTACTTTGAAGGAAACGGTGTTTTTGCAGAGGAACAAATAGGCTTTAGAAAGAATAAATCTATAAATTTAGCTATTTACAAGTTTTTAAATGACATAATTATCAATGTGGATAAACGGAAACATGTGTGTGTGCTATTTATGGACCTTACTAAGGCATTTGATTATGTAGACCATGATATAATGATAGATAAACTAAGTACGTATGGGGTTAGAGGAAATTCTTTGAAGCTTGTAAACTCATATTTAACGGGTAGGCAACAAATGACACAGATAACAAACTTATCAGCCCTAAATAATACCGAAACAGTATATTTATCAGACCCTAAAATGGTAACAACGGGAGTACCACAGGGAAGTATACTTGGCCCTTTGCTATTTATCACATATATTAATGACTTTCCAGCAGTTACGAATCATCAATCAATTTTATTCGCCGACGATAGTACAGTCATTTTTGTAGAGGACTCTCCTAATTCATTTGAAGATGACATAAATACGACATTAAAAAATATCATATATTGGCTAACGTGTAATAATTTAATTATAAACCTGGACAAGACTAAAATTATGACATTCGGAAACAAACATAATAAATTAACATTAAATATAAATTATTTAGGTAAAAGCGTAATGGAAACTACACACAAAATTTTTGGGTCTATTTATTGATAATTGCCTTGATTGGAGGAGCCATATTGACAACATATGTATAAAACTAAATATATTCTCGTTTGCCTTGTATATGCTCTCTAATATAGTGAATCAGTCTGCGGTATTAGTGGCATTTAATGCATATGTAACGGCTACAATAAGGTATGGAATCATATTCTGGGGGAATTCATATGATCGCGAAAGAGTTTTTAAATGCCAAAAAAAATGTGTCAGAGCAATTTGTCGACTAAAGTCGACGGACTCTTGTAGGCCGTATTTTGATAAATTTAAAATACTTACTTGTCCGTGTTTGTATATTTATGAAGTGTTGGTTTTTATTAAAAAAACCAACAATTATTTAAATATTCAGACAACGAACGTAGAAAAAATAAAATATGCTTCACATATCATGTCACGGCGTTATACAAGAAAAGCATATTTAATATGGCACCACTAATTTATAATAAATTGCCTGTGGAATTAGCCAATAGAAATCTCAGTACTACTGTATTTAAAAATAGAATTAAGGCTCTTCTGCTGGAAAAAAGATACTATTCGATCGATGATTATCTAAGGGACAAATTATAAATTATAAGCAATATGAATGAATTTATATGTAATGACATACTTAATTAATTGATTTGACATTTTAAATATTATTTCTAATTTTGTAATTTTGTATTAATTTATAATAATATTTTGTAAATTTTGCATGCCTTGTAAACGGCAATACACTGTGACTCAACATTATTTTTTACGACCTTTTTTTGTACCGTGTATTATGCAAATAAAGATATTCTATTCTATTCTTTTTCTTGTTTGAGTGCCTCTCCTACTATCTTTTGTTAAGTGAAACATTTGTGCGGTACTCGTGATACCGGTCCACTCTCTGATGTTCCTCAACCAAGACATTTTTCTGCGACCAACGCCTAACGTCAATTTAAAATATTGCAATTGCTAGACTTGACACTATGTTAGAATACTCTGCGAGATAATAAATAATTAATTATTATATGATAAGCAAGAAGGCAATATCACGTAAAATGCACACCATTCAAATTTTAGGATGTAGTCTCTGCCTACCCCTATGGTAACGAGGCTATGTATGTATGTTATATTGCAATCTGTTGGACATGAAAAATACGCAACCGCGTCAGGTCCATTTTTTATAAAGACTTAATCTTAACTAGAATTTGATGTTTATTTAGCACTACACTGTTTTCTTTTTAAAAAATTCACCTAATACTTACTACTAATAATAAACAAGGCAACACAATATCTACTAATACTTACCAATAGAAAATATTGTATGTATGATGTTGTGAACAAAATATTTTAATTTACTTTTATCATTAGGCATTTTTTTACGAGTTTATGCTGCGTGACAAAAACGCTTGGTGTGAACGCGGCGTAAGAATGTAGGTGCTAAGTAATTAATATATACTACTGGTGGCTTGGAATTTCTTCTCCATACATTAATATTCATGGAATTCTTTAAGTTTTTTGGAATTCGATTCGAAATCATATTACCTACTTCGAAAGACCACATGGAATTTGTGTTTATTGTGTAAGTGAAACGGTGGAAACGGTATAGTTGGATGTGTATGCAATGTACATAGTTACCTTTTATACGTATATAGGTACCTATAAATAAATTTAAAAAGACGTGTGGCACGCGGAGACTGCCGCGGTAAAGCTATTGCATAACATTTTTTATCACCTTATGTTTACCTACCGACGTTATCGGAACCGTGGCCTAGCGGTAAGGCGCTCTAAGTGCCCGGATTGCCAGAGAGACGCGGGTTCGAATCCCGTCAGTTCCGCATTTTTTTTTTCAAGCGTCATATTTCAAAAAGTCATTAAAAGTTGTAGTATTTATCGAAAGATGGAAAAACTAAACGGTAACTTTTTAGTTTTTCCATCTATTACTTACAGCACTTAGAGCGCCAAAGTAAGCGTACTCGTAAGTAGCTTGTGTTATGGGTGATATGATAACTGATGAATATTTTTATATATATTATACATAAATAATTATAATATATAGATAAACACCCAGACACTGGAAATCATCACACAAACATTTTTTCAGATGTGGGAAACGAACCCACAGCCTAGGACGCAGAAGCAGGGTCACTAACCACTACGCCACTCGGCCGTCAATATTATTATACGAACCTTCATTGAGCCACTAAACTATCTTAACTAATATAACAAATGCGAAAGTTATTCTCTCTGTCTGTCTGTCTCGATTTTACGCGAAAACTACTGAATCGATTTCAATGAAATTTGGTAGGAAGATAGTACCTGAGAAAGGACATTTTTTGCCGAATTAACACAAAACAGAATTTCTCGCGGACGAACTTGCAGGTGTCCGCTAGTTAAAATATAAGGTGGTGGAAGCTAGAAGATCTATCTTCCAAACATATTATAAACAGAAAACTCGTGTTTTCAAAAGTGCTTGCAACTGGTTTGCTAAGCTTGCTTGAAATAATAGACACGTATGTCTAGACTGAGACCCATGTTCAACATTGAAAATATTGAAAATACATCGCTCGAGAAGAGAACGAGAGCTTATTCATGTGGTTAATGAAAGCGACCACGTTTACCTTAAAGGTTTAACATTTCAAAGGCATAAACAATAGATTCTCATAAATAGTTTCAAGTTGGCTTAGCACGTTTTCTTTTGTGTAAACAAACTCAGCGCAATCTGTCCCTTTACAAAATCATCTTATTGTGTTCAACTCGAGTTTAGTAAATTTCATTTATTTGCATTGTTATTGTAAAATTATAGGCAAAGAGTTGCTGACAGAATCACTTACGTACTTAGCGTAGCACTGAAGTCGTTCAGATTTAATGTTGTGTCCAAGATGAAAACTATCATATTAACTAATCTCTTACTACTGAGCAGAAGACTTTCTTCGAAGTATTCAGCCAAAGTTCATCATTTTTCAAGTTCAAAAGCCAAAAAATTATTGATAAATTCGTACTGCTTGAAAACATTATACATAAATCTCAGGCATGCAGATTTTCTTAATCAATAATTACTGACGCAAGATGACTGAGTCAAGACTCATGACTAAGGACCTCGTGTGAGTTCGAAACTCGTCGGACATACACCGACAACTGTGACGTTTTCGTGTGACGTCATTAAGTTTCAGCCCGTTTATATTTCAATAATATGGAATTTACTCGAGATACTTTAAATTCTAACATGAGTCAAGACTGTTTGTAGTGTAGGTAATTCTACCTCTGGTTTGGAAATTAATCATCCGCTATCAAGAGCCAATAAAAAACTCAACAGTTACAATTAATTACTAAATAAAAGATAATTCATTACTTAAACGGTCATATCTAAAAGTAAGAGAGTTATTGATCACCATCTTCTGAAAGGCATTAATTCTAATAAGATTCATAACCAACTCATTAGCAAATCACATACCCAAATAGAATTTACATACCTGGTGTGGGTGAATTATATTTACAGATTTTTTTTTATCGGCTACAAGTTGGCTCTTGACTGCTATCACACCTGATGATAAGTGATGATGCAATCTAAGATGGAAGTGTGCTAACTTGTTAGGGGTAGGATGAAATCCACACCCCTATCGGTTTCTACACGACATCGTACCGGAACGCTAAATCGCTTGGCGGTACGTTTTTGTCGGTAGGGTGGTAACTAGCCACGGCGAAAGCCTCCCGCCAGCCAGACCAAGACAAATTAAGAAAAATCTCAACCTGCTCCGTCAGGAATCGAACCCGGGACCTCCGTCTTTTAAATCCACCGCGATACCACTGCGCCACGGAAGTCGTCAAAAGATAGCGAAAATATTATGTGCATCGCGAAGATTTTCAAACGATGGTTGTGGAGTAGATTAACCTCTTTCCACATCAGCTACAGGTTACCTACTTAAGGGATTGCTTTAAGTTTGAAGTCTCAATAACTTTTCAGTCAACGGACCGAACTCAACACCGAAAGTTTATGGGTTCGAGAAAACAACAGTCAGCTCCTTACCTATTAATGATAAGCATATACACTTAATTCTAATTTGTATTCATTGGATCGAAATTTGGAATATTCCGGTCGCAAATCCGCTCAAACACGAATCCCATAATGACAAAACCGGAAACCCATTGAGACGGAGCTCACGAGTGATGGCATAAATCAATTCCAAGACCCATTTGAGCGTGGCCACATACATGCCGAGACGAGAACCGTGCAAGCGTAACCTAAGGGATATTAAAAGCGCCTCGTGGAAGGTCGTGTGGGAATTCTATTTACAGATAGCGAAAGCATCAAATGCATCGCGTCGAATTTTTAAAGATGGTGGCGGATTATGCTTGTCGTTACTTCTACTTGCCTCACTTCGTGGTGGATTAAGCTGGTCTTGCCTGATGTGACATGTGCTTATTACAAGGTAAGGAGAGTGTTATAAAAGCAATAAAATTATTATTATAAAAACAAAAAACTCGACTGCTTAGAAGTTATGAACTGAAAAGAGAAAAACAAGGATCGCTATATCTGTATAAAATTCTAAATACTTTATGGTGCTGCAAACAGGGACAAAATACTTTAACCTGCGGGGTAAGAAAGATCTACCAAAACTACGTTTGTCCCCGCCTGCAGCACCATAAAGTATTTAGAATTTTATACAGTTTTTTGGTTTTACAGTAGATACAGGTTTTTTGTTTTTATAATAATAATTTTATTTGAGACTTTTTAGTTTTAATTTATGGTATAGAAATGAGACGGTTCACTTAGTACACTTTTTGCCATTTTTTGTTAAAAAAGTAATATGAACATGATATGATATATATATATTTTTGAAATGGTCTTTTTACGACCTTTCAATTGGTACCCATATTGCTAAGATAAGAGAAAAAAATACACACATCCCCCCTTTTTTCCCCCATTTACAGCCGCCATTTTGAAAATTTATATAGCCTATGTCACGGTGTATACACCACAATTTTGCCAAATTCAACGACACCTCACATGTCAAAATCCGTTCAGCCGTTTAGGCTATAGCGCGTGCCGAAGAAATGGACATACATGCATACATACATACATACATACATACATACATACATACATACATACATACATACATACATACATACATACATACATACATACATACATACATACATACATACATACATACATACATACATACATACATACATACATACATACATACATACATACATACATACATACATACATACGCTCGAAAAACATAACCCTCCTTCTGACGCAGTCGGGTAAAAAAAGGTTGAAAGGTTTAATTTGATAGTTTCACAGATTAAATTCAATTTAAGAGTTTGGATGTTACTACGTATATTGCAGTTGAAAAGTAAATGATATTATAGTTAGACTTAATGACGTGAAATAAGTATCTTAATGTGTTTATTGTATCGTAATATCTATAAAGATTTTCATAACAAACAATTTGAATTATACAACATCTCCTTAGCCACTATTTGAAGTATGCTCTTCAAAAGAGTAAAGTACTTTATTTTTATAGTTAAGCCAGAAAATTCTGGTTGATTAGATTTTGTCCAGTCAATTAGGTCTTTGTTAATATTAAAGATATCTTTAACAATGTTATATTATACCCTTTAAATAGACCTCATTAGCTGAGTATTAAATGAAATACGTGGGCAGAACAAAGGCCTATTGTTTGAAATATATTATGAGACAAAAATATTAAATTGATAAAACCAGATTCACAAACGAACGGTTGCCCGTGACTTGTAAAATGTTGATATCATAAACTCATAAACTCTTGTTTGATTTTCGTTTATATTCGAGTCAACAATTGATTTTTGTATGTTTTTTGTGTATTTTATACATTAATGGTGCACGGAGCCTTTTAACATTAAAACATATCTACGTTGAAAATTATAATAATATTTTTTTATACTCATTTATTTATTTACAATTATTTTTAAAATTTTTAACAATGCTTATAAACTTATAAAAAAAACACTATTAAAAATTTATAAAAAAATTCATTCCGGCTGCTGCGGGGCCCGGGGGTCCAAGCAACCGGTGGTCAGGGCTCCAGAGTGAGGAACCTCCTCACAATACGCGCCGTTTCAAGAATTTCTGCCTTCTGTATCCGACCCTTGATCCAACAATTAAGCGAAAGCTTTTTAAGATGTTCGTCAAAGAATAACTACTGAGTTACTTATTAGCTCTTTTCTGCCGAATCTGCTTTGCAAACAGGTGGTAGAGTCACTTCTCACTGACAGACTTTTTAAAACTGCTTGTATAATAATAATCTACTTTAAATAAAACTTCATTTTATTTATTTGACTCGCAAAGCCTGTATGGCTTAGACACATTAGTTCGCGCGGCGGGGCACATAGTTCAAAGAGGTGAAGGACGTTAGAGTCCCTAACAACTAAAATAGGAATCCAAAACTGAAGACTGCAATGTTGGTTGACCCACTTCGTGAATCGATGACATGACGAGAGTTACAAGTTACTAAGACCCTCCGTGGTGCAGTAGTATAACTGATGGATTTATAAGATGGATCCAAGCTGGGTCGATTTGGATTCTCTACTCCTAACAAGTTAGCACGTCTTTGTCAGTTAAGACTTCATGCTCAATAACCGCATACTAACCAAAGTAAACACTTAACCAACGGGACTGTTAAATAATGTATATACATAGTTATATAAGACAAATCTATTATCCTTATGAACTGTTCATAGTACTGCATTACCTATAACCTACTAAATATCATTACATAACTTCTAACCACAGAACATAACTAGACATCGTGTGAAAGCATTTAAAACCTCTGTTACGCCTTTGCTAATTTCTCTTCGTGCTGTCTCGTTTACACCGCTGATGACAGAATAAGAGGGGAGACAGTCAGTCATTGGAACGAAGAAATTGTAGGTTTTGAAACACCATAGTATACAGTTCGATGACCGCTGTTATTATTTTCTTAGTAAATACTGCGTTGAAGTCTAAAGAGCTCAGACGTTACTTACGCGTACCTACGTTAAATTTTATACAATAATGTTAAAATGTAGCTATTAATTTATTCATCATACCTGTGTAATAAATAATATGTGCCTCCTAAAGTCGTCGATTGCGGTTTTTAAGCAAGAACTTCTGATTATGATCGTGAATAGGATCGTGATCCTGAAATTGTCCTAAGTTCACTAATTTTATTTGATGCAGCGTGTTTTGTCTAAGTTCTATATCCTCTCTGTGAGGAGGGAAATGTTGTAAAAATTGGCAAGTAAAGATTAATAGTTTAGAACTTTTCTGAAAATTTTTAGAAGAAAGAAACACTCGAGGCTGTCGCCACTAGATCTACAAGTACAAAGCAGTCAATTTAAAAAGTAATTGAATTATATACTAGTGCCTTATTTATGAATTCTAAGATGTAAAAATATGTGAATTAGCAACAAAAAACAACAAATAAAACTAAATGCTAAATTCAGTTCTTGGCAAATGTTCTATGTTATGTTCGTTTAACTTGAAAGGGATTGAAGCTAGTAACACAAACAGAGTCGGTCTTCACTGAAGAGTAAGTAAGTCTGATCCAAGTCTGAGCTAGGATTATAATTTCCTTAGGTGGCCTCTCCACCTAAATGATAATAAAGGATATATTTTTAGACGCAGAACTGTCAGTGAACAACTTTCGAAATAGATTTTGTTTTCTAGATTCTCGATTTCAAAACATAATTTTATCCAATATTTTCACAAAATAGCGTAACTTGTTTAGGTTTCATAAAGGTTGTTATTATTTTTCCTGATGATTATTTAGTCTAGTCATTCAGTTCAAAAACGTGAAAAATAGAGATATAGGTCCTAAAAATATGATATATTTTCTTCAGGGCTCGATTCTTTCAAGTGTTAAGAAGATACTAGAATTTTTTTAAATTTAAAAAATCATATTTTATGTTATAAAAAAAAATATTTTTATTGCTGAAATCTATTTACGGGGGCGCGCGAATGCCGTAACAGCCGCGCGGAGCGCTATTTTCAACGTCTAATTAAAAGTATAAATAATGGAGATAGAGTTCCGGGAGTCAGGACTTTTTTATTGGAAATTTCCTCCTCTTTAACGAGTTTTTTTTTCAAAATTGCTTAAACGTTAATATTTTTTAAGTTATTAACAAAAAACGAAATATCATTTTTTTTCATCCTATTTTGTTAATAACAATTGCAATTTTTAACCTGCACCAAAATCCTTCAAAAACATTTTTTTAGAGGTGATTCCGAATCGAATGAGCCATCGCTCATATTTTTACGACCTCTATCTCTATTTTTCACGTTTTTGAACTGATCGACTAGAGTATATTATTTTATCCACTATATAAAGGTAGTTTTATTATAATTATAAGGAGATATCAAAATTCAAAATTTATTTATTTCGAGTATGATCGTTTTACAAGCATATGTTTAAAACGTAAACTATCTGTAGAGGACGCTACGGGCGGTTCGGAAGGAAGGAATAGGTTAGAGGTTTAAGCAACTTTAAACTAAAATTTAGATTATATTTAATCTAAAAATTCACTTTTCAACTTATATCCCAAGTCAAGTTAATAAAATTCACTTTGCAACTTAAATCCAAAGTCAAGTTAAAAGTGCTTTATAAATCTATCATACTTGAAATAAACGAATTTGAATTTATAATCAATTTCCTGTTTTTACTCTTACATTTTAAAACAGTTTAACCTTATTTATTAGGTTGTGGCAAATAATTTACTTTTCTGATATGATGAGGGCTAGCTTGATCAATTAAGTTTATACCTGCCTTTTAAGCCGGTGGTAGAGATACTAATAATAGTAGTAAATAATAGTCCTAACTTAACTGTTCAAAAGTGCTTTATAAATCTATCATACTTGAAATAAACGAATTTGAATTTATAATCACAACTCACGAAGCCCAGTCTGTTTCCTGTTTTTACTCTTACATTTTAAAACAGTTTAACCTTATTTATTTGGTTGTGGCAAATAAATTACATTTCTGATATGATGAGGGCTAGCTTCACCTGATATAAACTGCCCAGTTTTAGCCGTAACCTATGAATAACTTGTATCAGTTCCCAGACTGGTTCTGAAATATATGACCTCAAAACAATTTTTATCTTCACCCTGTATAATATATAACCGTGATATAAACAAGCCGATGAAATAACGAGAAGGAAAGAAAAATAATGGTCGTGTTATGAAAAAATCATCATTTTCGGGAAATAAAGCCCGGATTGATGAAAGTCATTTATTAATTTGCACTCCTTATATTTTACTTCCTTATTCTGATGAAAAATCAGAATCGTTTGGACAGAGCAAATGGTGGGTAGAGAGGGTGATCATCTACCCCCTACACCATTCCCATGCCAAGAAAATTAATCAAGTTTGCTTACTTGATTCAATCCAGGCAGGTTGATTTGACTTGACAGTTGACAGTTTTCCGACAAAACCAAACGTAATAAAGAGAATTGTTTAACGATTTGCTTGTCTGTCTGAATATTCTACCTTTGTCTATGTTTGTCTGTCATATTGAAGCTTCAAAACGAATGGACTAATAATTATTATGATGATTAAATCGTGATGGGTTTTTGCTTCTTTGCTATGGTATAACGGACTAATAAACTCAAAAGCATAATAAGGTTAAATGACGACGGCCGCAACTTAATTCATAAGATGTGACACCATAAGTTGACGCTAGTTCGAACTAAATTGCAGGATCTGTGTGATAAAAAAATTGGTTGTCTGTAAAGTCGGTTTACTGACGATAGTTGAACGTGAAAACTTAAGAAAATACTGATGGAATGGTAGCATTTAATTGGTTATTATATTAAAATTTTTAATTTAAGTATATTTTTATAAATATTAATTTATATAAATAAAATAATTGATTTTGATTTTATATATTTATATTTTTCTTTGTCGCTCGTTCCGCGCTCTCGCTTGCACTTCAAGCCTTACATGGAACGCCTCAAAGCGAGGTAACGCCGCATGAGTCATGTTTTTTCGTGCGTGCAGCCGGCTCTATCGAATTATAATACGTTGTCACGTCAGAACACCGAAAAGAACCAGAGCTAGCTGACTCGTGGATATATATTATAGTTAATCAAATAAAAATCTGTCACGGAATCTAACGAGGATATTCCTTTTATGTAACCCGAGTATTGCCTAACTTTGGCATTAAAACAGATCCGTGTCGACTTTACAAAATCGTATTACGTCAAAGCCTAGACGACACTACCAAACGGATGTCCTAACGTTCGGGGTTTTTTAGAAAGCTCATAAGCCATGTTGCCTTTTATTTTATGGGCGATAAAGCCTACTATTCCATACAAATAATCGTACAGCGTCTGATTACAGAATTCACTGTTTATTGCCAGTGTTTCTTTATGGACGATAAGGGTCAATTTTGTGTGAAATAACGTTTGGGAAAGTAAATGAAATGTCTCGAAAGAATGCTACACAAGTGCTTGTTAAAAATAAAGTCTAAAGATCAACTTTTGTAAATAAATCCCACTCAGTTTGATTAGTTGGTCTTCTTTCGGCTGTTTACGAATAAGAGTTGGTCTATTTTCAAATGAATCAAATGAATATTAATCAATTATTTTAATAATATTCTTTGTGAGTCAAAATTTTGGTAGTTCTCTTTTAATTGACAGCTAATAATAAACAATGGAATTAAAGATTATTCTGCAATGTATACTCGAATTGCTGTAAGAAAGTGCGGGTGACAGTTGTCAGTATGACGTTGACGTCAGTGACTAGGGATGTGACTCTTAGAAATTCATGTTTATCGCTGACGATACTCGCAGCATAAATCTAACTCTTTTTAATGTTGTAAAAAAATTAGCTTAAAAGGCAAATTATTATTTGATCGTTATTTATGAGGAGACTTTGTTATCGCGGTTTTAGTAATGCATAGTTTCTAGGGATTAAACTTTTATTGACTATAGTCTCTGCGATAATTTTTTTAACAACTACAAGTTGGCAATCGACTGCTATCACACCTGATGTGTGATGCAGTCTAAGATGGATGCGGGCTTACTTGTTAGGTGTAGAATGAAACAACATCGTACCGGAACACTAAATCGCTTGGCGGTACGTCTTTGTCGGTAGGGTGGTAACTAGCGATAGCCTTCCTCCAGCCAGACCAAGACAAATTAAGAAAATCTCAATCTGCAGCGCTTTACCATTTGGTACAGGTTAATAAACCTCAAACCAATCCAATCGCAACAGCGAGTTGATGAAATGGAAAACGGAGTAGATATAAAAATGTTAAAGTTGGAGCTTATTGCCTTAGTCCGGCGTCAAAAGGCACCAACTCCTACCTATGCTCTAGAAGAGATGACAATAGGTCTGACCTCGGTCCTTAGATATAATGTTATTGGGCCCAAATAACATGTATGCTTTTAATTTCAATTCCTATTTTGAAGCTTTATAAAATCAGCATTTATAACATCAGCGTTGCGAACGCAGCATTACCTATGAAATAATTGATTATTTGATTGAATGATTTGATTGATTGAATTTAAATACTTTTTTCCATATTCCCATTTAATTTTCAGTCACGCCGCAAAAATTAATACCTACTTCACCGCCATTAACGGCAAATAACATGTTGGCACTGTTACAAGAGGCCATCAACAAAGATTAACCTGAAGGCTGGTCGAAGGTCGTGAATAAAACAAAAAGGGATATTATGAGTGATTGGGATCGTGACGTCCATATTAACAACATAATTAATTCATCTATTCATATAAATAAAATTGCAGTGTCTGTTTGTGCATATATGCATACCGTACATACACCAAAATAACATTTTTTTTCAATTGTTGTCTGTCTGTCTGTTTATTTGTTCTGGCTAATCTCTGAAACTACATCAGTCATCAGTCGGATTATAAAAAAACCTTTTGTATATGATAGCTCGACTCATGAGGGGTGACATAAGGTAATTTGTATACAGATATTACCACGGGACCAGGAACTACGCGGGTGAAATACCGGGAGACCGCTAGTTGTTAATAATATTCGTCATAGATTCAGATGATGAATTTAGTGACAACTCAAATGTTCCTAATTCTGATATAAGTTAGGACGAATAAAATATATTTCTTCTTTGCAACCTTTTGAGTAAACTTTCCCTGATGTTCTGTTGTTGTATAAAATTATAGACTTTTTAAAAAAATAAAAATTGTACTACAATATACGTTTATTATTAAAAAAAATATCGACTATTCATCGTAGAAGTACGTCCCATCACTAGACACGTCTATGGTGTTACGTTATACGTTACAACACTTTGCTTAATTTTTCTTTCAATTTAATTTTATTTGTAGACTAGAACATTCTGGCTGGGTTTAACGGTTTTAAATTTAAGTTACTACAGCTATTAACGATTTAATATATTAAGAATTTGGAACAGTCGAAATACTAAGTCATAATTTGTAAATCGCTTCAACTTTCAAGAGTGAAACGGAAAGTTAATGACATATGTCACAGGCACCGTGTTAGAGCGCAGGCACTATAGTAACTCTATCTGATAGAAACATGCACATTCTATAAAAAAATATTATTAAAATATTATTAAAAAAATATTATTTATATTTTAACAATAAATAACACAAGTCACAATCTTTGTTTAATTTATTTTAACACACGTTTTATAACAGACAAAAAAAAATGCCCGTCGACCCGCATTGGAGAAGCGTGGTATGACTAACCATGTCTTTAAAAAAGATGTTTGGCACGTAAAGCACCGCGGTAAAGCTATTGCATAGCATTTTTTATCAACTTATGTAATTATAATTATATATTTATTTTATTTAGATAGATGAAAAAACTAAAAAGTATCACTGCTGTGCCGGTCGGAGTGGGGAAAGAAAGAAAGAAAGAAGAAAGAAAATATATTTATTCATATTTAAGAGTTACAGACAGTACAGTAGAGGCACAGTTATAAGTATTTATAAACAGGTATGCATATGCATATACCTAGGGAACCTTGGGTAGTCGCCCCATACACCTATCTGTAACCTTAAAAAGAAAAGGTGTACGGCTCAGCATAATGCCGTGTATTGTGACATACATGGCGCTGATTTTAAGCCGTAACCTATGTGACATCACAGACATTAAAAATTAAATCAATACTTAAATAATAAGCACATACCGATATGTAACAATAAAAATAAATAATAATAATATATATAATAATAATTAATTACTAAGTTGGATGTATGTAAAATAAATATATACCCATAGAAAAAGAAATGTGAATTTATATTTTGCATACAAGTAATATAATATAATGAAGAATGGGGGGTGTTAGGTTTTTTTTCGTTACGGAATTTCTGGATTCGGTCTCCACGCTCAAGGCCCGCGATAGAAGTTATGCAATAGCTTAAAAAAACGCAGATAAAATTACGGGAATTTGTCTGTATAAACCCCAAAAATATATATGTATTAACATGTGAAAAATAATCATCAGATTTTATTTCTAGCCTAGACTTTGACCGTTTAGTAGATATTAACCCTACTTACTTAGATAGGGAAGAGATAATGCATGGAGGCAAGAATGTTTGTCGTATTTAAAAAATCCTTATTTGTGTTTTCGCTACTATAAAATCAACAACAACGCTAATATAAAATCATTAATCCACAAAACCTTAAGTAATACTTCAAATATTTCATGAAAATATTTTCTCAATATAAGACCAGTAGTATGACAATCATAATGTATCCAATTTTACTACATTATATCCTGTTCAATATACTTCGTCTTCCATTTCGAGGTCCGAACAAAACAAAATTAGGCTGTCACTTCTATAATGGCTTTTGTATCCAATTGTATTCCATTTATTGAGTAAAATATATTTTATTGGCATGACAGGCTCAGCTACTTATCCGTTTTATAGCTCGTTAATGTTCTAGATAGTGGGAGACAAGCGTTTAAGCAATAACAGTCCTAGAGACAAGTTTAAGCAATAAAATCTCACTTGGAAAAAATATGCTTCGAATATTTTGTCATCTGACTGCCTCGTTGGTCTAGTGGTTAGCCTACGTGGCTTCGATCACGAGGTCCTGGGTTCGATCCCTGAGTCGTGTCATGGAGTAATTTTGAGCTTTTTCATTCTTGTATAAAATGTTCACTACATTCCAAGCCCGGAGTCTGGAAGTTTGTGGTTTTACACCACTGTGCCTCGGAGAGCACGTTAAGCCGTCGGTCCCGGTCACTATTATCAACATCTGATAGTGATCGTTAATAAATGAAACATTATCACCCTCAGAGATGTGATTTATTTGAAATACTTCTATTTAAAATGCAAATACAAAATGCAAAATACCTATTTTGTATTTTGCATTTAAATGCTTTTTATCAAAAACATTTTGTATTTTATTTGAAATACCTTTTGAGATGTATTTTGCATTTTTAAAATTCATTTCAAAATGCAAAATACTTTGTGATTAAGTTTAACCAACATTACCAGTCAAACGAAAAGAAAGGAACAAATGACGCTTGTACCTATTGCCGAAATTGACCGATAGTGGCGCCTGCTAGCCATGCGTGCCTATTTTTCTTCTTTGGTCAGAGTGCGCGCCTTATGTCTGACTAGTGTCAATGTCAAAAAAATTTAATTAAAAAAATGTTTGTTTGTCTCTCTGTCCGTCTGACTGTCTGTCTATACGGATTTTTGTGTTTTCAGCCACGATTCACGCTAAAACACTGAATGTATTAAAATGAAACTTGTCATGTTTGTAGTTCATATTTTGAGATATTGTATAGGATAGTATTTGTCGCGAAAATTAAAGTAGAAGGGGTTTAAAGTTTCTATGAAAAGTCTTTAATTTTTGAAGTTATGTTTATAAAATTTTGTATAAGAATTACTGAATAAATAAATATGTGATTCAAGGAATTTTCAAAATTTCGTCCGTATAGGGTTATATAAGGGTTGAAAGTTTGTATGTAAAATTCCTTTTAAATGTTCTTAATTTAAATATTCAAATCAATTTATCTTTATAATACTACTTATTATACTACACCAACAATCAATTTTTTGATCTATTAGCTCCGGCTAATCTCTGAAACAGCTGGACCTATTTAGACGAGTCTTTCGGCACTTATTTACTAATGTTATAAGTAACTTAGGTTAATCTTATTTTAGTAATTTTATGAGTGACTATTCTAAAATGAATAAAAACATCAGACGATTTGTCTGGTCGTCAAAAAGTATTTTATTTTAAAAAAGCATTTTGAAAATACCTATTTTGCATTTTGCATTTGAAATACAAAACTCAAAAGCATTTGGTATTTTGTATTTGAAATAGTAAATCTGAAAAGTATTTTGCATTTTGTATTTAAATGCTTTTATGGAACCATTTTGTACATCTCTGATCACCCTAAGCTGGCCAACCCGCTTTGAGCAGCGTGGTGGGTGTACGCTCCATATCCCCCTTCTATAAGGAGGGAGGCCTGGCCCTGTAGTGGGCCGTTAATAGGCTGATAATGATGATGATGATGATTTTGTCATCTTAACAGAATGATGATTTATGGATTATTATTTTTGCAAGTATGAAATAATGGTAAAAACTTTTTGAAAATCCTTGATGGTCGTAGATTTAACTCTATGAATGGTAAATATTTTAAACGAAAATTTCATATGCTTGTGGTGACTACCATTGGCTTTGAAAACAGATTCTATTGAAAATGAAAAGATCTGGCAAGTAAGAAGTTACTAATTTAAAATAATGATCATTTGCAATATTGATTACGTAAGTATAATTTACAAATTATTATAAAATTTCTGAAAAGAGGCAATAAATTGCTCTTTTAAAAAACAATGATTACAATATTAATGATTTATAACAAATTATGATTTGGAATTAGTTATTACGGCAGCCTAATTTTTCTAAGCTTTGAATGTCATATTTATTAATATCTAATCAACTGCCTAAGAAATAGGTCTTAAGCTTTCAAAATGACGATACTTTCATAAAACATTTCATCCCCCCTTTAACCCATTACAACCCTTTTTTCGCAATTAAAAGTAGCCTATGCCCTTTTTTAGGCTCTAGACTTACTGTGTACCAAATTTCATTTAAATCGGTTCAGTAGTTGTAGAGTGAAAGCAAGACAGACAGACAGAGTTACTTTCGAATTTATAATATTAGTTAGGATTATGATTAGGTACTTCTATTGCTCACGAGTATAAGACGTTGTAAGTCGGTCTAATACCTTTCAAGCATCCTTGTCACTAAAAATTCATCAAGCGTATAGTAATTTCGACTTCAAAATTGTTTTATAATACATTTTAGATCGACTTCAAAAAGGAGGAGATTCTCAATTCATCGTAATCTTTTATTTACAGTTCTGCTTTGGAAGGCTCTTCAAGCAGGTTCTATTTCCAACTACAAAATAACAAGTGTCGTTTTACGTGGAAACATAAAATTAAAATACAACAAGCTCAAGGTGCCATTTTCAACTCAACCATCGTTGACAGGTGCAATGGTTTAACATGTAATTGCTACTTTCACGACTGTAGGTAAACTTGTTAACGTCATAAAAGAGGTTTTGGTTAAGACCTTCAGCAAACAACTTATTGACGGAAATTATTTTTACTTTTTAGCGTGTTTTGATATCGGTTAAATTTTTTACTAATTTTTTTTTGTGGCTACGCACCTTGTTCTGTAGGTCTAGAATGCGCATGAGGACATAATTAAGATTTCGTATCAAGAAAAGACATCTATCATCGCTTAATAGCGGCAAAATCTAAATTAATATATCTCTCATTTTTCACCTCTAAAGAGATAAAAGGGTATTATCGATTTGTCGCGAACGATGTCTTTTACTCTTTTAAGCTATTGCATAGCTTTTATCGCGGGCCTTGAGCGTGGAGACCGAAACCAAAAATTCCGTAACGAAAAAACCTAGCACCCCCTGAATATCAAAAACATAATATCAAAAGCATAATTTCAGCTCCGACGTCATCGGGACCGTGGCCTAGCGGTAAGGCGCTCTAAGTGCCCGGATTGCCAGAGAGACGCGGGTTCAAATCTCGTCAGTTCCGCAATTCTTTTTTCCAACCGTGATATTTCAAAATAAATAAATAAATAAATATTATAGGACATTTACACACATCGCTATATAGCCCCAAAGTAAGCGTACTCTTAAGTAGCTTGTGTTATGGGTGCTATGATAACTGATGAATATTTTTATATATATTATACATAAATACTTATAATATATAGATAAACACCCAGACACTGGACAACATCCATGCTCATCACACAAACATTTTACAGATGTGGGGATCGAACCCACAGCCTAGGACGCAGAAGCAGGGTCACTGCCCACTGCGCCACTGGGCCGTCAAAAGTCATTAAAAGTTCTGGTATATATCGATAGATGGAAAAACTAAAAAGTATCACCGTTTAGTAGCGCCTTACCGCTAGGCCACGGTCCCGATGACGTCAGTAGGTAAACATAAGTTGAAAAAAAATGCTATGCAATAGCTTTACTGTGGCAGTCTCCGAGTGCCACATGTCTTTTTTTCTCTTCACAAGATGTCTTCGTGCACATTTAAGGCCTGAAGCTTAGGGCTGAAATTTTTTGGACAATTCATGTTCTCTTATTATACCGTAACTAAAATAAACTAATTACATTTAGTATATAAACTTTCAAAAGTCTATATTATTTTTCCTCTAACAATAAGAAAGTTCCGTTTTAATGGGGAAAGTTTTGTTTGTTTGAGTCGGGTAAACACAGGTGTCCAAACAAGGACTCGTATTAAAATCCAACGTACCTTTTTTCTAGAAAGAACTAATAACGTCGTTTTATGTTCTGTGTACTGTACAATATTTTTTAAAAATTTTGTATTTTACATGTTGAAGTTATGGTAACCATGGTTAAGAAGTCTTAGTACTAAAACAATTTCATTAGCAGCCCAAGTTAGAAGTTCAGCGGTATTAAGCCCCCGTGTCTGATAGAATACCTATGCTAAACCGTTGGCCCCGGTCATTATTTATTAACACCAGCTGGCCTGTTTACTATCTTTAGCAAATAGACACGAAAGTTACTGACTAACAATTATTAGCATTTGACATTACGATGACGTCATTTTCAGTAACAATGGGCTTTACGGTATATGAACAATTTTTTCGGTGGATAATGCACTTACGCTTCTCGGGCGAAGGCTGCGCAAGCAGAACTGTTATCATTGATTTATAGGGCGGTTATCATTGATTTGTTATGTATACATAGATGGCTAATAAATACTAAATTTAGTGTTCGTTACAGAGTCAAGCATAGCCAATTGGAAGCGTGCTGAGTCTATAAGCGACGAGTAAGGAGGGATACCTTGCCGTATAAGTAGGCCACTTAAATATACACATTTTTTACAATTTTCCGAATAATTACCATAGCTCGGGGCCCTTCGTTTCACCGACATTATTCAACCGGTTGAAGACCACTTCGCTTTGCCCGCTATTAAAATTGTACAAAGTAAAACGTAAAAGTGAAAAAATGTTGTTCTGGTTGAACTAGGTCATTATTTATATAGTAGGTAACAGGTGATGAATGATGAATTATTTAAATTGTATTTAAGCTCAAATGGCTTATAATAGACTCGGATGATATTACGATCTATACTTATAATAAAAATCATCATTTGTATTTCACATTAACAAGTTTAAGGTTTTAGATATTTTTATATACATAAGTTTTTATTTCAGACAGTATTTCAGAAAATTGAATACCATACCATTATAATATTTTACGTAATATTCAGTTCAGTTGATGGCGAAAAGCCTCGGAAAAATCTTGCTATATCTGTGGTGAGGCAGTGGGCACTGCAAGGAACTTATTGGTAGGATGCAAGGTGCTCCTGGACAGGGGTCTCTACTCACGCCGCCACGACAGAGTACTAAAAATCATACGTGAAGCTATAAGCCTTTCAGTAGCTAGAGCTCAAAAAGGGTTGACGACGAATAAAAGACAAACTAACTTCGTTTAAGCAGGATCAAGTACAAATTTCACCAGCAAGCCTTTTTCAATTCTGGGCTCTGCTCCTAATTGGACTATATTAATGGACACGTATGAAAGGCACTATAAAAGCCCAGAAGACTTAGCTATTTAGACATCTAGACCGGACATATTTCATTTTTCGAAACAAATCAAACGTATAGTTCTTGTTAAGCTAACAGTGCCGTGTGAAACAAACATCCCTAAAGACCATGTATTCAAAGTGAATAAATATTATGACCTTACTAATGATTAGTTTATACGCGGTAGAAGTGGGTGCGATGGGCATACCAGCGAAGTCTCTCTATAACCTGCTAAAAGACCTTGGCCTTACTACAAGTTCAGTAAGCTCCATATTGGAACGAGTGTCCAAAGCTGCTCTAGTAGGGTCCTTCCAAATTTGGCGGGGCAGGGAGAATAACTTGAACAGAGGAGGTGAGTGTTGACGCGCGTCACTAAGGGTACCCTTAAACCTACACCCGTGTCATAAGTCTCGGGCTCTGTTCGGAGTTTTTCTCTCAGCCACGCGATGGACCCGGCACCCGCACGGTGAATCCATGGAATGCTAAGATAATTCGTCTTTCATTTTATTTTTATTTAATTGCTTTACATATAATGAGCCTGTAAATAATATATGGGTATTATTAGGTATCTATATAATAATTATGTTTTAATGGTAATTGACTGTTGAATCGTTTGTTTGAATGAAACGGTCGTGGCCTTTAGTATCGGGAACCGGATGGTTATAAATCGTTACTGCCATTTATTATCTCACGATCATTTGTTAGGTGTATTGACGACATAAAACTTCTTAAGTAAATTACCGCCAGGAATTTCCAGAATCATTTGATGTAGATCTGGATAGTACTACGTATAATACGTACTAGTAAATTACATCGATGAGTTAAAAAGGTTTTTTTTATCGACTACAACCTGAGTGGCCCTTGACTGCTATCATACCTGACAAAATTCACACATCTTTCCATTACTACACGACATCGTACCGGAACGCTAAATCGCTTGGCGGTACGTCTTCATCGGTAGGGTGGTAACTAGCCACGGCGAAAGCCTCCCACCAGCCAAACCAAGACAAATTAAGAAAAATCTCAATCTGCCCCGCCGGGAATCGAACCCAGTCTTATAAATCCACCGCGCATACCACTGTGCCACAGAGGTCGTCAAAAAATAATATATTGTTAAGGTATTTCATAAAAGATAATATCTTGTTAAGATAACCAAGTACCTACGCTACACAATTCAAATTTTCTGAATTTGACTACCATATTATGAACGTCATTACAATATTCATTTAATTATTATAATTGACGTCATAAGATAATAATTATATTGGAGTAGATAAAAATTTCAACAATTATTATTCGTTTGTTTGAATGAAACAGTGGCGCGACCTTTTGTATCGGGAACCGGATGGGTAGAAATCGTTACTGACATTTATTATCTCACGACCATAATATTTTGTTTAGCCTATAGCGTATCGACTACGTGATAACATTGGCACCAGGGATTTCCAAAAGCATCTGACGTCATCATCATCATCCGATGGACGCCTTTGTTTTATCAAATTCAAATTCATTTATTGCGAATTGAGTACATGGAGATCTTATATAAATATTATAGGTTCTTCCAAATTCCGCCTTACAGCTTGCAATGTCCTTAAATCACTAAAAAAATACTGGTAATAGCTCTGTCATTCCAAAACAATTTACGATTCTAACCATAGATTAAAGACTAACAGATAGAGCCCATAGCGTGTCCACTCGTGAGACAGCAAATGAGCCTTATTGACATGACATGTCAACATTTAAAGTACATCATAAAAAGTTATGTTTTAAAATATCGTAAAATACGAAATATTACTTTATATAATATAGTTTAGTAAACGCATAATACATGAAATTTATTAAAAAATAACATATCTAAGCTTTAAATCATCAATCAATGAAGTTTATGCCTACTTACGTATGAAACGTAATTCCTTCGATTTTCTGTTCGCTGCGACTGTTGCAGCCGAAAATATTACAACCCACCATAGCACGATAATGTTTAAATTAATATAGTAACCGCAAAGTTGTATTATTTATCAGCAAATTTAATAAAAAGCTACTAATTACTCAGATATGTCCTTTGCTTGTCACCAACTTCATTCTTGACAAATAATAAAAACGTACACGCTGAAAGGGACAAAAAATAATCTTGTGTCACTTCTAATAAAGGCTGAATGAAATAAGTCTGTCACGCTCTTGAACCTACAGCCGCGTTATCACTCCATCTATTAGTCTTTAATCTATGATTCTAACGATGCCTTTACGTCAATAAATATTCTGTTACCTTATATACACATGTCAATAAAAATGAGAACGAATTATTAATTTTAATTATGTCAGTATACAAAAATAATATTAGTCAATCAATTTACAAAAAGTATATATACAACATGTGCTCAATGTCAGAATATTAGATTGTGTCATCCAAGTACTCTTTAACGGTGTAGTACGATTTGTCTATTAAAAGTTTCTTTAACTTTTTCTTAAAATTTATCATGTTAGAACTTTTTATATTATATGTCAATTTATTGTAAATGATAACTGAAAAACAAAAGATGCTTTTCTGGAATCTTGCCGTTTTTGCTGGTCGTACACATAACCGTAAAGGATCTCGTTTATTATTCAAATTTTTAAAATATGAGAGGTTTGCATGAACAAACACTGCTGTTTCAAAAAAAAACAGAGAAGGGAAAGTCAGGATTTGTAGGTCTTTAAAATGAGGCTTACAGCTGTCAGTCCAATGCAGATTTCTTATTGCTCTAATGCACTTTTTTTGAGCCTTGAAAACTTTTTCCTTGTCAATAGAGTTACCCCAAAATATTATGCCGTATCTGAGTATAGAAGAAGAAGAAGAAGAAGAAGAAACACTTTATTGCACATAAAAATAGATATAACAGATACAAAAAAAGGATTAAAATAAACATGCAAAGGCGGCCTTATTGCTAGAAGCAATCTCTTACAGGCAACCTATTGATAGGACATTTGAGTATCGTAAGCGGGGTGGTGCAATTAGAAGAAATTTCTTAAATTTATTATAAATATAATATTTAAAAATATAAATAAATAAATAAATAAACTACATAAAAAAGTAAACATAATATATAAATGTATATAAACAATACCAATATATAAAAAAAATACATATAATTATTTTCTATTTAACGACAAATAGTAGCTTTTCAAGCGAGACTTAAAAATGGGCAGCGAAGTACTCGCGCGGACCTCGGATGGCAGATTGTTCCACAGCTTAATAGATTTGGAAGTGAAAGAGTTACTGTAAAATTTCGAATTAGAGAAAGGTAATAATAATCGATTCTCATTACGGGAACGGAGATTGTGAGAATCAACATCGCGAATGAAACGGAAACGGTCTTTCAGATAAGAAGGAAAGAAAGGATTATAAAGGATAGAATATAAGAAGCAAAGTAGGCGGTGCTGACGGCGCAATCTAATTGGCAACCACTTCAGACGATCACGATACTCCGAAACTTGATCAAACTTGCGTAAATAAAAAATAAATCGAATGCACAAATTTTGAAGACGCTCGAGTTTGTCGAGTTGTACTTCGGTTAGATCGGGGCAACAACAATCAGCATAATCCAATAATATAGATTCGACATATCCAAAATAAGCTGCACGCAGGGTCTCAATATTAGCTGTTTTGTTCAATTTATAAAGTGCATACGAAAATTTGGATAATTTTATACAAATGCTGTCAACCTGTGCCTTCCAGTTTAGATGTTTGTCAAGAATTATTCCTAAAAACTTAGTATCATCAGTTGCGTTAATTTGCGTGTCCATATGATTTATATTAAGTGTTGCTATTTTAAATTGATCCCAGTTAAAATTCATAATTTTAGTTTTTTCTAAATTAATATTTAAGTTATTACATTTGAGCCAATCAATTATTCTGCCTATTGATGTGTTAATTTCACCCTCATAGGTTAATGTGTCGAAACCTTCGTATAGCACTGTGCAGTCGTCTGCAAAAAGGACCATAGGTTGAGATATTACCGAAGGAAGGTCATTAATATACAAAATAAATGGGAGCGGACCTAGAACACTCCCTTGTGGTACACCATATTGAACGCAACGAGAAGTTGATCGATGAGATATTTCTGTTAAATTATTGGGATATAATGTACTTATTTCAGTAAATTGATATCTTTCAAGAAGATAGGACTCTAAAAGGTCTAATACAGTCCCTCGAATGCCAGTTCTTTTGTAGAAACTTCCGAACATCCTAACATAAACCGCCGTGCGTCGCTGCATTTTTGGATTTTCCATTATTAAATAATACAAATTTGTATCTGAAACGATTTGAAAGTAGAGAATATAAATACATTATTTTTACCCGACTGCGTCAGAAGGAGGGTAATGTTTTTCGAGCGTATGTATGTATGTATGTATGCCCATTTCGTCGGCACACGCTACAGCCTAAACGACTGGACGGATTTTGACATGTTAGATGTCGTTAAATTTGTCAGAATTGTGGTAATGACACAGGCTATATAAATTTTCAAAATAGCGGCTATAAATAGATGAAAAAGGGGGGGATGTGTTTTTTTTTCTTTTATCTTAGCAATATGGGTATCAAATAAAAGGTCATAAAAATACCATTTCAAATATGTATATATCATATCATGTTTAGATAACTGTTTTTATAAAAAATTACAAAAAGGTACCATGAAAACCTAGTATGTACTACAAACTAAAACTAAAAAGTCCCAAATAAAATTATTATTATGAAAACAAAAAACCCGACTGCGTAAAAGAAATGAAATGAAAAGAGAAAAACAAGGATCACAATATCGATATTAAATTCTATATACTTTATGGTGCTGCAAGCGGGGACAAACAATAGGTTGCTATCTGCGGGCAAAGATTCTACCAAAACTATGTTTGTCAACCCCTGCAGCAACATAAAGTACATAGAATTTAATATCGATATAGTCATCCTTGTGTTTCTCTTTTCAGTTCATTTCTTTTACGCAGTCGGGTTTTTTTGTTTTCATGGTAATAATTTTTTAGCTGTCGAATTAAACGCGCCGCTGCCCTTTCAGTCTGAGTTAAGCCTAATATCATAATGTTTCCTTTGTTGTGGTAATTAATTCCATCCTTCTTATTATCACCGTCTCTTAATGTCGTCACATTAATGTAGACCGAATATTAAAAACGAATTAGAGCAAGACTCTTCTCAACGTAGTTTTATCATTTACGAAAATGTATGGTCAGAAGCAACTGCCTCGTTGTTTCAGTGGTTAACCTATGTAGCTTCGAATTACGACGTGTGGGGTTTGAGTTCTACATTCTCCCAAGAAATTTTCATCTCCAAGGTGAATAAAATTATTATTATAAAAACAAAAAACCCGACTGCTTAGAAGTTATGAACTGAAAAGAGAAAAACAAGGATCATTATATCTGTATAAAATTCTAAATACTTTATGGTGTTGCAAACAGGGACAAAATATTTTAACCTGCGGGGAAAGAAAGATTTACCAAAACTACGTTTGCCCCCGCCTGCAGCACCATAAAGTATTTTGAATTTTACACAGATATAGTGATCCTTGTTTTTCTCTTTTCAGTTCATAACTTCTAAGCAGTCGGGTTTTTTGTTTTTATAATAATAATTTTATTTGAGACTTTTTAGTTTTAGGTTATGGTATAGGAATAAGACGGTGCACTTAGTACACTTTTTGCCATTTTTTGTTAAAAAAGTAACATGAACATGATATGATATTTATATTTTTGAAGTGGTCTTTTTACGACCTTTCAATTGGTACCCATATTGCTAAGATAAGAGAAAAAAATACACACATATCCCCCCTTTTCCCCCATTTACAGCCGCTATTTTGAATATTTGTATAGCCTATGTCACTACCACTATTTTGACAAATTCAACGACACCTCACATGTCAAAATCCGTTCAGCCGTTTAGGCTGTAGCGCGTGCCGAAGAAATGGACATACATATAAACATACGCTCGAAAAACATAACCCTCCTTCTGACGCAGTCGGGTGAAAATTGGTGACGCCTCTTTGCCTAGGAGAGTGTACGTAACTGTGTCTTGAAACCAAGGCTATATCTTTACTTTTGTAATGAAATTTGTAGCCAGTACAGAGCTCGAGAGAAGCCTTTCTTTATCTTTCTAAGAAGCCTGAAATTACTGAATTATCCTATTACCATTTCAAAGTATGGCAAGCTCAAGATGGCTCAAGCCCGATAAGTAAATTGTTTACTGATCAATGAATATTAAGGTTTTTCCTTCATGTATTGGAAATTTCCGAATCTTCAAGTTTGAATAGCTGAGAAAAAGATGGCGTTACAAATCCAATAATTTCATTTTACGATTGGTTGCCTATTTAACACTCATGATTAACTTTTATTAGGACACCAAGAGTTTACTACTGATTTTGAATAAACCCTATATATAATGTATTAAGTAATAATATAATATAAGTTTTTTAGTAAGTAACATTGTTTTTAGTCGCAAAATAATACTTAATGCGGTAAGGCGATACAACGATGTAATCGCTCGAAGAATTGTGTCGACAGATCAGATTTCTCACTTTCAATTTATTTTGCTTTGAAGTAAAGCTAGATTTCTTTGGCTAAACTATTTCTGCTTCCTAATAAAGTTTGAGCAAGTAAAACTTTAAGTATCTACTCAAACTTTATAAACGAAAAGCTCTAAATCGCTTTTTAGAGCATAAAGTATACTTTGATGTTGTTAATAGATAAAGTTTCAAGTGTCACAGAAAAATCTTTTTAGACGAGTAAAAGATAGTAATATATTTGGAATGTTTTAATATCTCTAAGGATAGGTAAAGCACGTACTGTAAAAGATATCAAGTAATATGTCTCGAAAGTATTATGTATTACGTGATTTTATGAGATGACATTTTTTATTCGTAGTCTGTGAATATTTTACGCTAAAGCACAGAGTACAAACTATATGGATAGGTTTTGTGTTCGGTTTGCTATTTACAACAATTTTATTTCATTTTTTTTGGCATATAATATATAGATGAGTAAGTTAAACGTGTGTCTGTGTAGCAATATAACTCGTGAGCGGAAGATAACTAAACTAAAACACAACTCGACTTTCAATGCCACATAAAATTACAGGATTTAATTTTGAAAGACAATGTTTTTCTAGAAATTCTAAATCCTTTTTTAAATAAAATACCAATACCTTCAGATTCACATATCAGATCATTTCAAAGAAAACATCACGATTACCTACGGTAATTTTGAAAAAAAATATCCTCTTCAGAATCAGTTTTTGTTTATCATTAATCTAGAAGCTACGATGCCATCGACAAACAGACAAACAAGTCAAACTTATTATAGCTTTTTATGTCCGGTGTTGAAAATATGCTTACGTTGAAGTTTAATGGAGTCGACTAATTTTTAAATTGACCAAAAAGTTTCTTTATTTACCTCTTTGTGAGATGAAATTTCTTATTACGTAATTTAAAATACAAGGAAATCCCCTTATTGGGGCTCTATTTTATTTACCCGAAGTTAACAAAAACCGCTGGGAATAATACTTTAGGAATCTTAAGAGCGGAAATTACGGAATGCCGTCTATGTAATTGGAATCTTGCTCGCCTCCTTCTAGTTGAGCATGTTCTTTAGTAGGTTATTGTTTTAATTAATTTTTTTATCTTTTATAATAACTCAGTGTAGTATGTCAACATCAAAGACAATAATAAAGCTCATGTTGAATCGTTCGTAAATTAACGTTTGAATACTATTATGAAGTAGAAGTTAAAATAATGACAAATGTCGTAAAATTACAATTTGATCTATGCAA
This sequence comes from Mycalesis mineus, assembly GCA_034621355.1. Lineage (NCBI taxonomy): Eukaryota > Metazoa > Arthropoda > Insecta > Lepidoptera > Nymphalidae > Mycalesis > Mycalesis mineus. Next base: position 14,790,740 of record CM067892.1, read on the forward strand.
ATGCACCCAGTCTAAGAATAATCCACAACTATCTCAGCAAAGTAATTTTCTTCAAGTTATTCAGTTTTCTTTAAGTTATTTCTATACTTTGAATACAATGTTTCCCTGTGGTAATCTTGGTTTCATAATTTAAAATGATTAATAATTTAAAATTCATTTAAAATTAGTCTTTTCAATTGGTTTATTATTTGTACACCACAACGAAGAACATATAACAGAGACATAAAATTCATTAAGTAGAACTGGTACAAATGGCGGCCTTATCGCTAAACAACGTTTACGCTGCATTAAATATCAAACATAATTAATGTAGCATACACAAAATAGGAATTCATTTATACTCGTATAGTATATATGTTAACAGCATTTTTAATTTTTTTTACCTGATGAAGTCTGAACGTCAATCCTAAACTCTCTAGGCTCCCTTTTACACAATGATGTATTTTGCTGTTTTAATACCCTTATGGATCTGAAGCACAAATATTTGAAATTAAATTGGATATTCATAGTAAGAGTATAGGGGGTTAAATTTTAAGATATGGTTTCAAAGGATTCCACAACTTTAAGCCGACTCAAACATGACTCAGCTAAATACGAGACGTAATTTGTCTACGCGGGTACCGGGTAAGTACATTATAGATAAAGTGGCGCCTTTTAACTAAAAATGGTAAACTAATGTTTATTACTTTATCAACGAAACGCTACTTGAACTTTCGTAAGTGCCCAAGTCGGTACTTGAGTAGTCTCACGATTAAAACATAATTGAGAGGCGCTTACATGTAAAATACATAAAATTCATTAAAGAAAGTGGGCATGAGAAGATTTAACGAAGTCAAATTAGATTGGATTAAAGATTATTCTAATTAAACCTTTTTATTGTTTTGTATTAACATAAGTCTCTGGAAATTAATTTATTTTTATCAAGTGGTGGAGCCCTATAAGTACATGGTTAAGCGTCCTGGATTCGGGTCTTGACTTGGACTGTCGTATCTATTTCAAGGACATAGTTTTTTCTGTATTGGATAGGAAAGAGGAAAATTTATTTTTATTTGTAAAAATAGAGATGGTTTATTTTTTTTATTTTTAAGACAGTATCAGGGATAGTTGCACACTTTGCAGGAAAGACCATACGTTCGATGTTGGCTTAGGAATTTAACTTATCGAAAACATTTTTTAATTCGCATTTTATGGGCCATATCTCGCCGTATCGTAGCCGGTAGTCTTCATTTGCGTCTTGGTACCAAGCCGATAAGCTAAGATGCTGTGTAAACAGTAAAAACTATATAGCTAAGAATGCATAAGCTGTAAAAGTATCGTAAATTTTTAATGAGATACTTAACCAAAAAAGAAGTTAAAAAACAGTACCTATACTAAATCCAAACTTGATTGAGAATGATTGTCAACAAACAAATTAAAAATGAAGGTAGAAATCACTACTAATCTATTTTTTTAAATTAATTAGTTAATGACGAATTCATGACAATAAATTAGATGAGTAAGCTTAAACTAATTAATATATTCAATATATTTTAAATAAGATTTTTTAAAGTAATAATTAATTTTAAATTTATTAGGCATAAAATGTGTTTAATTTTCTACCTTCATTTTAAATTTGTTTGTGGACAAGCATTCTCAATCAAGTTTGGCTTCAGTATAGGTACATACCTACTCCTGAAAAAACATTATTTTGTTTAAAATAGATTTTTTCATCTGCCTAAATGTTTTCATCTCCTGGATTTTACAGTAATCGTTCCTAAACGTGATGAAGGTAGGATTTGCAAAGGATCCTCGCGATATTACTTTCGTTTGTTTAAAGATAACATAGACCTAGACTAACTTGACATTATTCCTTTGCTGTGTAAATATAAACCTTATTTTGAATAAAATAAAGTCATATTTTCTAAAAGCTGTTTAAAATAAGGTTAGCAAGAATTGGTACCGAAAAGTGTTATTGGCACTAAAATATTTTATTTATATATTCGTATTATGATTAAAAGCTTGGTCGTATAGATGTACAGGTTGTATAGTAAAAATAAAAATTATGACCTTTCGACAGTAATTACCTAAAATAACGAGCTTTTTGATAAAAAATCTATATTCATAATAGGAAATCAAAGATATCTCGTCGATAGCTTTGAGTTTGCTCATCGGATCTTCATCGTATAGGCAGAAGAGTAGCGAAGAAACACAGTATCACGTTAGCTTACAAATAAAAATAATTGTCACCGTTACATAATGGTGGATTACATATTTTTTGACAACTCCCTCAATATGGGTATCAAATGAAAGGGATAGTAGAAACCGCCACGAAAAAATGATAAATTACATTTTTGCCGGGGGTCCGAGTCGGATTTTTTTTCTTCTTGTGAAGGGTCTGCATCTGCGAATTTCTTTAATTACGACGACCTTTTTGACGCAGTTGGTAATACCTTAGCTTACAAAAAAGAGATCCTTGTTCGATTCTCAACTTGGGTCACTTTAGAATTATATATTTTCTAAATTGATAGATTACCAAATAATTCAATTATTCATAATAAACTTTCGCAAAGTGCGCCTGCTTCTATTCGATATAAATATAATAACAACATATATTTGTATCAATATAAATTTCAAATAATAAAATGACTAATCATTAAATGGGATGCTAAACAGATAACTCATCAATACCAAACGAGATAGGCATTTAAACAACAATAAATTTTATCGTGTGCTGCTAAAGGTCATAATTGTATAAAAACACAGAGAACATTCAACAAAACATTTCAAACTTACCACGTATTCCACATCGTGAATGGTACAACACTAATCTTCAATAAATCGATTAATTTATCACATTATATCACTTTCACTGCGTTTTTCTATCGATTATATTGTATTGATTGTATCACTAGTGATGTTTAATCGTTAAATCCGAGTACAATACACGCTGGTTCGCGTCAAACTGCGCGTGAGTGTGCCCCCACCAGCCTTCAAACTCGTTCGATAACTTCCCCCCTTAATGCAGCCGCATAAGGTTCATACCGATGTGGTTAGTAAAATGTCAAGCCGTGGTTTGGGAAAGTGATTCTCTATGTCTCTATGTTGTGCTTAAAGGTCTAGTGACTAACGGCTGATTTAAATGCCTCGTAAAAATCTAGTTAACATAATGCATAAAGGTACACACAAGGATATTTTAAAGAAAATGCTATTGTTATGTTATCAATAAACTGACTCAAAGTAAAAATAAAGTTGTTGCACCGATACCTAAGCTGAAAAGTTAGCGTACCTAATTTTTTTTCAACAAATTATCAAATAAAATTACCTATCGGCAAGTCTGTTAATAAGTTTGTTAAACGCAAGCTTACAGAGAAAGCCTGTATAGTGCCCAGTAGGCCTAAGATTTTATTGTTCGCTACAAGTAAGCAGTTCATTACAACCACAACTCACGGTAAGTGAGGATGCAATCTAAATCTAAGATGAAAACGGGCTAGGATAAAATCCACAAACCTTTCGGTTTTTATTCGAAATGCAGAACGCAAAATAGTTTTTGAAAATCGTTTTGTTAGGGTGATAAATAACATAATTTTTGTCCAAATCGGCATTTTTATTCATAGAATTAGTTACTTGTGGCGATTTGGAGATTTGATTTACCTAAGTGACTATTTACTTGGTAAAAATAATAAAATTATTAATATAAAAACAAATCCAGCTGTTTAGAGATTATCGAACAAACAGATTGAAAAATAAATTACTATATCTGTATAAAATTCAAATAGTTTATAAAGCTAAACAGGAACAAAATATTTAAATTAAGATCATTTAAAAGGAATTTTATCCCAACTTTCAACCCATAAGTACTTTAATTTTATCCAGATATAGTATCTTTGATTATCTCAAAATATGATCTACAAACTTGCCAAGTTTCATTTTAATAATAATTTTATTTGAGACATTTTTAGTTTTAATTTTGGTATAGAAATGAGACGGTCCACTTGGTACACTTTTTACCATTTTTTGTTGAAAAAAGTAAAATGAACATGATATGATATTTATATTTTTGAAATGGTCTTTTTACAATATTTCAATTGGTACCCATATTGCTAAGATAAAAGAAAAAAATACACACATCCCCCCTTTTTCCCCCATTTACAGCCGCCATTTTGAAAATTGATATAGCCTATGTCACTATCACAGTTTTGACAAATTCAACGACACCTCACATGTCAAAATCCGTTGTTTAGGCTGTAGGCGGCGAAGAAATGGACATACATACATACATACATACGCTCGAAAAACATAACCCTCCTTCTGACGCAGTCGGGTAAAAACTGATATTTTATTTCAAGTAGCTATACTGTTATACGAGCAATTCCAAATAGTTAAGCCTGTCAGTGCATAATGACTCTATCACCGATTCGAAACGCAGATTTATAGTAATTTAATAATTGTTTCTGTTTTTTACCCGACATGATTTACATAAAAACGTGACATTGAAATAATATTTTTCAAAGTTAAACAGTAAAAGCCATATACGCATTGAAAATCCAACAGATAAGAACTAAAAGCTCATAAAGCCTACTCAAAATAAAAGCCAGTCACAGGAAGAAAATTGGCTTTTCATATTTCACTATCAGAATAAAAGTAGATATTCCAGACCATTACATTTTGTATATTGAACAAATCGGTTCAGTACCTACTTATTCATAATCCAACGAACGGGAAATAACAGTAAAACCAATACCTAATCTATTTATACAGTCCAATACGTCCAAGAAGGGTTTCGTCTAGATCTAGAGTCTAGAATATAAATTGTTGGTTAAACTTCATGTTATTTGATTTCTATTCGTTCAGTGTTTTCCACGCTGCTATCTATCTAAGCTATTTTTTCTGGACAAAAATATATAAGGTTTTTCTTAATCCCCGGCGAAAAATAGGGAATTTATTTAGTTTATAAGGGGTGTGTCTGCAACATTGTAACTCCAAAAAGGATTTGTCTGCGATTTCTTACATTTTGCAAAGCCGTGCTCAGTACAGTGATAATCTAATACATACAGTATATCAGCATTTTTCGTTATGATATTATGATAACACTTATTTAAAGACAAACTCATAGTATTAATTAGTATTTCAAGTAGAAAAATAATACCTATACTAAAGCCACACTCGATTGAAAACGCTTGTCAACAAACAAATTAAATCACTAGTCATTTTACACCTAATTTTTTAGTTTACTTGTTAATGACAATAAATTAGATTATAAAGCATAAAACTAATTAATATATTCAATACCTTTAAATAATATAATATAAAAAAACAAAACATAATTTTAAATTTATTAGACATAAAATGTGTTGCATTTTCTACCTTCATTTTAAATTTGTTTGTTGACAAGCATTCCCAATCGAGTTTGGCTTTAGTATAGGTATTATTTTTCTACTGGAAATACTAATTAATACTATGAGTTTGTCTTTAAATAAGAACTCTGCAGGCTTGTTGGTGCAGTGTTTTGATCTATCTATCACGAAGTTCTGCTATGGCGTCCGGGCCTTGTCACGGGTGACCTTTAATGAAGCGTATTTTTTTATTTTTGTGTGCTACAAGTTAGCCCTTGATTGCGATCACACTTAATGGTAAGTGATGATGCAATTTCAGATGGAGGCGGGCTAACTTGTTGGCTCAAATCCACACCCCTTTTGGATTATAGGCGACAACACCCTCTATGCCGGCAGAGTGGTAACAAGCTATGACCGGAGGCTCCCACCAGCTAGACCAGAATCAATTCCCAGTTAGGAATCGAAGCCAAAGCCTCCATGTTATAAATCGGCGGCACATACCGCTGCGTCAAGGAGGCCGACACAAAAATGATATTGATGATAATATATGGTCATCAAGTTTTATGTGATAATACATGATAACAATAACACAAACTTATGCTGTACGAAAATATCAACAGCATTCTCGCATAAATACATTAATGCTTTGCCATTATGAACAGGCGCCATATTAAGTAATACATTATTCTCTCGACCCTAACAGTAAAGCTATTTATTACGGGCAAGCCAAGCAAACAATTTTTTTCTACAATAAGTAGACAATCCATCTATATCTACAGGTAACTACGATTAAAATCCGATTAGCGAAATCGAAAATATCAGCGTTCGCGTATATTTAAAAAAATTGGTTGTCTGTAAAGTCGGTTTACTGACGATAGTTGAACGTGACAATGTCTTAAGAAAATACTGATGGAATGGTAGCATTTAATTGGTTATTAAAATTTTTAATTTAAGTATATTTTTATAAATATTAATTTAAATTAATAAAATAATTGATTTGGATTTTATAAATTTATATTTTAAATTTATAATAAATATATTAATTTTTAATTTAAAATTAATATATTTAATAGACGGATGTCGAACGCTGCCGAACGCAAAGACCGATTGTGCTTTCTTTGTCGCTCGTTCCGCGCTCTCGCTTGCACTTCAAGCCTTACATGGAACGCCTCAAAGCGAGGTAACGACGCATGACGTCATGTTTTTTCGTGCGTGCAGCCGGCTCTATCGAATTATAAGACGTTGTCACGTTAAAAAACGTTATTCTAAAGTCTTTGTCGCTGTCAGTAGGTACATAATCTATTTGACTTGTTGACTGTTACCTTTCAACTTAACTGCTATTGGAGACATTCAACTGTCTGAGACAAAGATTAATTTCACAAAGTGCGTTTACAACTTTACAGCTTTACCACAAGAGACGAATGATCTTCTGAAATGACGTCAGCCTAAGAAATAATTGAACTACAAGTCTCTAAACAATTTCGATGGAGACAATAATTGATTGTAATCCAGATAGCTTTAAATGAGGTATATAATATAGCAGGTAACTAAGATGCAATTAAGGCAGGCTTAAATTGGCTTAAGCAAATTTTCTATTCCTAAGAGAACATATTTTTATTCCCTAATACGGAGTCATAAACCGCTCAATTACTAAGTTCCTAATTTATTTTATGACAATTTCGTTCAAAAATTGAAAGTTACTTTGCAAAATTCGTCATGAAAAGTGAATGATTGAATTGTTTTGATATTTTTCTGAATAATGGTCAGCTTTTCAATTTTCGAAATTTTTAATGAAGTTCTCAAATAAAACCTACTCCTCCAGCTGCGGAGCTTGAGGACCCAATTAAGCTGCAATATAAGTCGTCTTAAGAATTTCTGACTTCTAAAGGTATGAGTATATCCCATCTAATAGCAAGCAAAACTTCTTAGGATGTTAGTCGAAGCTTTTCGCCATGTTAGATTCACTAACAGTAACGACTATCGGAACAACAACCCTATATCCCTAAAAGCGGTAATCTCGTGAGTAGTTGTGATACTATTTTATGTTACAAAATCATAGTATTATTTTTTGTTTTAAATTAGCTTTTAATCATCGTCATTTGTGACAGCATCGTTGGTCCAGTGGTTGGCTTGTGTGGTATCGCATTACGAGGTCATAAATTGTGCTATGGAATATGACTGAGTTTTCTTTTTCTTCTAAGAAGTATTCTAGTTCTAAAGACCGGATTTTGGAAATTGCACTAATTTCCAGTTACACCCCCGTGTCAATAATGATAATATTGCTGATAAATATATTATTGAAATTATTAAGCTAATTCCACCAACTCGCATCATCATCGTCATCATTATCAATCAGCCTATTAACGGCCCACTACTGGGCCATGCCTCCCTCCTTATAGGAGAAGGGATATCTCCACGCTGTTCCATTGCGGGTTGGCGGGCTCAGGGTGATAGTGACCGGGACCGACGGCTTAACGTGCTCTCCGAGGCACGGGAGTGTAACATCACTAACTTCCTGTCTCCGTGCTGGGAGTGTACTGTGAATTTCATTGAAGAACTAAATCGCATAGGAACAGCATTTTTTTACTACAAGTGTTGGCCTTAGACTGTTATTACACCTGATTTTAAGCGATGATGCAATCTCAGATGGAAGAGAGCGAACTTGTTATCATGGCATATCCCGGTACCTATTAGAAAAGAGGCTTTATAATGGGTCATTGTAATAGGGTGATATTAATGATATTATTTCATACAGGGTAAGCGAGGTCTGGCAATTAGTTCTAAATTCATTTATCTTTTTTTACACTGCTATAAAGACGACCCTAGCGTATCACAAATATAGAATAAACTGGGGGTAATTTAACACAAACCATATTACCCGCAAGAGTAAGTAATCATTTTCCACACCCGCTTTTCTGGGAACTTATCTTTTATTTCGAATGTTGTGAAAATTGGATCAAGTACTCCCTAACTGAGTTATAAACACGGAGGCTCCTCGCTACACGTGTAAAATTAATTAAATAGTTTAGGTGATGTTGATCTTTACTTATCTACCACATAAGTACGTAGTTAGCTAAGTTAAATTTAATAGTTACATTAACATAAGAACTGCATCCATGGCGCAATGGTAAACCCAGAGGATTTATATGACGGAGGTCCTGGATTTGATTCCCGGCTGTGTCAAATAAGATTTTCTAAATTGGTCCAAGTCTGGCTGGTTGGTTGCTAGTTACAACCATGACTATAGAGACGTACTGCGAAGCGATTTAGTGTCCCGGTACAATGTCGTGTAGAAACCGAAAGGTGGGTGGATTTTATACTATGTCTAACAAGTTAAACTGCTTCCATCTTAGACTGGATCATCACTTATCATCAGGTGTGATTCCAGACAAAGGCTGACGTGAAATGAAAAATATTTTAACAAAAAATAGAACCGACTCAAAACGCACTAAAAAGTAAAATATAACGATGTCATTTAGGGATTGCAATCCGGAAAAACGGATCCGGTAACCCTTCGGATCCGGCATCATTTAATGGTTACCCGATCCGGTGCTAGCAGTTAGTGGGAAAATAATATAGCTGTTGCATGAGTAGGTACTTTAAATGCGTTGTGCTATATTTGCAGCTCTGTTAGAAGTCGTTTAGCTGAAGACACAATTAACAATATTTGTTTTCTACGATCTTATTTTCAAAATTAATATTGATTTTTTTTAATACTACATATACGTGCAGTGACACTTGAATAACTTACTTATTTTGTACTAAAAAGCGAAAATCATCTTGATTTAATCAATCCGACCGGAACCGGCCGGATTGATGGGAATCCTGTCGTATCCGGCCGGACTGAAAATGACGCCGGACTGCAATCACTAGTGTCATTTAGTTGCTTTAATTTACTTAAGCATATCTAGGAGTCGGTGCCAGCCAAGGTTTCCCCTTTAAGGACATTACCTATAACCCACAAACTGCTTTACTACGTTAAATAAATGTTCTATAAACATGCTGGCACCGACTTATGCTTAAGTAAATTGATATATGAATATGCGTTTTGAGTCGGTCCTATTTTTTGTTAAAAAATTTTATTTCTTTCTATTTAGTGATTTATCGCCACGTAACGTAACGTACTCTTACTATACTATCATAGTATATTATACGGCACTTGTAGCCAAAAAGCTACCGATACTTACACAAAAACCGAAATCGCTGCAAGTGTACCTATAAAATTTGAAGAGTTCCTTTAATTTTGTCTGGATATCATCATCAAATCCTAACATGATGACTATGGGAGCATCTAGGAAGTGTGCCCTTTCTAATATAAACGTGTCGAGTTGAGAACCTCCTCCGTTTTTTTCGTCGGTTAATAAAATAGAGCACAAAACAGCTTTTGTAAGGATTTTCGCCAATTTAAATACATCTTCTCATTCAAAAAAATAAAATATCTGTACAACATTTCAAGTTTAACCTATATGACTTAGGACCACGAAGCCCTGAGTGGATCTCAGGGCTTCGTGATTCTTAGTCCTGAGTGGAGTTACGAACTTTCCTTTCTTACTATAACTTCTCCAAGCGTTGAGTGTTGCTACACCTCCGTGGCTCGTCACTAATCACTAAATATTTCATGAGAAAGATGTATGCTGATTCGACATTAATGAATTAATAAAATTATTATTATAAAAACAAAATCATTTCATAACTTCTAAGCAGTCGGGTTTTTTGTTTTTATAATAATAATTTTATGTGAGACTTTTTAGTTTTAGTTTATGGTATAGAAATGAGACGGTACACTTAGTACATTTTTTGTTAAAAAGTAATATGAACATGATATGATATTTATATTTTTGAAATGGTCTTTTTACGACCTTTCAATTGGTATCCATATTGCTAAGATAAGAGAAAAAAATACACACATTCCCCCTTTTTTCCCCCATTTACAGCCGCCATTTTGAAAATTCATATAGCCTATGTCACTACCACAATTTTGACAAATTCAACGACACCTCACATGTCAAAATCCGTTCAGCCGTTTAGGCTGTAGCGCGTGCCGAAGAAATGGACATACATACATACATACATATGCTCGAAACACATAACCCTCCTTCTGACGCAGTCGGGTAAAAATGATCACCCTATGCCCGTCAATTTAGAGCAGTATGGTGAGTACACGCTCCATACCCAGAAGCCTAGCCTTGTAAAATAGGCAGATAAGCAAAACCAGGGTTGAAAATTGAAACATAATTGGCTAAAGTATGTTGTTTCCACGAAATTAATTAATATAATATCGTTTGATACGAACAGCGTTTATCTTAGCAAAGTAGAATCCTTTGACAATGAGCCAAAAGGCTGGAGGTCTATACTCTTATTTAAAGATTGTCAACGGGGCTTAACGAGTTTATCGGGAAAAGATACGTGGGTTGGAGGAAATCCTTAACCAGCGAATAAGTTTTTCGTGAACATAAAAAGAAAACTGTTTTTGTGCCTAGGATCGAACGTTACAAATACCTACTACGAGATTTCCTTTATTATGTGAAAAATCTATTTTTTTCATTGAAAATAACATGACGTCCTAACAGTATTTTTAGTCAGTGCCAGCGACTCATTTATGTAAATTATTGATTTAGTTACCTAATATTTTACGCTCATGTATTCTGTTGTCGAAGTCGAGATAAGGCGGTGTTACACCCCCATGCCTCAGTGTACGTTCACACGGCGTCGAGTGTTTCTCTACCGAATCGGTTTTTTGCAGGATTCGGTTTAGTGGCATAAGTATTTCAATGAAGGAGTTCACACATGCATTCGGTTTCAAGACACGACAAAAAAGCCGAATCTTGCTGAAGTTGACATTCGATTTTGCGACTACAAACCGATCCGGCGATACTGCAAAATGCAGATCCGATACAGTGGTATAGGGCATTCAATACATGCGTTCATACGATACACGCAGGGGTAGATTCGGTTTTTTGTCGGATCTTGAAACCGAATGCGTCGCACAAGCTGGGAAGGAGGGGTGGGCGGGAGGGACACACTGCACGTGCGCTTGCCAGTCGCCAGTTCTTTTCGCCCGCTTTGACTGACCGCTCGCTATGACGACGAAAAATATAAACGTTGAAAATTTAATTACTCTTGTCCAAAATCGGCCAGTTTTATGGGACAAAACTCTCGAAATATACAAGGATAAAAACTTGAGAACTGCTGGCTGGCGAGAAATATGTATAAATTTGAATGAAGATTTTGAAGAAATGGAGGAGAAAAACAGGCAGGATTATGGTAAGTTTGTAATTTTTTAAAGTAAACAGGTGTATTTGTACATTAGCAGTGTGTTACAAAATTAACGTTAGATTGATTCGTCTTGCCAAGGCACAGCTCCTGCTGTAGAAATAAAATAATTTGTGAATTCAGATCGTATAACATTAGCACATCGTCCACCTCGTGTACTATTTTGTTCATAGCCAATGAACACGTTAGCCACTGATGATACATTGCTTGTTGTTTCTATGTTCGACTGTACACCTTCCATATCTATTATAAAATTATGAAGTACAGTGCAAGCCTTTACAATCGATATTGCTGTGCTGGTATCAACATCCAGTGGACGATGAAATATTCGCCACTTGTTAGCTAATATCCCAAAGGCGCACTCAACATAGCGTCGAGCTCTGGTTAATCTGTAGTTATATATTCTTTTGTTTCTATCCAAATGGTTTCCGCCGTAAGGTCTCATCAAATGTTGATGCAAGCCAAAACCTTCATCGCCTATTACTACAAACGGAATCGATAAATCGGAATCGTTTGTCAGTGGACATGCTGCCGGTAATTGCAAATCACCATCTATTAGTTTTTTCCAAAAAGTACACTCCTTGAATATTGTCGAATCGCATTCTTTTCCATACGAGCCCACACAGATGTATGTAAATTTATAATATGAATCAACCACTGCTAATAATACGATGGAAAAGAAATCTTTGTAATTCATAAACATGGAACCACTGTTGTTTGGCTTTTTTATCCTAATATGTTTACCGTCCACTGCACCAATGCAATGGGGAAAGTTTGCTCTAGTATTAAATCCATTGGCGATATATTCCCAGTCAGATATTGTGTTGGGTAATGTCATAAACTCCCCATGCAAATTGTTCCAAATAGCATTCGTTACTTCCTTAATAATGTTACTGATCGTAGACACTCCGACTCGGTAGGCGTAATGTAAATCCTTGTATGAACACCCAGAAGCCATATATCTGCAAGTAAATTTAATTATATTTTTCAGCTAAATCGATCGTAAAGAAGTGGACTAATATTAGAGACAGCTGGATGAGGAGTATTAATGAGAAAAAGAAATCAAAAAAATCAGGATCGTCTGCGACATGTCCGAGAGCCTACGTTTATCATCGTCAAATGTTGTTCTTAAAAAAAATTGTGTCGCCAGCTGACACACATGATAGTGCAACTATTGTTACACCAAACCCAGCAGACGATAGTACAGCCGCTACAGTTACATCAGATGTTACCCATGACAGTGCGATGGCTCTGGACAATTTATTCGGTGAAGATGTCGCAAATAATCAAGATGCTACAGATGAAAGTCAACAAGAAAGTAATAATGAAAATTTAGTAGGTGGTTCGAAAAGAAAAAAAAGCAGACCATCGAGGCAGAATTTAAACGTGTTTGATAAGAAAATGAGTGAGTTTATAGATTATCAAATGGAATGCAAGAAGAAAGAAGAAATGAAAGAAGACCGTAATTTGTTTTTCTTTAAAAGTCTACTTCCATCATTGGCAACGCTAAACGATAATCAAACATTAGAATTTCAATCAGGCGTCTTAAATTTATTGCAAAATATAAAGAACCGAAATGAATGGTCTCCTGCACACTCATCAACATACAACTATCAACCAAATGTGGCACAATCACAAGGCTATTTTACATCGCAGTACCAAGCATCACCAGAGTCTCAAAGTATTCAATCGAATGCTTCTGATTTACCAGACTTTCATAATATGTAGTTGGGAAACTTCAAACTGTGTACCTACCAAGCGATTGTCTATAATATCTTAATCATATTTTTAATAAATAATTTAATTATAATAAAATACAGTATTTCAATCTTACCTTATACATATCGCTAATTTTTCTTCTGGTCTAATGCTTTTCCTCATATTTGTATCACGCTTTTTCAAATCTTTTTCCACTTTTTTCAAAAGATTATCAAATGTAGGTATAGTCATTCTAAAGTAGTTAAAAAATTTTTGTGGATCATTTCTTAACTGCTGCATTAGAGTTGTAAAGGCACCAACTGTTGATCTTCTTTGTACTATTGGGTTTAACCACAATCCTTTTCTACGACGCTGACGGCGATAATACCAGTATAGTATAGCAAGACTGTTCACGTCCATCGCTTCCAAATCAACGTGAGGAACTGTGCGCGCTCTTGCTAATAAAAGCCGGATGGTGAGTTCACACGAGATCCCGATACGAGGCCGTCGGATACGGCCAAGCAAGATGTGCTGTGTGAATACAACATTCGGTTTTTCCAGATCCGATGAAAATAAGATTCGGCAAATCGTGTCTCCGTGTGAACGTACCTTCAGAGAGCACGTTAAGGTCGTTGACGTTAATACGTCGGCGCGGTCACGTTCATCAACATTTTGATTGATCATTAAATAATCTAACTCGGCGGCGAACCTTTGGGATTTCTAGCCGCTTCATATCCCTTGTCCTTTACCTAAGGAACAAGGACTGAAGGCCTAAGATGTGCTCGAAGAGATTCTGGAGCGCTTTTCTTTTATGAGTGTAGTGACACTCGGAAGTGCGCGTTTACACACTTGTCTCTATCTATATTATCGTATTAGATGAGAAAAATAATATCGTTGTTGTAAGTGGCAATGTTGTGTAACGTCTAATCGTCGCCCAATAGCAGCAATATCGGTAATTAACACGACGAATGAAAGAGCAATATTTTCAATTGTGCGCTACTGATTGACTGTTTTCTTTTGTCTACGTGACTTATGTCTTCCATGAGGCCTACTGGTCCTGTAGTGCGCCGTTAATATGCTGATGGTGATAAATATGTCAACATCATTAACAGCTGATGCACGTTCAGTTCTAGACATATACCTCTTGTAAGGACTTTAAAACACTACGGTCTTGAACTGCCTGCAACCAGTGGTTCCCTATAAGCTGCTTGTCTTCGGTCCACTTAGTGGCGTGTGGACCAACATAGCGCTTTTTGTAGCTACGCGACTCGTTAAGCTAAATCGGTATCGCTAGCTGATTGACTTGAGCTGAGCTTTTAATGAAGCACACAGTTAGCGACTAAACCTCAGATCCATAGGTCTATAAACATGCAGACTTCGAAGGCTTTAGTTTTCAGATGTATTCTCCTATGATTTATTGTTATGTCATTGCAGCATTTTAAGTTTCTGGTAAGTACAGCGTAACAGTTTTCTCATTGAAGTGTAAATTTACCGAAGTCAATTCAGCCGGGTAAATTTGCACTATGTATACTTGGTTCGTTACCAAGAGCTAACTCGGTTCGTTCGTCTGTTGCATAAATATTTTAACAGCGAGTACTAGAATTCTAACAGGTACCAACTTTTAAAGTTATATTTTAAAAGTAGGTACCTACCTGCAATAGGTACATCTATCTATACAAATAAATACAGTTACTGAGTCTGTTTGTAATTTCAACAGCTTTTCTCTAAATTCATATAAAGTGTTTAATAGTGTCGAAGCAATAAATAATCTGTGGTACGGTGACTACCACTTCTACCACCACCAGCCAACGGGTAAGAAGAATTACCTGCGTGCCGACCTCCGATTCGTCTGTTTTGCTGGGACCTTATGAACCGGCCAATAAAATAGCGTGACGACACCGTGACACGGTAGGTTTTGATCTCTTCGATTCGCTATTAATTTTATATCACTTCTTTGTTCTATGACTTCTGTAAAAACCGTTATTGAAAATCTTACGCATTTTAATTTAACTATGAAAATACAGTCCATTACAGTTTAAACATTGTGGTCCTTCGAGCCGGATGGTGGTGGTAGAAGTGGTGGTCACCGTACCACAGATTATTTAGATTATTTAGATGATATTTCATTTGAATTCAATTACTAGGAGTATTTAGGAATTTAGCTTAATTTGTGCTAATTAATATTTGATTGTAAAATTAATCAAATTTTAGTAATAATCTGACTTTGCATGCCAAACGGGCATGATACAATTGTAACCTTCCTAGACTATGATTAACACCATTAAGTACAGAATTGTATTAGCAAATAAACGATTTTGTTTTGATTGAATTTGGTAATTGCATCAAAAATCCGTGAAATTACCAGTCTGATTGTAAAAAATCTTTTTGTATATATTATTTAAAGCTGGATAATGAAAAAGCTTTATAGCCCGACCAGAAAAATAAAAAAATCCTCGCTATGTAATGGAAAAAAGGAACTGTACATATTTTTTCTGTTCTGTTCTTAGACCATGTAGTACTAAGCGCAGTGTAGGACGCCCTCCAGCCCGATGGTCCGACGACCTTAAAAAGATAGTGGGAAGTGGCTGGATGAGGAAGGCAGAGGATCGTGTGTGGTGGCGCGCTCTCGGGAAGGCCTATGTCCAGCAGTGGACGGATACAGGCTGATGATGAAAAACATATTTTTTCTAATAGCATACAATGCACAGACGGTAATAAAATGCTTGTGTCGCCCTCAATCCAAGGTTTTTACTTTTCCTGAACAAGTTAAGTTATGTCGTCCTTTTTAACAACGTAATATGATCTTTATTATTAAAGGTGCTACCATTTTAAAATTAAAGAAATCTTTTTACTTATTCACTTTGTTGGCTTTAGTACTGACACTGTACATTTCAGATATAAAAATTTAAATACCATTCCCCGTGTGAGTGCTTCCATCAAGCTACTTTGTCATAATCGTGTAGAAAATCGGATATCGTGATCATACTCCATTAAACATTGACTAAGTATGGCTTTACCATATCCACGTGATTAAATTGTCATGTCTAAAGTTATCTTGCTTTCATCAATAAACTTCTGCATAAAATTATCATTCCTTATCTATAGATATTCAAGCAAAATATCACTGACTCATCACGAGATATCTAAAACTATACATTTGGTTGAATTGAAATTTAAAATATAGTCACGAAGAATGGATTTCTCGACACATTCACGGAATCAAAAGTAACGCGGGTAAAACTTCTGCTAGGCATAGTAAAGAATATCAGCCATGATATATCAAAGCGAAGTGATCTTGAATTCGAACGAGATACTTTTTATGTAAAACTCATTGACGGCTATGTGCGTGGTGAATATAATAATACTAAAATGTTTTAGTTACATATGCTTAAATAACTCGACTTTCGACATTGTCGACAGATTTAAATCAGTCACTTACATTATCATTTTATCGATGACTATAACAATGATGTTTATCACTTCAATAGAATCTTTATGGCCCAAATAATTTCAATCTATAATAAAATACGACCGGTAGCTATTATCCTTACCTTCGTAAAAACAGATGTACCTAAAAGGATTTTCCGTTTTATGATAGATTTATGGTTTTGACCTTAAATAGTATAAGTTACACAATAGTAGTAGGCAAGGTCTGGATAATTTTGTGACAATGAAAATTTTTATCGACGAAATATTTTTGCTTTATGGCAAAGTCCTTCTAAATATGTGAGCAAGTCTCTTCAAAGAATAAAGTTCAATACGTATGCAGCGTCATATCTAAGAACTTCACAAGATAGCCTAAAGAGGCAATATCGATGGACTCTTAAGGTTGAGTTATACAAGAGAACTTTCGAATTCAGGCAGCAAGAATTCGTTTGCTATAAATATCATCTTCATCCGATGACATGTATTCAATAACTCTCCATATAGTTCTCCGTTTTTATTTCCATCAAGTATGACAAAAACTTTTATGTAAATATAGAGAATGATAACATGGAAGCAGGTCCCATGTTATCATTCTCTCATATCATAAAACATAATAAAGTAATAACATAAAATATTAACATAAATATTGTGTTGAAGTTAATAAATTCATGTGTGCAGCTAGCTCTCTTATCAAGAACCGAAAGTAAGAGTAAGTGCTCTAGTTTTAAAAATATTGATCTTTTTTTAATATTGTCTAACTCAATTAAAACTCTAACTTATGACGTAATTAAAGGTATAATAAAATACTTATAGATTATTGATAAGTCTTGCTACGGATCGTAACCTCTATCTAAATCTGTGAGTAAGTAATCGATTTGATTATTTCATTTTGCTTAAATAATAGGGGTTCTGTTACTATCATTACCAAAATCAGTATTTTATCTATAAAGTTATTACTGCTACTTATTTTTCTGTATTCTCTCAATTTCTATCGATCCATTTATGTTTATAAACAGATATAAATTTTTTATTGAATCCAGTTCTTTATGTTCAGTGCTATATTCTTATTAAAAATCGGTAAAATTTTGTTTTTTGCAAAAATGTTTTTATTTTTTATCAATGGGCAGGTAAATAAATAACCAACGAAGTTCAAAGACATATTTAGTTGTTCGAAAAATATTTACTAAACATAAGAAAACAAATTCAAAGTATAAATACGAGAACTTCATGTATCTTACAGTACACAACAGAACCTCAGGCTACAAAGTAATTGGTATGCTAAAATGGTTTCCTTGAGGTAGCTTCAATTAATTAGATTCTGTTCGAGTTTATTTACATATTTATCTGTTGTGTAGTAAAAATGCTTCAGGGAATTTATTTAAAAGTTTTAAAATGAAAATTTTCACCTTACAACAGGAAAATAACCTACCCTCTAGTACATAATTTAAACTTTATTAAGTAGTTTTACTATCAAGTACATGTTTTTTTTCCTGTCGGATGAAATCGCAGTATTTAGATGAAGATTTGATAATAAATTACTAATGTCTTTTTTTGAAACTATTTCTTAATTGCAGCTTGATATTTTGCATTAAGTTGGAATTCATTAATATTTCCAAAATCAGTACAATAGTTCCACTAACCATACCTAAACCTAAGACGAAGAATCCGCTTTGTAAATGTTGAATTGTTAAAGAGCTAATGCTATTAGACCGAGATTTTAAGGAAACAAGCAATTTTTCACGATTTCTTTTGTTTAATTTAGCAAAATCCCGCCTGACGTAATCATTCATACCAAACTGTTTATACGAATTCAAATTGTGAGATATTGTTTTCATAAAAGGAAACCCTCTTAAGCCTATCATTTCTAAAGGAACTAAAAACGTGCTGGTCTCAAATGCGTAGTAATTTTTGCGTCCAAAAATATCATTTAGTTCCGGCAATACTGATGTGAGGTAAGCTAATTCTAGTTGACTACACAGTACTGAAAAATTTCTGTACACAACTACATCTAATAATGCTTTTGTTATATTGTGTACGTCGACCCATTTATCATCTATCAAATTGTCGAAAGGATCACTAGAATTTTGAAATAAACCATGCAGTTCTTCTGAACCACCGAATGTTAGTCCACTTAAAACTAAATCTTGAATTGTTTTGATTTGATACCCAAAAGTTGGATTCCGTAAAACTATTATCAGCTTAGTTTGATACGCTGTCATGAACAAAATGCAATGCACATTAAGAAATATGAAGAATATTCGCAAACTTTGCTTATTAGGACGCACGTATGAAGGAAAACCAAATAAAATTATCCAAGAATTAAGAAAACAATGTTTGAACGAACAATTATAACTGCTATCACCACTCATGTGGCCTAATATTTTCCAAGTGACAACACATAGAACGAATACTACGGCAGCTAGATACCAAACTTCGTTTTCAAACGCCGCAGTGAGTGAACTCCAGACTGGAGAAGGGTAAGCTCGAGGGACCACCCACGTATACGAGTCTGCCAAATACGTAGAACTGCATTCAAAATCCTCGTGAACATCAAAATCAGGGAATATACCTCCCAATAGAATTTGACCTCGTTTAGCAACCAAGTCCTGTAAAGCACCGTCCCATACTCCTTTTTCGTCTCGTTCCCCGCGAAATTTATTTAATATCATCTCAAATTTCACTGAAAAATTGTAAGGTTTAAGCATTTGCTTGATAATCCTTTTCTCAATGTTTGGATCGTCTTTATGTCTGCTTATAAATGGTTGCCTTTCCATTGCTAAAATATTAAGAGAACATTCATGCATATTTGAAGGTAATTTATCTTTAAACACTCTTTCCTTGCTCTTGAGAACACCTAGATCACAAGTATTTTCTATAGCTAACCTATTCTTGGCACTTTCGTTAAAATATCCACAGTAAGTTGGTGGATCATAAGGTTTCCAACTGTAAATTAGTGAATTACGTATATTCCCAACACGAGGTACCATTACAACAACATTGATAACGTTGTATTTAAATAAGCAAGTCAAAATATTCTCGACAGCTTCACGAGCTTCTTCATCGTTCATGGTTATGTCATGTAACAAAATTAAAAACTTTCCATACGGGTTCCAAAAACGTGACCTTATCACTTTTCTTGCAAAGTATGTAAAATCATGAAAGCTGTCAACGACAATGACGAAATAATTTGCTATGGACATTATCTTAAAAGGATCCATATGAACAACCTTGAACTTTTTCTTTGGGTCGTTACAAACAGCTTTTTTATCAGGACCTGTCACTTGAACTGTGTATTTCTGGTTGTGATGTATCCGCGTTAGAATATCTGATCTGACTCTTGAAATTATAGAGCTAGAGTTTATTGAATGAGGAAAAATAAGTAGTCCAGGTTTCAGAAAATTTGTTTTGATCAATTCACTTAAGCAATTAACCAAATCTTTAACTACTATAGGTCCATTTGGATGTATTGCTTGCACACTGGACACTGTTAACAGAATAACTGCGATATTCATTTTAAATTGTAAAATGTTTATGCTTTATACTTAGCGTGCATAAAACTATTTGCAGATTCCATTTATTGCACTTTAATAGTGTTTCTATGTCTGTAATTACCAACGTTGATCTAACAGAACATTGTTATTGTTTTTAAAAGTTAATATAATTACAGTTTTCTAATAAAATAGTTAGTAATTAAACTTTAACTCGCACATTATTTAGTATTTCTATGAAAGCAATTAGTTACTTGTTGTTTTGTAATTACATATTATACAATATACTGGAATATTTAACACATAATATTCAAGTAAAATCATACAAAGCATATATCTTGTCATTTTCGTGTCACCAATGTGAATTCCAGGCAATATTCAAATTACACTCAGACCACTCGTATCATACACACATATAAAATCATCACTCATAATTGAACTGCCGGGCCTCTGCTCATCATCATCATCATCCATTATATTAGAGCCACTACGCAGCTCTACTTAGTAGATTGGCAGTCTGAGTTTTTTTTATTCACTACAAGTTGGCCCTTGACCGCTATCACACATGATGTTAGGTGATAATGCAGTCTAAGATGGAAGAGGATTAACTTGTTAGGAGTAGGATAAAATCCACACACCTTGCGGTTTCTACACGACATCGTACCGGAACGCTAAATCGCTTGGCGGTACGTCTTTGTCGGTAGGGTGGTAACTAGCCACGGCGAAAAGCCTCCCCCAGCCAGACCAAGACAAATTAAGAAAAATCTCAATCTGCCTCGCCGGGAATCGAACCCGGGACCTCCGTCTTATAAATCCACCGCGCATACCACTGCGCCCCGGAGGTCGTCAAAACGGAGTGATATGTTTGATTCCCTAAAGATTATATATAGTAACCAAAACTTCTCTAGTCCAGAATGTTGTTAGAATTATTTCTAAATAAAGAAAAGCTCGATATTTCATAGCCTGACACAGGGCTCGAACTAAGTATCTCTTGATCCGTAGATTAACAAACTAACCAATTGGTTCAATATGGGATTATTGGTCTGTTATAATATTTAGCAAGTAATAGATTGTGAAATCCTATAATTTTAAAATCTAACAATATAAATAAATATAACCAGCTTTAATAAAGTAGTAAGAAGCTTTCGTAAACAATTTGCGAAAGCTTATTACTTTAGGAATTATTTAATGAGTATAAGGAACAAAATCGCGAACGTACTCCTAAGTTTGTTAGGAACAGAAGGTAAATTATATCAAGTTTACAAATTAAGTGATATTGTCTGACTGTCTACAGGGAAATTATTTAAATGTATCTATTCATCGCATTTTGGCGGTGACTAGTGGTATGCGCGATAGATTTTTAAAACGGAAGCCCTGGATTTTTTTTATTTTTAATTATATAAAAATATTAAGGTACTTTTGTTCAACATGAATATGTCAGCCCCATCGTATCCTAATTTGCAATACAATGATTAAATATTAACAAAAAAAAAATTAGGTCGCAGCTTGTGACTTAAACTATACAATTAAAGAAGCAAAAAATAAAAAAAAAATTCACATGAAACATAAACACTTACAAATGAAAAGAAACTTAATTAAAATTACGAAATACCGTACGGTACGCTAAATCGCATAGAAGTACGTACGTGTCGGTACGGTGATAACTAGCCACGGCCGAAACCGGACCTGGACTAATTTTGAAAATTTTAATCAGCCCACCCGGGAACCAGATTCTAAATCTTATAAACCTACTGGGCCTGGAAGGCCTATAAAACAAAATGAATAGATACTAAAGAGACTATATATTTAGTACTAGTAGTCTATTCCGTATTCCCAATTATTTTTATAGAATCTTCTAAAGTTAGTAATTAATTAAACAAAATAATTCCTAACTGGCCCAATTTACCTTATACCATCTTAAATTAACAAAGGGACGATTGCCATATAAAAATTGCTAATTAAGAGTTACTAGTTTTTAGGATATCCTGTTTATTTTTTACCCGACTGCGTCAGAAGAAGGGTTATGTTTTTCGAGCGTATGTATGTATGTATGTATGTATGTATGTCCATTTCTTCGGCACGCGCTACAGCCTAAACGGCTGAATGAATTTTGACATGTGAGGTGTCGTTGAATTTGTCAAAAATGTAGTAGTGACATAGGCTATATAAATTTTCAAAATGGCGGCTGTAAATGGGGGAAAAAGGGGGGATGTATGTATTTTTTTCTCTTATCTTAGCAATATGGGTATCAAATGAATAAACAGCCCACAACATGGCCATGTCTCTCTTTATAAAAGAAAGGGCTATCGAGCCTACGCCATGCTGTTCCAATGCGGATTGGCGGGTGATACTGTTTAATTAATTATGCTCACGTTTAACGCCAGGCAGCAAGTTTATCAGACAGCAAATACATATATAATTCTTAGATTACGGAAACAAAAGAGAAACGTTCGGGAAATAAAGGAAACGACACCAACAAGTAACACTATTTATTAGAACATCTGGTGCGAAGGTGTCATAGTTTAGCCTTCACTTGTTTAACGTATATCACCGAATGGCCCGGGGGGTGTCTCTGGGTGGGCCTCACGTTCCTCTCGATGGGGATGCTGTTAGTGCCCTCCAACTGCCTCAGGAGCCCCAGCTGTGGAGGAAATTCCATTATTACTATACGGCTTAAACTGACACAATAAGATCACACTGAATTAAGTCTTACTAGAATAGACATCGCGAACAAAACCGCTAATCGTTGCTTGACATACTTTACTGAAGTACACAAAAAGTAGCGGCAATACATATTTTTATTCACCAAAATACTAATCTACACTAAAAATTAATTACTACAATAAACATTATGAAAAACGATGAAATTGAAATTATCGTTGACGACAAGCGCGAATGCAAAACAGTGACTGAATTATGTGTAAGTACATCTATATCAGTGCATTTGATATTTTTCATATATTATATAGGTACTAAACACAGATATAATATTTTATTGATGTAAACGAGATAATATAAAATTCTGTACTA
Source organism: Mycalesis mineus (assembly GCA_034621355.1). Taxonomy (NCBI): domain Eukaryota; kingdom Metazoa; phylum Arthropoda; class Insecta; order Lepidoptera; family Nymphalidae; genus Mycalesis; species Mycalesis mineus. The sequence continues at coordinate 14,813,967 of CM067892.1, forward strand.
AGCTGAGATACTTAATCTTGTAAAATACAAAGCCCTTATCGCTACACGGCCGCGGTCCCTTTCAAACACCCATTTGTCCACAATGAAGAATAGTAGATAAGTTAAGAGATATTTTATTCGGCAACTAAAAAATAAAAAATCTACGCCTTCAAGCTGAAAAATATACGACGATTTAGGTAGGTATCTATCATTTTTCTCTTGTTAATATTTTTTAACCAACGAAAAAAAACGGAGGATGTTCTCAATTCGACACGTATATATATATATTTTTTCATATATATGACCACGCATAACTTTTTACGATTTTGATAATTCTTTTTTTATTAGAAAGGGCATACTTCCAAGGTGATCCCATTGTTATCATGTTAGGATCTGATGATGATATCCTGGGGAAATTGAAGGAACTCTTCAAATTTTGGAGGCACGCTTACAGCGATTTCGGTTTTTGTCTCGGTATCGGTAGCTTTTTGGCTACTAGTGCCATATAATATACTATGACAGTATAGTACGAGTACGATACGTGGCGATAAATCACTAAAAAGTAAAAAATGAAAATTTTTAAATAAAAATAGAACCGACTCAAAACGCACTAAAAAGTAAAAAATAACTGTGTCATTTAGTTTACTTAAGCATATCTAGGAGTCGGTGCCAGCCAAAGTTTCTACTTTAAGGACGGGGCCTAGAACCCACAAACTGCTTTACTACGTAAAATAAAGGTTCCTTAAACTTGTCTGGCATCGACTTCGTAGATATGCTTAAGTAAATTAAAGCAACTAAATTATTTTTTACTTTTACGCGCGTTTTGAGTCAGTTCTATTTTATTTAAAAAAATTATCGCATATCTTAACGTCACAGGAGGACAGACATTACAAAATTTTTACACCTTTTCAGTTTCATTCCAACTGCGAAAATACTTTTCACAAAATGATGATTGTCATTTTATTTAGTTTAAACTAATATTTCCATCAATTATTTATTTTTGTTTTTTTTAATGCATAAGCATACATACTTACTTACACGCCTCATTCCCATAGGGGTAGGCAGAAACTGCATGCTTCAACTTACCATGATACTTGCATATCTCTCGCTTCTTCCAATTTCATTAAGCCTTTCATACAAGTACGTTGGTTTAAGGTACTTTTAAACTGGACTCTAATCAGAATGTCCTGGATTTGATTTCCAACTTCCATAAGCATCAATAATTATAATAGTAATATTATCTCTTCTAGTGAAACGCAATTGGCGTCGAGTATGTTACCAGACGGAAATGTAACAAGTATGACCCGGTATTAGGAGTGTAAGGCCTTTTACAATGTAAGGGTCCCGACCCTGTATGTGAATTCAATTCACAACGTTATGAGCACATTTTGGACGATATCTTGTGATACAGTTATAGTTATTACTTACAAGTTAGTTCTTGACTGCACTCACACCTAATAAATGGCAAAATGTAACAGGAAAATATTTCTGCACAGCTTTTTATTTATTTTCTAAATTCTTAGATGCCTGTGTATTCGTATGTACTTACAGTTTAACTCATAATATGACAAATAGTGATAAATAGTTTTATCAATTGATTAATTAGATAAAGAAAGTTTTAAGTGAATTTGAAAAATTTGAAACTTTTCTTAATGGAAATTAAATCTGGACTAGAAATTCAATTTTTCTTCAGGAAAGATTAGGTAGATTACAGAAGGTAGAATTTAGTTTTAAATTGAAAATGTTGTTAAGGTGGAATGGAGGAAATACCTTCGACATTTTATTTTAAAGGCTGAAAGTTAGTTAGCCCAAAGCTCTCATAATAGGTATGAACCTAAACTACGGTACGTAACTACGGAGCTTGGACTATTTAAACTTTAAGGCTGTCTGGCAAAGGGTCGCTGCGAGGCTAAGTGCACCAAGCTAAGATAAACTTTCAGCATTTATAAAATTACAAAGGTTTGGCCAACACAGGTTTTTCACTAAAAAATAGGACGTATACCAAAATAAGTGAAAAAGGTTTTGAAGAAGCTCGGAAACCATGTAATCTTTGAGATACGATTATCCAGGTCTCAACTAAATAAATATATAGCTAAATAAAAAATCAAAGTGTGTAAATTTCTCAAGTTATGTGCTGGCCGAATAAATTCCCGTTAGCAAAATGAATTTGAAACTTCCTTATTTGCAAGGCAGACCAAAAATTTGCGAGAGAGGGATTTTTTATTCTTCTGGAAAATTTTAGTCACTATTTTGATTATAGAGACTGTTATCCTTTTGTAACCTGTAAAAGCTATTGACAATTAGAGCTTTACTTTCGAAGAGACGATGCCCTGGGCGAGTGTACCTTGACATAGTTTATCAGTCATAACAAAAAATTACGCTTAGTTAAAAACTGATAAGATAACTTAATGCCTGCACATAGCTTAGACTAAAATTAGTCGCTCCACCCAACTAAGCTCAGGTGAGCAGCTTTTTTCCTATAACCCTTCATCCAACATCCATGTTAAAACCTTGGAAGAAAACTTGCCACTTGCCTATCCCGGCATTGACAATTGAAATGCTGAGATATTCATTTCATAATGATTTGAAAAATAAACGCATACATAACTACACATGAAATGGGGTGTGGTAAATAAATTATTTATTTTATTCCTTCATTCAAATAATTTTCAGAACACTGCCTCAATACCAAAGTCTATGTTCTAAAAATCTTGTTTATTCTCAAATTTCCTTTGTCACGCACAGTATACCTTACGGCATCCAAGGCGTCTAGATGTGAAATAATAAATACGTGACAGGAATCTTTTGTAAGAGATTGTGCGTCACGAAATAATTCAAAGGTTTTTCTCGAAGAGTATTTCACAAAGGGCCCTCGAATGAACGCGTTCCGAACATCTCAAATGAAACATTCAATTTCTCCAGCATCTGAACTAGGCACGGATGTAATAAACGTCTGTGTCGATACGTTATTATTTATGTCGTGTTTAAAGCTCTTTGTTAAAGAGTTCGCAGTAAGTACTGCTTACTTAAATTTGTATATACGGAAGTTATGAGTTTCGGCGTTATGCGTTCTGTGTTTGTAACTTTATACCACTGAGCAGTTTTCAAGCGATAGAACGCGCTGCCATGCTTGGCCTCTGCCTAGTGTTAGAAAGGTACAGGTACATTACATAATGCGGAACACAAAACTCAGAACCCGGAGCTTCATTTGCTGCATGGGTTCCATTGATGAAAATTATAAAATACCTGTTCGCTTCCAATTTGCACTGGTTTCTCGTAAATGATCCATGTGACACACTCGGTGTACGGTGGTGTTGTGAGGGAACCCTTGTACGTGACGTAACTGCCTTTAGCCACGTCTTCGCTGTCCATCCATACCAAAGACTCTGTGTGAAATGAACGTAATTCATCAGTATCATTTGAATGGCTTCGACAGAGCCAGGCCTATTTCGTTATAGGAGGGGGATCTAGAGTCCATTTTGATAACGTTACTCCAACGCGAAGTAGTATTCTTAAGGTGATTTATTTGAACTTTTCATTCTGTATCGATTATTATTATCAGATGTTAATAATAGTGACCAGAATGGGCGGTTCAACGAGTTCTTTGAGACAAGGGGGTGTTACATTACCAAAAGGAAGGAAGGAAGGAAAGTCCTATACCTATTAGATAGCCTAACCCATAAATTGGGATCTTATGATCCAAAGCCAAAAAGGCTAACAACACATAAACAGACATAATAAAGTGATTATCTAAATTATATTTATCTAAATTATAAGTATAGGCAAGGTATTGGCAATTAAATTATGTGGAACTCTTGGCCTTTTTAGTAAGAAATGTTAAGAAAGTATTAAAAATAGTAAAAGGAGCACTTCCAGACCATCTTCATCTGACATCGCCATTGACAGTTCTTAGTTATCGTTTTAGTATTATTATTACATTTTGTATTATAATTCAAAATGCAATAATCAAAATTATTGCATTTTGAATTATAATGAGAATATCTGTTCAACATTGTTAGGGCCCTCTGAGGATAGGGTTCTGGGCACTGGCCCCGTGTGCCCTTGCGTTAGTAGCGTTGGTGCTGGTTTTTTTTTTTGGTAAAAACGGTAATGATTTATATTTAACAACTAAGAGAGGATAGATCTATAAAACGGTAACTAAGAACTGCCAATGTCGATGACAGATGATGATGGTCTAGAAGAGTTCCTCATAGAAGTACAAAACTACTACAATGGGTACAATGAAAAAAGGAATAAATTAAACCAAAGCATACAAATAGTAATAAAATTTTTAGATGAATCTAATTCCTAGGTCATTACATATTATAAGTGTAGAATTAGAAAGTTCATTCACCTTAACCTAATTGGAAACTAACTCCAACGCCTATCTTGTTAATTTGGGAATATAATTGACGCTAGTCGCGTTGACGATAATGTGACTAGCTGACCTTTCACTTTGCAGGAGAATTGTAAGAGAAACTTTTAATTGATCATTAATTGATTTCCATCAAAAGTTTCGTGTGTCCAATAATTGTTCTTAAACCAGCACCTGTAGTTATGTATAACATATTAATAAACCTGAGTTTCACCGAGCGACTGTGTAAAAACGTACTCACAGTCACTCGTAACGTCAAATTATATAGAAAAAAGCGTTTGCTCTCACCATAACTAGATGGCGCTACTCCAATTCCATATAAAATTTGCATTTACTGTTTTCGATATCGACGCGGTAAAATCTTACACTAGCCACACAGAACGAAATTGATACTTATAAAATAAACCAAATCATCCGTACCTACCCCGTGCAAATGGGTATGTGAAACTTGGATATAAAGCGAGATTCCTTTTGGCATAGTAAAATAATTCTTATACTATTCAATTATAAAAATTAAAAAAAAAGAATTGAACTGGCATAATTTCATTGGAATCGATTGTAAAGAAAAAAGTTGTTTGTAAAAACTCAAACCCCGCAGAAATTTTCATTAACTTTTATATTACTTCCAAAAAAGGCGAAGTTAAGTTGTTTTAAAATATCTTAGGCATTATTTTGGACTATATTTTTAAAATTTGTACCTGATGATACTACCACGCTGTTCTCAGGCTTTCTAATCTGCTCTAAACCTTCGACGAACTTGTCGAAGCTCGGGTTGGGAGCGTCGGTGGCTTCCAGAAGATATCCAACCACGGCCAGGCCGTCTGCATGAGCCACTGCCGCCTCCAGGGACTGGTATTTGCTGTTGTAATGGACGAGATGGCACTCAGCGGCGTATCTGTTAAAAAAATAATGTATTACCAACATGCAAGTTTTAAAATATACTTATATAATAGCACAGACAAATAGATGAATGAAATAAGGACTGAATTTTAGTATATCTAAAAGAATCTAAATCAAGTCTTAAACTTCCAACCTCTGTAACTATTAACGTTAATTAAGAGGGGAGAACAAAAGTAACGAAACTTTTCTTAGGTAAAATAACTGTAAGCTCTACAATTATTATTTATAGGTACCTCTTTGTGTAACTATTACCGTATTTGAGAAATTAAAGAAAAGCAATTTTGTTTATTTTCACCTGACTTGTACCGGACTTTTCACGTATTTTAGTTTCATTAAGACTACAAGTGGCAAAATACAAAATAGTAACTTTTTAACACAGGCTAAAACAGGCTTGATGTGGATAAAACTGCGCGTCATAGCTAGTACGTGTAAGTACGTAATAGTACCATGGATACAAACGATTTTAGTTACTAAAAAATAATTTAGTTACTAAAATCCTGGATTCAGTTAATTAAAGCAAAATAAAAGGATTTAAAAAAGGCTGATTTTCTTTTGTGTTGACCTTGTGGTTAAAATAAGCCCCATTGAAAATTGTTTTGTCTTTGATTTTGGTACGGGAGCCCAAGCGGGGATTTTGGGATTTACTAAAGCGCGGCAGATTAATATACAGGGGGATACCTTGTACCCGGTTAAGTACTTCCACGAAACATGAGGCCCATATCTAAGGCCGCCCGTGAAGGATACAGGATCAGATTAGTAAAAAAAAATTGGCCATCAGAAATTCTCGAGCGCGTCAGATTAAGGTAGGGTGAGTTAATTACATCCTAAAAAGTGTATATTCCACTAATCTGACAATTTGAGAGCGACGATACGAGAGCGTAAAGAAAGGGGAGGGCAGCAAAGTTGTAAAAAAAAAACGTCAAGTCGACATTCTCGAGCGTAGCTAAATTTTTTTTTATTTTGAAGGAAATAATTCAAGAATAATGAAAAATATATAATCTGACGATTTCCGCAAGCCGAAATAACGAAAATTCGTCGATAAAGTTAAATGCGTGCAGCTCGCTTATAACTTTTGAACGACTAAACCGATCGGAATTTACTAAATGGCGTTCTAAAGATTATTCTCAAAATTAAATTTCCTGTGAATTTGAACCAATTCGGACCGATAGATTTTGAGAAATTTTGAAAAATCTCAAAAAAAAATTTTTTACAAAGTGGTTTTTTTAGAATAACTTTTGAACGGCTTTATCGATCAACTTCTAAAACTAATCCGCCTTTGACCTTAAAAAACCACGTCGATCGCCACCAAGTTGGTTAAAATCGGTTGATTTGTTCGAGAGATATTGTGAACGAAAGAAACCCGAAAAAGTGTTTTTTCGGGATTACTCCGAAATTTGTGATTCGATCAATAAAAATTGCAAAATTACTTACGAGGATAATAAAACTGCGTCGAATGCCGTCAACCGCGTGAAAATTGCTTGATCCATTCAAAAGTTAGTGCGATTTATTGAAACTTCTATCAGACTTTCGAGCTGGGAGAGCTCATATGCAAATAATATTTCTATATATTATTTCTTTGAACTCAAAAATGTCATAAGTACAATTTTAAGCGCCCAGGAATGGAATTAGCGGGAAGTTGCAGGGATGGCCTTTGAGGTGAACCGTTTTTCTAATTTTCTTTTTATCAGATTAAGCGAATCCCTCTAGATAATCGTCAGATTATGAGACAGTACGTTTAGAACATAAAGATGAACCATATATATCTTAATCTGACGCGCTTGAGTATTTCAAAATGGCGAATTTTTTTTGCACATTATGATAATAGCCGCGAGTTTGCGTCCCATCGAAATCGTCAGATTAGTGAATGAGAGCTTTTTTGTGGTGCACTTAACACTCCCTTAGAAAATCTGACGCGCTCGATTAAATTTTTTATTTTTTCATTTTCAACCCTTACATACAAACACCCACATCATGCAAACGATCAGATTATTATACGTACATTAACACAAATACGTAGGGCATTGATGCTATCAATATCTGACGCGCTCGAGAATGTCCATGCAACAGTTTTTTTTTACATATTTAAAAATTTATAGCCGCTTCCCCCACCGATGTAAAGGTATATATCAAATAACATTTTTTTCTTCTTATCACCTAAGCTTTGCAACCCAATAGGTCTCTACGACGCTCGAGTAAATCCCCATTTAGCATCCTGGGCTCCCCTACTATTTAAAGGGTGAATTTTTGGAACCGCATTTTTAGAATACTAACAATGGCATTCTGTCTTCATCTATAGCTCAACATTAGCTCAAATCACTGAATAATTGAAATTAATGGTTGGGGTTAAAACTCTAACTAACTAGTAGCTATAATTATGGTGACAGCAAACATAATTATAGCTACTGCATGCGCTTATGAAAGATTATGCAAAACTCACCCCCTAAAGAGGTGAAATAGAGGTTCAACAAAAATGTACCAATTATGACACGAACGATGTTGCAGGCGTACGTTATTTAAGTGATATAATATTATCATATCTTCATTTGGGAAATATAATATTGAAGTTGGCTATTAATAACTTATTTGGCTATTGGAAATAACCAAATTATAAAATTATATTTTAGACGGGAAAAATTCAATTATTTCAGTCAAAAATTAAAACTCCAATTAAAATGACAATTGCTTTACGTGACATTCCGTAGGGAAATGTTTTAAAAAACAAAAAAGAAAACAAATTACAATTGCTCAAGTATGTCATAAAACACGTCTGTGGTGTTCCGTAGTAAGGAAATTGATTAAAAATGTGTCATTTTTAATCAATTATGTTATTCCAATTGTTAAAAAATTAAACTTTAAAATATTTTATAAATAGAAGCCAGCATTACTTTGTAAAAGTTCGTTAGTTTTTGTCTTTTTATGAATAGGTAGTAATAATTGATTTGTTGGTGAGATCATTTCTCATTTGAACACTTTGGAGTCAACAATATAGTAAGTAATTGACGACCTCCATGGCGCAGTGGTATGCGCGGTGATTTATAAGACGGAGGTCCTGGGTTCAATTCCCAGCGGAGCAGATTGAGATTTTTCTTAATTTGTCTTGGTCTGGCTGGTGAGAGGCTTTTGCCGTGGCTAGTTACCACCCTACCGACAAAGAGGTATCGCCAAGCGATTTAGCGTTCGGGTACGATGTCGCGTAGAAACCGACAGGGGTGTGGATTTCTATTTGATTTCATCCTACTCCTAACAAGTTAGCTCGCTTCCATCTTAGATTGCATCATCACTTAACATCAGGTGTGATAGCAGTCAAGGGCCAACTTGTAGTCGATAAAAAAAAGTAATTGTAGGTAATACGGAATCCCAAATACAGAAATTGTCAATTACGGATGTAAGCACGGTACACATTACATGAATTTGCTACTGTGCTGTTATTGTCTAAGGAACCAAATATTTTTCACTGTAATTTAAACCTTATTTCTGTAAACATAACAACCTTTCACGCGACTGGCAAAATTCCCACCTGCAAAATAGCGTTGTTATATGGAGATTCATGTTTTTGATTTGGGACTTCTCTTGTTTTGAATATTAATTTAAGAGTAAGCCGATACAATTACAAATTACATACTTACTTATGTACAAATCAATGTGCAGGCTTAAAAACCGCAACGCAACTTTTATGTGTAGGTTAGATAAGTAGTAACTTGGAATAACCTCTTTCTCTAAACAACTTCAAAAAAAGGAATTTCTCAAATCGACCGTATATATGTATTTATATTTTTTATGTCTACTCGCAGATAACTTCGTCCGAGCCGAGCTCGATTCAAACCCGAGCTTTCTACTTTAAAGACTTTACCTAAACTTGGATGGCACCGACTTCATAGATGTGATTAAGTAAATTAAAGTAAGTAAATGATGTAGTTATTTTTTACTTTTTAGTGCGTTTTGAAGGCGTTTTTATTTTTTGTTAAAATTTTTTTATTTCATACTTTTCAGTGATTTATCAACAACGAGCATACTAAAGAACCTACTCGAACTAAACCATAAGTACCAATATTCACTAGGTAGTTATAACATTCCGACATCCCTGCAAATGTGCCTATAAAGTTTGAAGAGTTTCCTCAAGTTTTCATAGATCTCATCATCATATCATGACTTAGTTAACATTAAACCATCTGGAATCTATAACCTTACAAACTTCTCATTGAGACAAATTAATCGAGCCCAAACACAAGATAGTTACTGTAAACCATTAAAGAGCTCCCTCAGCTGTCCTTCGTCTTCATCGCCAGACCCTTGATGACAGTCACAGCCCATTTAAATATAAAGTTCTCATTGAGACAAATTAATCGAGCCCAAACACAAGGTAGTTACTGTAAACCGTTAAAGAGCTCCCTCAGCTGTCCTTCGTCTTCATCGCCAGACCCTTGATGACAGTCACAGCCCATCTAAGTGTAAAATTTTCATTGAGACAAATTAATTGAGCCCAAACACAAGGTAGCTACTGTAAACCGTTAAAGAGATCCCTTAACTGTCCTTCGTCTTCATCTGCAGACCTTCAATGACAGTCACCGTCCATCTCAATGTAAATTTCTCATCGAGACAAATTATTCAAGCCCAAACACAAGGTAGCTACTATAAGCCGTTACGGAGCTCCCTTAACTGTACTTGGTCTTCATCACCAGACCCTCAATGACAGTCACCGTCCATCTAAATGTAAATTTCTCATCGAGACAAATTATTCAAGCCCAAACACAAGGTAGCTACTGTAAGCCGTTACGGAGCTCCCTTAACTGTACTTGGTCTTCATCACCAGACCCTCTATGACAGTCACAGTCCATCTAAATGTAAAGTTCTTATCAAGACAAATTAATCGAGCCCAAACACAAGGTAGCTACTGTAAGCCGTTACGGAGCTCCCTTAACTGTACTTGGTCTTCATCACCAGACCCTCTATGACAGTCACAGTTCATCTAAATGTAAAGTTCTTATCAAGACAAATTAATTGAGCCCAAACACAAGGTAAATGCAGTAAATCGTCAAAGAGTTCTCTTATATGTAGATCGGCTCCATCATCAGATCGACTCCAGACCTTCATCAAATTGTAGTGCTTTTAAATACTTATCGGAAAAATTAACAAACGTATTTTTGACCCTACAATTTTTGAAAGTTCCCCTCGGTTTCTCCAGGATTCCATCATCAAATCCTGGTTTCCTTATCATGGTACCACCACCGGACTATCTCCTTTCCAACAAAAAAAGAATTATCAAAATCGGTTCATAGACGACGAAGTTATGCGCGAACACACATAAAAAAAAAAAATATATATATATACGGTCGAATTGAGAAACGCCTTTTTTTTTAAGTCGTTTAATGACGCAATTATTTTTTACTTTTTAGTGCGTTTTGAAGTCGGTTTTATTTTTTTATTATAAGTTAATTAAAGTAACTAAATGACGCAATTATTTTTTATACTTTTTATTTCATTTTGTACTTTATTTTATCTTAATTTTTTAGACCATCTCCTTATCTCCATCATTCCTAATGCCTTTCGAATAAAATTAGTTCTATATTTCTAACGCCAAGAACATTGTTACATTTATGATATTTTATACTGTATAGTTATTAACGTCAGTCTCTTGATAATTGAAGTCATAAAGCTATTTTCATCATATTGCGCTTGGCAGAAACTTAAGCGAACCAACTAATTAAGTCAATGTAAACAAATCCCTCTAAGCGTTAACCTAACTAACGTTGCAACAAGGAATTAACATTAACTAGGTATATATTCTCTTTACTATCTAATATATGCAAAATAGAAGGTTATGAAACAGAAACAAAATTGTTTTCAAAATGTATTCGAACGATGTAAGGTTTATAGAAGAGTCAAGAGAGTTTCGAATTAAAAGAAAAGTGTTAAAGACTAAAAGAAAACAATTACTAATTACATTAAATTACTACTTGCAAAAATTACAGGTTAGGATCTTTTATATTTTAAATTAAAACAAATATTACGCTGAAGCAAGCAATTCAAGCTAGGTATTATGGCATAGAGCACACAGAGTTTGTCTTTTTAAAGAAACGGAAGAAATATTTTTTTTTAGTTTTTCTAGTTATTGAAAATGATAATCGACTTTCAGTATTTAACCATGAAAATAAATATCAACGAGCATGTACGATGATCAAGAACAAGAATTCTAGCAACGCTCTACTCCACACTCTACTTATACATAACAAAAAAATATATAAAAAAATCTATAGTGATACTCCTTTAATAATTTACGATAAACGTTTATCAGTTTTTTATGATGCAGGTAGTCACTGAATTGCATTATAGATAGTCTAGTAGTACATACAATTTGATAAAAACTGATTTTAAGTAGATTGTAAACTTATTGTACAATAATAAATGAAGTAAACTTCAGTTGTAAAACTGCCAGCCTACGAGTAGCTGTTACCCAATGCAGTGTTGGAAGGTCCAGGGTTCAAACCTTCGGGTTATGATAACGTTTTTTTATTTCTTTCTTTGTTATGAAAGAAAAATAAAATAAGAAAAAATGAAAAAAAAAATAAAAAAATATTCCACTAGTGTCTCTGACGAATGCCATGTATTGTGAGCGTGTGTGGGAAAAATATCAATAATAGAGTATAGTAGTACACATTCTCCTAGATAATGAGTAACCATGTCCAGTGCACATCAAACTTCTATTTTTTTTTATAAAGTGGCGAAAGTATGACCACTACTGGCTATTAGACTATAAAGATTTCTACGGCAATGACAATGATTTATACTCACCCATGTCCATCAAGAACGTGTTCGCAACCAGTGAAGTCATCCACTGACCAGTGGAAGTGCATCTGCTCGAATATGTACTCCCCTATCAAAGGTCCACCGCTAAGACGCGGTCTCGATGGAGTGTCGAAAGTGAAGTAGGCTGGAATAAAGTTGGTGATGAGTACAAAGACCGATATTTTTTTTTTATTTTAAATAGTCAGCCCCTGAAATACACCCGACTTGTTCATTTAGTGCCCTTTCACTATACGCTTGGCCCCTGTAGTGTTAAAAAATAAGCAATGTGTTTTAAAAAACAAAATTGTAGTCCAGGATGATTGTAATAGACGTAGTTTTCTTTAGAAGCTTAGACTAAAATGGTGCTCTGGTAGTCTAAGCACTATTTTAATTAAATCTTGAATGTTAAATGCTAAAAATTTTGTAGTAAAAATAAAACTGACTTCAAAACGCAGTAAAAAGTTAAAATAATTGTGTCATTAAGTTACTTTAATTAACTTAACCATATACTTAGTCTATGAAGTCGGTGCCACCCGAGCTTTCTACTTTAAAGACGTTACATAAACTTGACAGCTGACAAGCTTTCAGATTTTTAAGTTATTGCATAGCTTCTATCGCGGACCTTGAGCGTGTAGACCGAATCCAGAAATTCCGTAACGAAAAAAACCTAACACCCCCCACTCCGACCGGCACAGCGGTGATACTTGTTAGTTAGTTGTTTTTAGATTGTCTTATTCGCATCTATGTTCATACCATGTTGAATACATCGGTTCTCGTCCGATCACCGATGTTAAGCATCATCGGGCGCGGTCAGTACTTGGATGGTTGACCGCCTGGGAAAACACCTCGTGATGTTGGTTTTTTAAATTTTTATTTTGTCCTTAAAGATTTCATTATTTTTTTATTATAATAAACATATACAATTATTGTAAAAGGAATATTTTATTAAACTGCTAGGCATAATTTACCCAGAGATTGAGGAAAAAGTTACCCGTGCGTTAATAAATGTATTAAATTGAATTTAATCCTATGAATTCGCTACAATAACTTTTATGAATGTATTTAAGATTTGTAAATTGAAGGTCATTACCCCTAACTTCGTTACTGTGGTTCAATACCTGCCGTGTTATGATAAGCTGAATTAATTTGAAAGGATAATTGTAAAGATTAAGTGAACGATTATCCTTACAGAAATCGAGTGTAATTATATAATCTAAATCTGTTAATGTCATAAAAATGTTTTTATGACTGATGGGTAGATATCAGTTTTTATCAATGGACATCATACAAGATACTGCGTTTGCGCCTACTTATAATCTTATCGTTCTGTTGACATGTTAAAATGGACGGCTTTATGGTATTTGTAGTAGAAACTTAGTCCGCGTGACAACCTTGACCCTTCTAACCGACTTACTGTTGGATATTTAATTTCCTGGGTATAAGGTTAGTTGGAATACCCGCAACGCCTGGAATACCTAGGACCGCCTATCATTGAAAATACTACCTAATTTATTTGGAATATAACAAAATAAGCTCCTCTTTATTAGAACTAAAAAAAGTCTGCGACGGCATATATCTAATACGTGTTTTAAGAATAGCTTGCTATATATAACTCATATCTTATGCTCTTTCCTTTAAATGAGGGTCACGTGTTTTTTTTTGGATTTTTGTTTTCCGGGACCACTATAATGCTGGCGAGTGAAGTCGCGGGCGTCTACCAGAAGTAAGTTTTATTTTTATAGCTTTTTTTTTGACTACAAGTTGATCCTTGACTGCTATCACATCTGATGTTAAGTGATGATGCAGTCTAAGATGGAAGCGGGCTAACTTGTTAGGAGTAGGATGAAATCCACGCTCCTTTTGGTTTCTACACGACATCGTACCGGAACGCTAAATCTCTTGGCGGTACGTCTTTGTCGGTAGGGTGGTAACTTGCCACGGCAATAAGCCTCCCACCAGCCAGACCAAGACAAATTAAGAAAAATCTCAATCAGCCCCGCTGGGAATCGAACCCAGGACCTCCGTCTTATAAATCCACCGCGCATTTTACTGCAACATGGAGGTCGTCAAAAAGCTGACTTCTAAAAAAGTACAAAAAAATATCTTTCAAAATTACATCAAAATTAACTACCGAAGACATTTCTATACAAATATTAAAAACATAGGTAATGTATAAGCAAACTTATCACAATATAAAATGCGATTTAGGCGTATTTATATTCAGGGATCGTGGGGGGGGGGGGGGGTTGTGACGTGTTTTGAATTTCTTATGATGTAAGTAAGTAATGTAAAAATAAATTGGACCATAATTAACTTCGCTAGATTAACTCCGCTCTTTCATTTGTTTAAATGTAGGTCTAACATTAAATCATGAAATATTTATTTTAAAATGCTCCACGATTTCGTCCTCTTACATCTCTATGCTGTGGGAAAATCGATATAAAAAGCACAACATTGATTTCAGATTATAATCTGTCTCCCGTACTGTACCCTATTGTCTAGTTACTCCAGTGGTTATGTGACTTTTCATATCTGGTTTCAATACTTGGTTGGGCTAAAAGTTTTTGCTTAATAAACAAAAAGAATTTGAAAATTGTGCGGTGGAAATGGAATGGTGGTGAGACAATTTATATTTTCTTTTTAAATATTAAATTAAATTTATATGGGTAGTTTAATATGGTAATTTAGCTATTATGTATTATTTTATTTCTATTTTATTATTACTATTAGTGTCAGTATAGTCTGTATTAATATTAGTTTTGCTTTAAATTTTGTTGCATAATTTTCTTTTTTTTAAGAATTGTTTTATTTTTAAATGTATGTAATTAATTTTACTAATGGCTGTAACGTCACCCGGGTCACAGCTGAAAATCAGCGCCGGGTATTGTACTCTACTGCAATGCACGGCATATGCTGAGCTGTACACCCATTCTTATTTGCTTAGACATTGCTTAGTGCAAGATGTTTGTATTGTTTGTAGCACTAAAGATGAATAAACGCTTTTTCTTTCTTTCTTTCTTTCTTTCTTTCTATAAAATGTTAAGCTTTTCTTTCTTTTAAATCAGTTAAAATTCCCGGTTCACAATTGTTAAGTTGTTGTCGTTACATCCCCGTTTCTCGGAGCGCACATTAAGCCGTCGGTTTTACTTAATATCATTTTAGCAACTTTACTAGAATGAAAATATTATCTCACTAAGCCCGCGCAATTTAAGCACCGCTTAAGCTTAATACCTATTTCCTAAAAGGAGGCAGACCTAACCCTGTAGTGAGCCATTAAAATAGACTAATAATAATGAAGACAAGTTCCTCGTACCAGTTTGTCCTGTATTGAGGAGTACTCCATTGGATTCGTTGTCCCAATACTGGTTGAAGCGTAGCGGCTCGAGTGATGACCAGGTAGGGCAGCGGTGAACAGAGATGGCAATTGGAGACTGTGATGCTCTGAGTTTGGATATTTGTTCCGCTGTCAACAAAACAAAAATTTTTAATTGTATATTTTGACCGACACCAAAAAGTCCTTATTTTGTTGTCGGTTTTGTTTACCTTAAGATTCGATTATATTTCAGATTCCATGTCTACGTCAGACTTTTTGTAGGATCGATTAAAGGATTCACTTTATTTAAGACCGACCGACCGACCAACCGAAAAATATGGAAATCAATTGCAAAAAAATGTTACGCTATTCTGTAGTGAAGATATCACAACATGACTGTGGAAATTTTGAATTCGACACCATATTGACGATTGATTTCTATCTATTACGTATTAGACCGAGTCCTAGACGACTTCGAAACTAACACAGATTAGTTATAAAAATATCCTTACATAATAAATAGCATTACTGGACTAATACCTCTTAGATATTTCCTTTTCTTCCTTCCCACTTACGTCCCATTCTCACATCTAACTTGCAGAAAAATATTGACAGTAAATATCAAATAATGTCACGACGGAAATAGCACCATTCAACACGTCAGGGTGTGGGACCGTAAATAATAAGGACCGCGGACTTGAATGCGAGGACCCGATATTTTTGGGCATCGTTGCCTCAGCACGTGACCCTTCGATTTGTACGTGATGTGTATCTTGTCAAAGTGAAGATATCTATATTATATTATTATATAATATATGGTAAATCCCACAGTAGAATAAAATGTTTTTGCAAAAAATTAGTTCATATTACAATGTTGATAACCCTTTATAAAACCCTTTTAAGATGTCATATCAACGTATTGTTTATTCCAGAAAGCGGGCCTAATTTAGTAGTAGTATTTAGGTCAAATTTTTGGGCCACCTGAACCAGCTAAAAGAATTATAAAGAAAGCATTCTTGTGTTCGTAATTGTGTTGAGAGGTTGACCGAAACCCTCCGATCCTTCCTTCTTGACATTTGATTAATTGAAAACAAAACAAGCAACAACTAAATGAATATTCATATATGAATATAAAAAGATCTAAAATCTCGACTATGTGGGTCTGAATAAGACTTTATGTCTGTACATAATTTTATATTAAAATTCATTTAACTTATAAAGCATGTAAGTACCTACATACATACATAAATATATACAATATCGCGCTCGAAAAACTTAACTCTCATTTTAACGGCCGAATATTAATTTATGAAAAACGGTTGAATTTCGATGATTACACAAACAACTTGTGAATATAAAATATGTACTTTACCATCAGATGCGGCGGTTTTCGATGGACAAATATTTAATGACGTCATATCGATAGCACTACAAATATAACTTCTTTGTAACTACTGCAAAATTATTTAACCACAGTCTGTATCTCTTAGGTAAGCATGTAGGGCTATAGAATGAAATAATTCGATTCGGAGTCGAATAATACGTTTGATAAGATTAGTATTATCTATTTTTGACGATTGGTCGACCGTGAAATAAGTTAATACGGACAAGGTTCTTCTTAGAAATTCCCAAAGAAAAACGTATTAAGGCCGCGTGAATACATAACATAGCAAAATTTTTACGATTTTGCTTTATTCCTCTCTCTCTCTCATTTATTTAATATTTTTTAGATTTTAACAGTTAGATATGAGAATATTATGTATAGCTACATGGTACACTTTCGGTATCCAAAATCCACACCCCTTTCGGTATCTACACGACATAGTGCCGGAACGCTAAATCGCTTGGCGGTACGTCTTTGTCGGTAGGGTGGTAACTAGCCACGCCGAAAGCCTCCAACAGAAACCAGCCAACAGTTAAAAGTTAAGTTTAAAGTAACGCTTTAGTGTAAGAAAGCACACGTTTTACCGACTCCTGTATCTGACTCATAATTTTATAGCCAAACGAAAGATTTTGGAGGGTAAGAGGGTGTTCTGCGTAAACACGACGCGACGTGAAACTGCCAACGCGACGAACGCGATCAAAACAACGGCTTTCCCTATTTGCGTCCCATTTAGGAGTCTGCGAAGGAAAGCTCCATAATGGACACATGTGTCGTGTCGCGTAGCATCGCATCGCATTGCGTTTGTCGCCTACAAAGGACACCTTGTTAGAACAAAACCTAACCTAAAGTTGTTGTAGCTTTGACCACCACTAAAACGACTGCCATCGAAACAATCACCTAACATTGTTATAACTATAACAATTATTAAAACAAATATAATATACCAACAGGATTACTAATGTAATAAACTAAAGTACATCAACGCACCTGTCTAATTGTGGCAAAGATAAACTGATAGTTCGAATACAAAAGTTATAAGCAATGCAAATAATTCAAAAAGTAACTAGCTAAAAACTAAGGTCCCTACGGTTTAAAAATAATAATCGAAATGCTTTAAATGTATCATTTATTTTTAACCGACGAAAAAAAACGGAGGAGGTTCTCAATTCGACACGTATATTTTTTTTTTATTTTTTTTTATTTTTATGTATGACCACGCATAACTTTTTACAGTGTTGTCCGATTTTATTAGAAAGGGCACACTTCCAAGGTGGTTCCATTGTCATCGTGTTAGGATCTGATGATGATATCCTGGGGAAATTGAAGGAACTCTTCAAATTTTTGAGGCACGCTGACAGCGGTTTCGGTTTTTGACTCGGTATCAGTAGCTTTTTGGCTACTAGTGCCATATAATATACTATGACAGTATAGTACGAGTATGCTACGTGGCGATAAATCACTAAAAAGTAAGAAATAAAATTTTGTAACAAAAAATAGAACCGACTCAAAACGCACTAAAAAGTAAAAAATAACTGTATCATTTAGTTGCTCTAATTTACTTAAGCATATCTAGGAGTCGGTGCCAGCCAAGGTTTCTACTTTCAAGGACGTTACCTAGAACCCACAAACTGCTTTACTACGTAAAATAAATGTTCCCTAAACTTGGCTGGCACCGATTTCATAGATATGCTTAAGTAAATTAAAGCAACTAAATGACACAGTTATTTTTTACTTTTTAGTGCGTTTTGAGTCGGTTCTATTTTTTGTTAAAAAATTTTATTATTTTAGTTTATTGTCTGTTAACTGGCATTTCAATGAATTGTAGTTATGGTTTTGTATTTAAAATATAAAGTTTTGATGAAGTTAAGATTTATTTTAGTTAACTAATTCCATTGCTTCAAACTCTAAATAGAGTCATAATAAATAATTCCCTCTAGCTAATAAATGATAAACTGGTTTAAATATTTACATTTTGTTTGTAAATTTACGCGAGCATATTATAATGCTGTTTAATAATTTAATTAAGAAAGGCTAATTACTTGCTACTTGTATTGTAAATATTATATTTAGCTTTTATTTTCTGGTCTGTTGGTTTATCTAGGTATTGTTCGCTTCAAAGGAACAATGGATAAAATAGATTTTTTGTATAAATATATCTTTTATACTGAAATGCAAACTTGTAATAGAGCAGTAAGGATAATGCTTTAAATCCTGTAAAAGATAATTCTCTCTTGAACAAAAGGAGAGGAATATTTGTTATAGTGAGATAAATAGTGTTAAAGGCTTATATATTCTACAGAAATATAAAATAAATAATTAGGTATCTATTGATGCTGCTCACTTAAAAAAAATAACTCTTAGTGTACGCAAATTATTTTAAAACTAAATAGTGTTTTCATCTTTAGTAAGAAAAAAATTAATATAAAAACGAAAAGGAAATTTCGTAGCGCGAAGTTTGTATCAAGAAAAACCGTTTCACAAGCATAATTAACTAGAAAGTTACCGACTTCCGCATACTCCTAGTCCGTGTCTGAAAAACTTGCAATTTTTAGCAAACAATCTTGAGATTAAATGATTTGGTAATTATCATAGCTGCATATAGATAATTATTATATTTGTAGGTAATATTTCTCCTCGCGTATTTTTTATTATTTTTGTACCTTACTCTAAGCGTCCTGGCTGCGCCGGCTGCTTGAGCACTCAAAAGCCCCGCAAAAGGAGGAGCAGATTTTTTCTTATAACAGTGGTTTTCTATAAATGTATATATTAATCAACATTATTAAGAATTATAAAAGTACCTAAATAAGAATAAATTAGAGAAATACCCATGTCAAAGGGCTCTGACCGTTTTGTTGATTTGTTTAATGTAGTGGTCCATGTGGCTTTACGAGATCCAAGTTTCGAATCCTGTAGATCTAAATCGAAACTATCACTCTCTCTCTTTCGTGCGGTATAAAAAAGGAGAGCGATTTTTTTCATTTGATCTCTATTGGTCGAAAATAATGTCTATTGCACTACACGAGATATACCTATTGACGCATTAAATAGCTATAAAAGCTTTTCTTTTAGCAAGAAAATCTAAG
Organism: Mycalesis mineus; assembly: GCA_034621355.1. Lineage (NCBI taxonomy): Eukaryota > Metazoa > Arthropoda > Insecta > Lepidoptera > Nymphalidae > Mycalesis > Mycalesis mineus. The sequence continues at coordinate 14,833,784 of CM067892.1, forward strand.
AAAGTAAAAATTTTCAGCCGGAGGGAGTAGAAAGGTAGCTGTGTTAGCTATACGTTATTATATATTGTTAAAATAATACAGATGTACTTATCTAAGGAGGAAGAGTGGGAATCCTGAGACACAGGTTTTTAAAACTTACTTCAGGATCCCCAGAAAAATTGTAAAATGACTTATTTTAGCAATCAATTTCATTTCATTTCATTTCATTTACTACGTAACTTCCTACTGGAAAGCGTACTGTTACATCCCTAAATTCTACATTAATAACGCTGACCTGCAACTATCGACTGACACAGACGTCAGTGGCCAGTCAGCGATATATTTGCTATAAAAACCCTAACTCTGCTTCAAACAGTCAGTCGTTTTGGTAATTAGTCAAATTGCTGTCCTAGACTACGGACCTGGTTTCTGCCCGCCGGTCTGGACTAGTAGATCCTGCCCATCAAGTCGCCGTTAGACCTTTTGAAGGTCCTCGCGAATCGCGAAATAAAGTGATTTGAGTAAATCGTCTAAGTTGTGAGAATTATAGTATAATATAAATAATTAATAAATTAGTTTCTAGCCAGTGTTGTGTTTTTTTTATAAGCACTGAGGGCCCGAGACTAACATTTGGTGTCAGAAGAAAGCGGGATTTATTCCTGTTGGACGCCTACTCCTGACGACGTCCAGATACTATAATTCTCCAAGCCAAGCTGCCTGCTCTGCTGCCGTTCCCGATCTCTCTGACCGAGGGACAGCCAGACTCCCAGCTAACTTCGACAAGCCGACCACATCGTGCCATACCCCATCGTGCCCGAGGGTTCTCTGCCCAGCCGAGAGGTGCTGCCACGCGGTCCAGGCTCCTGCCAGATCACTTTCATCGCGACGAGGCGTGCGTAATTGCACGCGCGACCCAGATCGACTCACCCGGCGTTGCAACTTCTGCGCCGCTGCGCCGTATTAATCGCCGATTCATCAATGACACCGTTACTATTACTGCTGTGAGTGATTTTTTCGAGTCATTGACTTTATAATACTAGTTTATTTTCTGTTATTGCGTATAGGTAAATTGAAATATTATTAATAATCATGGCAAAACGGGAAGACACACCAGCTTCATACCAACTTTTTCCCGCAGAATCCCTTAAAATGAATTTTAGTGATTTAGTCCGGTTTATAAAACCTTTTGACGGTGACCGAAACAGACTAACATCTTTTATACGAAATTGCGAAAATGCCCTTAATTTAGTAAACCCCACACATGTCGACATCCTTTTCCAATACATTCTATCACAATTAGAAGGAAAAGCTGAAATAGCCTGTTTATTAAAGGTATTCGATAACTGGTCCGAACTAAAACAATTTTTAAAATGTAATTTTGGTGAAACTAAACACCGAAGCCACCTACTTTTAGACCTCCAAAACTGCAAAATGAAATCCAATGAAACTATTTTAGAATATAGTATGCGCCTAGAAACTTTTCTAACAAGATTACAAACCGACATTTCTCATTCTACGAAAGATCCCGGCGAAATAAAAGGTAGACTCGCCGACACAGAAGACCTAGCCTTGCACACCTTTTTATTAGGATTACCAAACCATATTTCCAATATTCTTAGGTGTAGGGATCCTAGTAACCTCGCGGAAGCTATTAACTTAGCAATTCAAGAGGAAAAATTCTACAATCTCGCCCAGTCATCTAAGGGACCTGTAGAACATAGGCCGAAATGTAGATTATGCGGAAAAACGGGGCATACAGACCGATCATGCTATTTGAATCGCTACCAATCTTCTCATAAAACGCCATTTTCACCTACTTCCCATTCCGCTAGTTATAACCAAACCAAATCAGCTCCTTATAAACCTAACTCATACCATACACAAACTAAACAAATAACTCCTCATTATTCACAAACACCGCCTTCCAAAGAAATTATCTGCAATTATTGTAAGGCTGTTGGCCATGATATAAGCCAATGCCGCAAACGGCAATATAATAATGCCAATCGCCAATTTTCTCAATTTCAAAGTAATAAAGTGCATAATCTTGAGGAAGAATCTTTAAACTAAATCGGATTCCGTGTTTGCGTCGCGCTGAATCCAATACACAAAAAGACGCAATGCGATGCTATTTTTATCACTCAGGCGATTTAATTAATTATAATGCACTCACTACACGCGTCAACAAACAGGGTATCCAGCCCCAAATTCATGACCGTGAAAATACTAATTCCACTGTTTTTACTAATTCCACTGTTTTTAACAAACCCACTGTATCTCTACAACAAGCTAACCAACAGGGTATCCAGCCCCAAATGCATAGCTTGCTAACTAACACTGCTAAGTCCACTGATTATACTAATTTCTCTGTGTCTAACAAACCCACTATTTAATCTACTATGTCCATAGAACCTACTAAATCCTCCAAACTCTTTCCTAATAACTCCAAGAAAAATAATATTTCCTCTATTAACAGGGACCACACGGGTAACCAGCCCCAAGCAAGCGCCCTTTCCTCTATTAACAGGGACCACACGGGTAACCAGCCCCAAGCAAGCGCCCTTTCCTTTATTAACAGGGACCACACGGGTAACCAGCCCCAAATAAGCGCCCTTTCCTTTATTAACAGGGACCACACGGGTAACCAGCCCAAATAAGCGCCCTTTCCTCTATTAACAGGGACCACTCGGGTAACCAGCCCCAAATAAGCGCCCTTTCCTCAATTAACAGGGACCACTCGGGTAACCAGCCCCAAATAAGAGCCCAAACATAAAATGAACAAATACTCAACAATAATATAGACAAATTAGACAAAATCCTAGATAGTGTTATGAAAGATACTAATAAATTAGAAGCCTCATCGCATCTTACAATGACTTTCAGTGCTTTAGAAAGCTCATTAATGACATTAAATTTCAACCTCAAAGATATTGTTGATGCAATACTATTTGGTAAACAAAATATTGTCCATCCTTCTATTCTATCCCCTATGCAACTTTATAATGAATTACACTCTAATAAGAATAAAGTCCCACAAAATTTTCCTTTACCTTTGGATTTAGAAAATATGCATATACTTTTAGATATATCTCAAATTTCTAGTTTCATTACAGACACTAAATTAGTATTCGTTGTTAAGATTCCTCTTGTTCTCTTACAGGAATATAATTTGTACCATGTCTATGCTCTTCCTACTGCCCATGATATTACTAATCCACATTCCTTTGCGTTGATTAGCCCTACTGCTAAATTCCTCGCAATAACAGATGATAAATTACTGTATTCAATGACAGACTCGATCAGTGATTGCAAAATTCCAACAAATAACTATCATCTGTGCAGATTAGGCAATGTGCATTCTAGTGTCTCAAACCCTACCTGTGAAGTGCAAATCCTAAGTGCTTACACAAATAAAATACCGGACACATGCGATTATAAAAATATAATTAGCGATATTGACGTTTGGCAAACTGTTGGGGAGGGATTTAATAAAAACCCTCCGTCGATCTAGTGGACTGTATTTTTAGTTCAATTATCACAATTCACAAGAATTGTGACGATGTTCAGGGGTTCGGGGTTCTTGGTACTTGACGCTAAAGGTCTTGATGATCTTGAGTTCTTGAGGTTCGTAGCGCAAGTTCAGGGGTTCGGGGTTCTTGAGGGATCTTGCTGGTTCGGGTTCATAAAGGTTCTTGCTTGGTTCTTGTCACTTCGCACTACTTCAGGGTTCTTGATGCTTCGACTGTTGTAGCGGAAGTGATTTCCGGCAGCTCGGGTGCCGGTATTTATGCAATTCCCCCGCCCGGCACTGGGATCAAGTGTGCCGAGCGGGAGAGGGGCGGTCGCGGGGGCTGAGGGGCGTGCGGGGAGTGGGGGGCGTCAGCGGGTGACCAATCACAGTTAGTCATCGCTGACGCCGCCTGGGGCATGTAGCTCCTGTCCGCAACATCGCTCCCCTCAGCGAAGCTACCGCGCAGCTTCCTTTTCCATGGGTAGGACAGCGAGCTCCTTGGTTTGATGATACAGCTGCGGTTCTTCATCAAGTTCTTGCAGTGCCGATGGATCGTGGCTCGTTGGCAGCGGGGTAAGCACGTCGGGAGGCAGTCGTCTGTCCGGCGACGCCAGGCTCGTTGAGTACGCAGTACAAAACGAATACGTTGTCGATCGTTTCGTGTCTGGATCGCCTTACTCCATTTCAAAAAGAGCCATTTGTGAGGCATATTTTTCTTATTCGCTTGCAGGTTCAGTTTGTTCTGCTGAGCAATATTGGTGCGCTTCATGTTGCCGATCTTCATTGCGTAGACATCAGTTACTGCTACGCCACGACGTTGGTTCTTGCGTTTGTCGCGTCTATTATGTGAAAACCATAGGTGCCCTATGGATCTTGTGAGTGGTTCCGTTCGTAGTGATTGAGGGAGCTGATCGGATCGCACTCCCCTCATGTAACGTTGTATGCTGTCTGGTTCCATGACTTCGTTCTGGCTCCCGCTAAACATCTGTCTAGCGTCTTGATAAGTTTTCATGTTCCGAGGCTCGGTTTCCAAATGCGTGGGAGTTGGTTCGTTATCTTCATTTATCACATCGGGGATCTTTGACAAAACTCGCGAGATGCTCGACTTCTGACCCGACGAATCGAACTCTGCTTTATCGTGTCGGGGCTCATCGTGTTCGGTGGATCGAAGAGTAGTTGCAGCACACCACTCCCCTCGTGCAGGATCTTGCTCTTCATAATGAATAGCGGTGCTGCGTTGAAGTTGCCTCATTTTCATAGTCAAATGCATAGGCGTTGGTTCGTCTTCTTGTGTCACGTCGGGAATCTTCGACAAAACTCGAGATATGCACAAGTTTTGACCCGACGAGTGGATCCTTGTCTGTTCAAATCGGGGTTCACCTTGATCAGATGATCGAAGAGCGGCTCTGACAACGTACAACGGTTCAACTTCACGCGCAGAAGAGACTTGGGTGAATCGTTGCTCAACTGCAGGTTCTGCGTGACGTAAACGAGCCGCTTCGCGTAAACTAGTGTTCCGCGGCTCTGTAGAGCTTCGTGAGTTTCTTTGGGGATCTGAGAGCGCAATCTCTAATTCAATTTTCTTTTGCAGCAGCTCAGCTACCAACTGGATCCGCTGCTCCTTAATAGCGGCAAGGCAAACTGCCGCCTCGTATTCCACTTGTTTTCTGCGCGTCGCCGTGCTCGCCGTGGATCTTTGCGAGCGCGTTGATCGCGCCGGCGACAGCGGACGTGCCTGAAGCGCTTGATCCACATCCGAGCTTCGTCCTCCAGCTTCTTGCCGAGATGGTATGGCACTAGTAGAGCCAAGAGGTTCCACAATCCGAATCTGCCCAGGACGAGCAGGGTTCAGCGCGCGAGGGATCGGTTCTTGCAGCGCAGCTTCGTCCTGTTCACCTTCGATCTGCGAGTCTTGACTCCAAGTTCGCACCATCTTGACGTGTTGGGAGTCTTGAAGCGGATGTGTTCGGTTCTTGATCCAGAGATCCGTCTCGATGGACCAAAGATGTCGGGTTCTTGAGAGTTCAGTGATCCGGCTCGAAGGACCAAAGATGTTGGGGAGGGATTTAATAAAAACCCTCCGTCGATCTAGTGGACTGTATTTTTAGTTCAATTATCACAATTCACAAGAATTGTGACGATGTTCAGGGGTTCGGGGTTCTTGGTACTTGACGCTAAAGGTCTTGATGATCTTGAGTTCTTGAGGTTCGTAGCGCAAGTTCAGGGGTTCGGGGTTCTTGAGGGATCTTGCTGGTTCGGGTTCATAAAGGTTCTTGCTTGGTTCTTGTCACTTCGCACTACTTCAGGGTTCTTGATGCTTCGACTGTTGTAGCGGAAGTGATTTCCGGCAGCTCGGGTGCCGGTATTTATGCAATTCCCCCGCCCGGCACTGGGATCAAGTGTGCCGAGCGGGAGAGGGGCGGTCGCGGGGGCTGAGGGGCGTGCGGGGAGTGGGGGGCGTCAGCGGGTGACCAATCACAGTTAGTCATCGCTGACGCCGCCTGGGGCATGTAGCTCCTGTCCGCAACACAAACTATTAGTAATAATAAATGGATTTATGTTCAATCCAATATAGCTAAGCTCTCTGTTAAATGTAATAATACTATTAATGACTATGATATAATTGGAACAGGAATCCTCAAACTTCCGAAAGGATGCATAGCTTTTCATAAACTCTTACAATTCTCTCCTTCAGTAGAATACGAAACTGAAATGTATATGCCTACTCCTAACTTTAATATTATAAATGATGATTGTTGTTCCAGAAAGAAAATTAATTCTTCGCTTCCATATCTAACACCAATTAAACTATCTCATATAAATTTAGATTCTTTACATTAGTAGTAGTGTTATTCTAAGTTGTGAGAATTATAGTATAATATAAATAATTAATAAATTAGTTTCTAGCCAGTGTTGTGTTTTTTTTTATAAACACTGAGGGCCCGAGACTAACAGTACGCCCACTGGAGGGTATAGTACGATAAGCAGTCGGTCCGATTATCATTAACATCTTAGTAGTAATCTAAGTAATATATCATGATAATAATAAGTAATAGTAATTCCTATATAATATACATACGAGTATATTACTCTAAGCGCCAAACAGTTAATTTACAAAATATAATTTCCTATCACACCTGATGTTAAGTGATGAGAATGGAAGCGCGAGCGCCAAACAGTTAATTTACAAAATATAAAATGATCAAAGATCGATTTTCAGATTGGATAGCAGATATATTATTTAATCGTGAGTTAAGTTAAGAACAATTTATTCTCAAATCTGTTTGAACAATCTATCTTAGATCTTAAGTTACCTTTAGACATTTGGAACGACTAATTGTCCCGGTGTGACAATAGACCTCCAATTAAGTTATGGTATCCTGGTACCTGTACCCGATCTTGCACGGTGAGACGAACAATTTAATGAACCCGATAACAGACTTAGTTCACAAATAAGCATACTGTTAATCAACTAAGACTAATATAGTCAACCTTTGAATTTGTTGCACTTTCTTACCACAGTTGCAATGGAATAAATAATTTATAGTCAAATTGATCGATACAGACCTTGTGACCGACATTTTCTTAATGAATATATTATGATACCTACGTGGACATTTTCAGCCATAACAGTTGTTTATTTTCGGTGAGTCTATTCTGCAGTTAAAATAAAGCTAAGGTAACTCATTTCACCCATGGAAACGACTAGGCTCCAGGCATGAGTGAAAGGTGACCGAAAATGTCAGCTGGCTGCCGCTTAAGATCTACGACACTTTGATAGCCAGAGGTTGCTCATGTGAAAAATTCAGCTTTTATAAATTATGTCAAAGAGTTGGCCAAAGAGGAAAATATATTATTTTCCTTCCAATATATTATTTTGTTATATCTTAAAGGTTAAGTGTTGTCAATATACAGCGATTCTGAAATAAAAAATAATATCGGCATATTTGAGCCTATTTATAATACGCAAAAACAAATATAGTACTAATTCCGTTCAGTAATCTTTGAATTTATTGTGTGCAGACAGACAGACAGACATTCGCGGCGGGGGACTTTGTTTTATAATATGTAGTGATTATTATGTACTATTTTAGCCTTCCGAACCTCAGTGGCAACCTTATTACATCAATCTGTCATCCGTTATCGAATATCTTTGTAAAGCGAATAGAAAAACATAGATAATCATACATTCTTCGATAGGATAGACAGGATTACACGCTGATAGCTAGGCGATTGAGATTAGATACGGTGTACGCCTAAGGATTTCCTATGTAAACATATTTTTCTTTTACCAAATTTAATTTTAAAGTAAGGTCAAAAACAAAAATCTCGCCCTAAATAGTATAAAATGAAATAATATACTTTTGTCTATAGTTCCTTATATTCATAGTTTTGGTCAAAATGCTTTTTACTACGCGTAAAGGTTAAGGGTGTCGTTTCGTAGCCGACGACAAGCGCAGGCGATATATCACAGCTATATACTGGTTTGTATGAATTTATATGAAATAAATGAAATTTTCGTGGCGAGTGTCGCGTGGTTTTAAATAAAACAGAAATCAGTAGAGTCGCTGCGACACGTCGTTTGTTTTTGCCGTCTGCATGTGGTCGGCGAAGAAGCGGCATCCTTATCATACGTGGCATTCATACATACAAGCTATTCCAGATGATAAAGATTGTATAATTTGTACATACAAGAAAGTATCTATAAAGTAACACAAATTACTTACGCCATATTTAGTTTTGCTTAACAACATTACGGTTTCGGTCTGAAGAATAGGCCAGTGAAATAAGCACTGTACATTTCACAGGCCTATCCTTCAGACCAAAACCAAAATGTTGTTTGGAAAAACTAAATATGGCGTAAATAATTTGTGTTACTTTAATGAAACAGTTACTTTGAATACCGTCTTTATGAAGGAACTAAAAGAGGCCAACAAGACCGACTAGGATCAAAGTTACTTAATTAATCCAAGAAACTGACCCATAAGTAGCCAAGAGCGAATTAACTTTTGTTACTTTGTAAAGAGAAATTCAAAGAGACTTTTCTCTTGAAATTGCTTATTTACATGCTTTTCATTTATTACTTTTCCATGCTGTAAATACTTTAATTTCCTAGACTTAGGCCTGTCTGCACCAAGATTTCGGTTATCATAAGCAACGGTTAACATAAGCTAACTATACATTTACTGTTCACGACAACCCGTACGCTGGTTAAGGACGTAAACCGGGCGGTTATCTTAACCGAGCTTACGTCCTTAACCGGCGTACGGGTTGTCGTGAACAGTAAATTTATAGTTAGCTTATGTTAACGGTTGGTTATGATAACCAAAATCTTGGTGCGCATAGGCCTTAAAAGATGTTTCAACTATGATCTGTATGTATGTTTGTCTGAGATTTGGATGAAATGACTTTGATGCGGTCTTCAGGAAAGCATTCATAACATTCGGTCAGGTCACAAGGTCTTCAACAATAATATTGTGGTTTCTAATATAATTATTTGTAAACTGAATAGTTTGCGCAAGAAACTCTTTCATAATGGTAAAACTAAACAAAATATATAATGTACATTATTACTATGCAAACTTCTACCGGAAATTGGTTTGAACGAACTTACTAGTAATTTTTTAACCGACGAAAAAAAAAACGGAGGAGGTTCTCAATTCGACACGTATATATATTTTTTTTTATGTATGACATCGCATAACTTTTTACAGAGTTGTCCGATTTTGATAATTCTTTTTTTATTAGAAAGGGCATACATCCAAACATCCAAGGTGGTCCCATTGTCTTCATGTTAGGATCTGTTGATGATATCCTGGGAAAATTGAAGGAACTCTTCAAATTTTGGAGGCACGCCTACAGCGATTTCGGTTTTTGACTCGGTATCGGTAGCTTTTTGGCTACTAGTGCTGTATAATATACTATGACAGTATAGTACGAATACGATACGTGGCGATAAATCACTAAAAAGTAAGAAATAAAATTTTTTAAATAAAAATAGAACCGACTCAAAACGCACTAAAAAGTAAAAAATACCTGTCATTTAGTTGCTTTAATTTATTTAAGCATATCTAGGAGTCGGTGCCAGCCCAGGTTTCAAATTTAAGGACGTTACCTAGAACCCACTAAATGCTTTACTACGTAAAAGAAAGGTTCCTTAAACTTAGCTGGCACCGACTTCATAGATGTGCTTAAGTAAATTAAAGCAACTAAATGATACAGTTATTTTTCACTTTTTAGTACGTTTTAAGTCGGTTCTATTTTTATTTAAAAAATTTTATAATTTATACTATTTCATTCCTTTCCTTTACAACACATTAATCTTCTGTTTAAAAGTGGAAATATAACACTGCGACATTTACACTGATACTTTCCTGCTCTTGTTATACTTATATAATTATGTTGTTTAATAAAACAATAATTGAAAAGAATTATATTTATTGGAAGAAGTACACCTTCCTATCATTGAGTGGTTGCGGCTGTCTGATGAACGATCCTCTCAGACCCGGTTCACTTATCGTATTGTAAACAACTTCCATCGTTTTCTACAAAAAATAATAAAGTTTGTTTTACCAGTCTTGAAAATGAATTTGTCTTTGTATCTGTGTGTGTCTGTGTTTTTGTCTGAGGTTGTCTGTTATATCTTAGCTTCTAATCGAATAGACTTCGATTAGGGTGCGGTTTTTAAGCTATTGTATAGCTTCTATCGCGGGCCTTGAGCGTGGAGACCGAATCCAGAAATTCTATAACGAAAAAACCTAACACCCTCTGAATATCAAAAACATAATATCAAAAGCACAATTTCGCAATAAGCACAATAATGCAATAGCTTTACCGCGGCAGTCTCCGAGTGCCCCACGACTTTTTTATGTTTAAAAGTAGAAATATTTTTACAATTATGATAGCAAGAATTTTTAAGGCGGCAGGCATGTTTCAAAAAACGATACATAAATTATTTTAGACATTACCTAGGTATATTAAATAAGTTATTGGGACTATGTCACGATAAGACTTGGTTTTTTGGGATTAAATTTTTATAGGTACAAAAACTCCAAAATCCACTAAACCCAAGCGAAAACTGTAGAAAACTTTATAATTAAAACAAAATATTACCCTTGTGACAGGCAGCGCTCTGGCCCTCACTAGCCACAAAATATTTTCAGAACAGGGTGGCATTGTTAGAGAACCCTGGTACCCCGCGTATTCTCTTAGCGGCGGGTTGAAACAATCCAATGGCTTCGGCGGCATGCTGACATCTATGTCGCGAGAATGTCTAGCCACCTTCAGTATCTCGTCTAAGCCATATTGAGTTTCATTACTGAACTGTGAACAAGAAAATAGATACAAATGGATGACATCATATTCATTGAAATGTGTATGTTTATACAAAAACAAAACAACGTCTCGTCATTCACCGTCCCGGCAATCGCGTCAATTTTACTGCCAAGGCGCACCATTTGACGGCCGAGTGGCGCAGTGGGTAGTGACCCTGCTTCTGCGTCCTAGGCTGTGGGTTCGATTCCCACCTCTGGAAAATTTTTGTGTGATGAGCATGGATGTTTTTCAGTGTCTGGGTGTTTATCTATATATTATAAGTATTTATGTATTATATATATTAAAATATTCATCAGTTATCATAGTACCCATAACACAAGCTGCCTAAGCTTACTTTGGGGCTATATAGCGATGTGTGTAATTGTCCTATAATATTATTATATTATTGTATATTATATTTATAAGGGATAATTCTCAACCTAGACGTGAATGGTTACACCTCCGTTCTTGAGAAAGTAGTCGTTGTCGTTAACATCCTATAGTAAAAAAACAAAAATAGATATTTCATACGGATTAAGAGGTCCTAGGCCAGGCTCTAACCTATTGGGGTATATATACGGGTATAGACTGTAGGGACTTTTATTTATTCTACACGGTTCTTTTCCAAAGTCGGAGCCTCGGAGGTAAGGCCAAAGTCCCTGTCGCTATTGATAGGTATTTAATAGTGATCAAAAACAGAACCAAAATCAAACCGTCTATCTATCTTCAAAAAGGATTCAAAGCTTTTAAATTATTTTTTTAAGAAAGTAAAACTAATTAAAAAATATTTAAGCGCTGAACAGAAAACCTCCTACTTTTTAGACAGTGTCTTAATTAATTAAAGACAAAGTCCAAAAAAATAAAACATTTAACAATTTTCTAGTAATCGCAGTACAATCCAATAAACAAATCTTATCTACGTTTGGGAGATACTTGTCAAAAGATTGCCTTTTGGCCTCTGATGGAAAGGATTATAGAGCTATATTTGTGACGTGCTATAAAGGCCTTTTGTATTCACATAGTTTGAGATGTATGAACTTTAGCAATATTCAAAGATGATTGCTATTAACACTAGAAAGTCGGGAAAATCTATCTACCTACAAAGACGGCAACCGGTCAAATGACTCCTCCATTATTTTTATTTTTTATTTTATTTTAACTGTTAAAACTGGTAACTGTAGTAATAAAACAGGGTTTCATGTATGATTATTTATTATATTTATAGACATATTTTACATTTAAACATTTTGTTTACATTACAAATGCCACAAAGTGGCTTTTTACAAATGTCGCAGACTTTATTAGTTTTATTTTTGCACTTTTGTACATAACATTCCCGCCTTTTCCGAGTTTCTGGATTTTGAATAGAAGATCGAGAAGTAGATGGTGTTGACTCTTTAGGCAATTCTTGGGTTCCAGAAAGTTCGGCATCGATTTTGCCGCAAAGTTCACTAGCTAAACTCAGTATGAAATTTCTTCTTTTTATGTTGATACCTGACATTTTTTTATACAAAATGAAAGAATTTATCCCTGCTAGGTCTAGTATATTGAAAAAGACCTGTACGGGCCACCTTCGAGATGCCGCTTTGACACTATATTTTTTTGCCATCTGGTCAGCCACATCCACGCCGTACTTGGTAGCATTGTAAAAAGTCACAGTTTCTGGTTTTTTCTTAGGGTGATTGAAGTCTATTTCAACATTATTATGTAACGTGCTAAGCAATAACACGTTTTTGTTTCGTTTTCCTTGATAAATTGTGAGTGTACATCTATCAGATTTCAGGATTTTTGTTTCAAACAAAGTCATATGAAGTGATTTGACGTAAGGTGGAATCTCTCGTCGTGTCCTGTTCATAGTTCCTACAATGGTTGTGCGTTTTGCGAACAAGTTATTTGCCAATTTTACCGATGCAAAGAAGTTGTCAGTAGTTATATTTCGGCCAGTATTTGCAAAAGGTTCCACAAGACGCATAACAACGGATTCACCAAGGCTTTGGTTTTGTGACCTGCTTTCATCCTTTCCTAAATAAGGAAAGCCGTTGAGTACAAGCTTCGAATCCACATCGACATAAAGCCGAAATGTTATTCCAAACTTATCATGTTTGTTAGCAATGTATTGAAGAAACCTGCATCTAACCTTAGTAGAAAAGAGTTGTTCGTCTACAGTAATATTTTCTCCTCGTTTGTAGCAAGATAAGCGACCACGAGCACCACCACGACCATGGCCACGAGAACTCGAACTGTGAACGTTTTGTAAAGTTGCAAGAGGTACCTGATCTTCCAGGTCACTTTCTTCCGAAGAGGAACTCGAACTGAATTGTGGTACCGCACAATCATCGTCACTATCGCGTTCTGCACTCTCAGAGCCACAATCCGATTCGTCTTCACGAATATTTTGCAAGATTGAAAGTATTTCTTTATCCTGAAGCCTTCGAGACATTTTTCACAAGTGACTTACAATAATTTCGACTAAATTCACGGGCAGTCGAAACAATACTAACTTTTTTGACTTACAAACCACAAACAACTGATAAGCGTACCTAATTTATGTTCTACCCTCTTATATTACAATTGTAAACATTTATCGGATCTCAGCCGTCAAATGACTGCCGCCGTCTTTGTCGGTATATCAAGATTTTAAATAATAAACAAAAGAGATGTGAGTTATTTTTATACATAGTTCCACTTAACTACTAATATTATTAAAAGTCACAAAATTTCAATACGTTAAGTCAAATGGTTTTTCAGTTAATCAACATTTAAATTAAAATTGCAGTCAAATGACTGCTCCCGTCTTTCTAGTGTTAAGTGACATGAGTACGTACTTGACTTTGAAGTGATTCTGTTTATCAAACTATTTGATTGACTCCATTGTAGCGCTGTAAATAGATTCATACATCCAGCGTACATCTATCATAAATCTAACATTGTTTGCCCCAGGAAAAATTAAATGTTTATGCGTCTCAATGAAACATTTACTTTTGGGTGGTAATCTTATCTAATTTAATAATAAATATTATATTTTGCCCTAGATAGAGGGGTTTTTGCATTATCAGTACCATAAACTCTTACTAAAATACCTGCCTAAAAAGTTATTTTAGTAAAAAATATTGTTATAGGTAATTTAACGAACACAAAGTGAAATAATTGTATTATTATGTCATACTTAGTGTTATTTTAACTACCGAAAACAAAATGTTATGAAGAAAAATTTTTAAATAAAAATAGAACCGACTCAAAACGCACTAAAAAGTAAAAAATAACTGTGTCATTTAGTTGCTTCAATTTACTTTATTTATGAAGTCGGTGCCAGCCAAGTTTAAGGAACATTTATTTTACGTAGTAAAGCAGTTTGTGGGTTTTAGGTAACGTTCTTAAAGTAGAAACCTTGGCTGGCACCGACTCCTAGATATGCTTGAGTAAATTAAAGCAAAGTTATTTTTTACTTTTTAGTGCGTTTTGAGTCGGTTCTATTTTTATTTAAAAATTTTTATTTTTTACTTTTTAGTAATTTATCGCCATGTAATGTACTCGTACTATACTGTCATAGTATATTTTATGGCACTAGTAGCCAAAAAGCTACCGATACCGAGACAAAAACCGAAATCGCTGTAAGCGTGCCTCCAAAATTTGAAGAGTTCCTTCAATTTCCCTAGGATATCATCATCCGATCCTAACATGATGACAATGGGACCACCTTGGAAGTATGCCCTTTCTAATAAAAAAAGAATTATCAAAATTGGACAACACTGTAAAAAGTTATGCGTGGTCATACATAAAAAATTAAAAAAAATACGTGTCGAATTGAGAACCTCCTCCGTTTTTTTCGTCGGTTAAAAAGTCATTTCTTTAATATTTTGTATGCAACTATCGATATCAACTACGACTCGATAGGAATTAAAAATAATAACTTGTTTAGGTTTATTTTTTAAACCCCGCTAGTTCTAATATTTCTATATATTTAAAAATTATAATTTTAAAGCTATTTTATTTTGTTAGGTCTCTCGGTGTTTTTCATATAAAACCACCGTGGGGCAGTTTTGGGACATCTCCTTTCGACATAGGTATACTTACTTCAAAATCAATCCATTCTGCTATAGAGGTGGATGGCCTGGTACCTGGTGGCTAATAGCCTGATAATGATGACGGTGATGATATTAATAAATGTAGTGGTTCCTCTGTCAGTTAATAACTTGTTTCTAAATCTCAATGAAATAATTTTAGTGTAATACCATTTAGTTTTAGTAGCATGCAACCAAATAAACCCTAGGTTTTTATCGACTACAAGTTGGCCCTTGACTGCTATCACACCTGATGTTAAGTGATGATGCAATCTAAGATAGAAGCGGGCTAACTTGTTAGGAGTAGGATGAAATCCACACACCTTTCGGTTTCTACACAACACCGTACCGGAACACTAAATCGCTTGGCGGTACGTCTTTGTCGGTAGGGTGGTGACTAGCCACGGCGAAAGCCTCCCACCAGCCAGACCAAGACAAATTAAGAAAAATCTCAATCTGCCACGCCGGGAATCGAACCCAGCTGCGCCACGGAGGTCGTCAACAGGTTTTTTTGTCTTCTAAGTTAGCTTATTTTTAACCGACGAAAAAAAACGGAGGAGGTTCTCAATTCGACACGTATATTTTTTTTTTTTTTTTTTATATGTATGACCACGCATAACTTTTTACAGTGTTGTCCGATTTTGATAATTCTTTTTTTATTAGAAAGGGCATACATCCAAGGTGGTCCCATTGTCCGGATGTTAGGATCTGATGACGATATCCTGGGGAAATTGAAGGAACTCTTCAAATTTTGGAGGCACGCTTACAGCGATTTCGGTTTTTGTCTCGGTATCAGTAGCTTTTTGGCTACTAGTGCCGTATAATATACTATGACAGTATAGCACGAGTACGTTACGTGACGATAAATCACTAAAAAGTAAGAAATAAAATTTTTTAACAAAAAATAGAACCGACTCAAAGCGCACTAAAAAGTAAAAAATAACTGTGTCATTTAGTTGCTTTAATTTACTTAAGCATATCTAGGAGTCGGTGCCAGCCAAGGTTTCTACTTTCAAGGACGTAACCTAGAACCCACAAACTTCTTTACTACGTAAAATAAATGTTCCTTAAAATTGCTGGCACCGACTTCATAGATATGCTTAAGTAAATTAAAGCAACTAAATGACACAGTTATTTTTTACTTTTTAGTGCGCTTTGAGTCGGTTCTATTTTTTGTTAAAAAATTTTATATCTGTAGCGAGAAGACCCGTTGAACCGTCGCTCCAAATCGTCTTATAATGTAATGTAATATTTAAATTACAATGTATAATGGCCCTCAAAGCGTGTCACAGTTATGGCTAGAAAAAAATGTGATTTTGTGAAAAGATTTGTATGATTAAAAATGGCATCTTTCATTAAAAGTTAGCGAGATTTGAATTACAAGCTCAAGTTCAATGTCGGACCTGTCAAAAAGCGCAAATCACATCTTAATAACAAAGTGGCTTCCCGCCGTCCGTACGCTTAAATTTTTTCAAATATCTTACAACGATTTTTAATTCAGACTAGAATATAGTGATTAAAACGCTAGGTATTATAAGTACCTATAGTTTATTTATAATTACATAAGGGCTTTTATTTAGAAAAACTTGAGGGCGTTCTTCTGTTTTATAGCTGCGGGGTCAGCACGGAGCCGATGGGCATTTTCTCGGTAACTTTCAATTTATTATTTCTCTTTTTGATATAATACGTCTCACGAGGTTTTGCGTGTCCACTAAGTGCTTTGATTCTTGAGCCGCTTTTTTTAGGTCTGCGACGCCCACTCTCTCATAAATTGCAGGCGTCCTGTAGTCATATTATGAAACAAAGTTTTTTCTGTTGGAACGAAGTTCCTTATCGCGCGTTGTGAAAGGGGGCTAGACGGAAAAAATTCGTACGAAAAGTTGTCACGACACTTTTCGATCAAAGGATCTTGCCGCCGCCTTTGATGTGTGTGCGCGTGAGCGGCGGGGTATGCTGTCTCGCGCTCTCGTGGCGCCCTTTGGTGTTTCGGTGTACAACAACAAATATTATTATTACTTAAAAAAAATAAAATTTTATTACAATTCGTTCACTAATTAATCGAAAGGAACTTCGTTCCATCCGGGTGTCCCTTGACACCTCTCAACTTTTTTTTTTCTGTATGTAAGTCTGTAAAGCGTATGTACATAAAAGAGTGCAGATACGATGTTGTACATTATAAACCAGTCAACTTACAGTCGAAGTAAATAAGTCGGACTCTTTCATTGACCGCGCTACCGTCTTAGATTGCACTGTCAATTTACATCAAGTGCAATATGCAGTCAAGCGTCATGTCGTTGGATAAAAACAAATCAGATTAGATTAATTTCATAACAACTTGGATATACCGATGAGGCTAAAATGTGAAGACGATTGTTGAAGATGTCAAATAAAAAGATGAGGACTGGGAGCATCATCTAGGTACTTTTTTTATAATAATAGATAACGGGTAAATGAGCAAGCATGTCACGTGATGTCAAGTGATCACCGCCGCCTATGAGCATCAGCAACATCTGAGGAGCCATACATAACCTGCCTTATAGATATTTTATTTATTAATTAGCCCCTTGAATAACTCCAAATTATAAGGTGACACCTATGATGGAAAATATCTTGTATAACGGATGGTAGTGCTATCGTTGGCATCCAGATGGCGTGGATGAAACTTGTTTTTGTGGCGTGAAACACGAGCAAGATATTTCCAAGGGCTCCTAAACTAATCTTGATGTAATTATTAACTCGATCCGAGCGATGCAAGGGCAAGGTGCGAGTCTTCCATAAAATCAAATTAATAAAACATGTTTATTGTCAAGGGAAATTGTTATTCCATCAGCAAATTTTATTTAACTTTACTTTTTACGAAAATTGTTATTGATATATTTTTCTTGGAAAATACCCGCTGTATTATGGGCAGGTGTATTTTTTGTTTGAAATTAATTAATATACCTGAAAGGTTGAAATTGATAATGGAATTCGTTTTTTCAAAAGCACAATATTTCATTATTATTTTACTTAGCATGTATTTTAATCGAAAATTTTATTATCGTAAAAAGGTACCTACATCTTTCTAAGTTAATGTTAATATATTTTACGAAGGTTCACGTATTTAACGTGAAGCTTAAAGAATTTAGTTATTTAATTATGTATATAGAGAGTATATAGATAATTAAATATTATAAAAATTGCCTTCATAGATTTGTCTCTTTATCGACTTACTTCATAAAAGAAGGACGCGTTGGCCTTGTAATGGGGTTTAAGAAACTGATAAAGGTGGTAACACTTACAAACAATGCTCAACATTACAGTAGTTGCACATGTTTGTAATGTCGAGCTTAGTTTAGACAACTCATTATTATTAGTACTCGTAGCGGGCACCATTGTGAAACATGTTAAGAAATTGATTTTTGTTTTCTGCTGCTCTTCTTTGGTAGGTCAATTTAAGCTAGCTCAAATTCTGTACTCTGTTATAATATGAAGTTTCAAATAAGTAAAAGTTTAAGCAATAACCTCTTAAGCAAAGACATAAAATACCTTATAAAAATTAACGATACCAAGTATCGCTTGAGCGTCACGAGGCGTTGCCTTGATAGCGTCCTCCAGAGTCTTGTGTTCGGCCGATATATGGATGACCTGGCTCTCCAGAGGGTACTGGAGTCCCCCAATGCGATGTTCCGAGGGCCAGCGGAGGGTTATCGAGTGGAACAAGTACCGACGACTGTGCGCCGCGCCGCCGTAAACTACGGGTTGACGGCAACATTCCCATTTACCGTAGATGACGACTGGAATGAGTGAATACTTTAGTGCCGGATTTCAAAAGCGGTCCATTCAAATTCAAATATCAGGTAGAACAACGCTATGTTAATTTTAAATCATTTTTATCACCATCATAACAAAATCAGGTGGGCACCTGCATCCATGGAATATTAAGATATAGATACTTTTCGGAAATCGGCACACTCTTTTTCTATCCTAGTTCGGTTTGCACCCGATGTTTTTAGATTCGATTGGCGACCTGGCACTGGAAAGCACAGTGTTGATCGACTCGGTGGACTTATGATATTTAAGAAGTCGCTGGCCACAAGCGGTTCTGGAACGTTGTGTTAGGTATTCCAAACAAAAGGCATATGTTCAGCATTGGAAATCCATCGGGTGACGTGATGAAATAGGTTTGCGATTCTGTCAGTGACCTTTCGGTTCATGTTGCTCACTTAGAACGGATTTCCGCTATTCCCATGTGTACGGATTTACGGGGGTGAAAGCGCTGAGCAAAGCAAGTAAGTATACGAGTATGTATAAATATCTACAAGTGAAATATAAATAAGATTTTATACAAAACATCCATTAAACGTTTACACATTAAGAAGAAGGTCCGTGAATAAGTTTGACATCTGACAAGGGGCGACGTCAACAAACAAGTGTTGAAGACTATTATGATAATGTGTGTGAGAAATAATAAATTTTGGAATATATTTTGAGACATATTTTCTTGATAGTAACCGCTAGACCGTTGTTAGGAATTTACCGAGCATTTTTCGTGTTATACATGTAGTAGATTATATTTTATTATAGCAATAATTGCTATAAATAATATCATCATCATCACGTGGTGCCATCCTCAAAACGAAGTTTGGCGGTCACTATGCGAAAAGCTTTTCTATTTTGTACAACTCTATTTAGTTGCGGGTAATTGAGTCCGGTCCACTCTCTTATGTCGTCCAACCATTTCCGCCTTTGACGACCAGGTGCTCTCTTGCCCTGTAGCTTTCCTTCCAAAATTAACCTTGGAAAGGAAAACTGAGCTCCTCTTTGAAGGTGTCCAAAGAAACTTAGCTTTCTCTGCATGATAGTGGACATGAGTTTCCTCTTTTCATTCATCCTTTCCAGTACCCTGTTATTAGGTGTGAAGCTGTTCCAGGATATTTTGAGCATTTTCCTGAATATCCACATTTCAAAAGCTTGCAGCCTGTTTACTGCTTCTTTTTTAAAGACCCAAGTCTCACAACCATACATAAATAATATAAATACATAAAAATTTATTTCCGAGTGTCTATGCCTGTGGAACTCTTTAGTACGAAAATTTTTCGTGCGTTTTTCTGTGCATAGCTTTCACATTTTTGGACTCGGCAGTTAGCGAAGCGATACGTCTATTATTATATTTAATATAAGCGACGTATTATAAAAGGAGTTCACACACACGCAACAATATTGACAATATTAAGGGTGAGATAGTATCTAAGAATACAGTCTTATCATATCACTGAGATACGAGTTACGCCATCCCATGATGTTACTTTAGGCAACTTTACCTAACATAATTATTGTCAATTTTATTGAGTTGTGCAGGATAAATAGGATGCAAAAACATATATATACTTTTCTTGACATTAACTATATTCAGTGACCTAATATTAAACATAAATATAATTTATAAATATGATAAATTTGTAAATGTATGCGACGATATATATCTTTATTAATAATAATAATGTAAATAATGTTAGCGACGCCCTAACAGGGCTTCATGATTGTGTATTTATATGTAGACGAATGCTACAATAAATGAATAAATAAATAAATAAGCGAGACAAATATGACACTTATTTCTGTCTTACATATAAATTTTCTTATGAGTTAAGAGCCAAAACATTAGTACAAAAATCTTACGCCATTTTCCATTGTTTCTCAACGTCATACTCGTTGGTGTAATGTCATAGTTGAGGAAGTTAAGTTGTCTGCATCCCCTGGTGTTTATTAGCCCTCTCGCTGGGAGGTCGACGGGTGACTGGGACCGACCCCCGCAAGCTGGGTAGCGCTTACTCCATTTATATTGATCTGTAATTGTAAAGCAATTCAATGGATTTTTAAACGACTTCAAAAAAAAGGCGTTTCTCAATTCGACCGTATATATATATATTATTGTGTGTTCGCGGATAACTTCGTCGTTTATGAACCGATTTTGATAATTCTTTTTTCGTTGGAAAGTAGATAGTCCGGTGGTGGTACCATGACATGGAAACCAGAATCTGATGATGGGATCCTGGAGAAACCGAAGGGAACTTTCAAAAATTGTAGGGACATCAAGTACGTTTGTTAATTTTTCCGGTAAGTATTGAAAAGCACTACAATTTGATGAAGGTTTGGAGTCGATCTGATGATGGAGCCGATCTACATATAAGAGAACTCCGTAACGTTTTACAGTAGCTACCTTGTGTTTGGGCTCGATTAATTTGTCTCAATGAGAACTTTACATTTAGATGGGCTGTGACTGTCATTGAGGGTCTGATGATGAAGACAACGTACAGTTAAGGGAGCTCCGTAACGGCTTACAGTAGCTACCTTGTGTTTGGGCTTGATTAATTTGTCTCCATGAGAAATTTATATTTAGATGGACTGTGACTATCATTGAAGGTCTGCAGATGAAGACGAAGAACAGTTAAGGGAGCTCTTTAACTGTTTACAGTAGCTACGTTGTGTTTGGGCTCAATTAATTTGTCTCTATGAGAACTTTACATGTAGATGGGCTGTGACTGTCATCAAGGGTCTGGCGACGAAGATGAAGGACAGCTGACTCAGCTCTTTAACGGTTTACAGTAACTACTTTGTGTTTGGGCTCGATTAATTTGTCTCAATGAGATCTTTACATTTAAATGGGCTGTGACTGTTATTGAGGATTTGGCGATGAAGACAAAGGAGAGCTGAGGGAGCTCTTTAACGGTTTACAGTAGCTACCTTGTGTTTGGGCTCGATTAATTTGTCTCAATGAGAACTTTACATTTAGATGGGCTGTGACTGTCATCAAGGGTCTGGCGATGAAGACGAAGGACAGCTGAGGGTGCCTTTTAACGGTTTACAGTGGCTACCTTGTGTTTGGGCTCGATTAATTTGTCTCAATAAGAACTTTACATTTAAATGGGCTGTGACTGTCATTGAGGGTCTGGCGATGAAGAAGAAGGACAGCTGAGGGAGTTCTTTAACGGTTTACACTAGCTAATTTGTGATTGGGCTCGATTAATATGTCTCAATGAGAAGTTTAAAAGGTTATAGTTTCCAGTTGGTTTAATGCTTACTAAGTCATGATCCGATGATGAGATCTACGAAAACTCGAGGAAACTCTTCAAACTTTATAGGCACATTTGCAAGGATGTCGGAATGTTATAAGTAGCTAGTGAATTTTGGTACCTATGGTTTAGTTCGAGTAGGTTCTTTAATATGTTTGTTATTGATAAATCACTAAAAAGTATGAAATAAAAAATTTTTAACAAAAAATAAAAACGCCTTCAAAACGCACTAAAAAGTAAAAAATAACTACGTCATTTACTTACTTTAATTTACTTAATCACATATATGAAGTCGGTGCCACCCGAGCTTTCTACTTTAAAGACTTTACCTGAACTTGGATGGCACCGACTTCATAGATGTGATTAAGTAAATTAAAGTAAGTAAATGACGTAGTTATTTTTTACTTTTTAGTGCGTTTTGAAGGCGTTTTTATTTTTTGTTAAAAATTTTTTTTACACGCTTTATATTAGCTTCACTTGTATGTCAGTATGTAACTTGTATGTGTGTTCGCGCATAACTTTGTCGTTTATGAACCGATTTTGATAATTTTTTTTTTGTTGGAAAGTAGATAGTCCGGTGGTGGTACCATGACAAGGAAACCAGGATCTGATGATGGGATCCTGGAGAAACCGAGGGGAATTTTCAAAAATTGTAGAGACAACAAGTACGTTTGTTAGTTTTTCCGATAAGTATTTAAAAGCACTACAATTCGATGAAGGTCTGGAGTCGATCTGATGATGGAGCCGATCTACATATAAGAGAATTCCTTGACGATTTACTGTATTTACCTTGTGTTTGGGCTCGATTAATTTGTTTTGATAAGAACTTTACATTTAGATGGGCTGTGACTGTCATTGAGGGTCTGGTGATGAAGACAAAGTACAGTTAAGGGAGCTCCGTAACAGCTTACAGTAGCTACCTTGTGTTTGGGCTTGATTAATTTGTCTCGATGAGAACTTTACATTTAGATGGGCTGTGACTGTCATCAAGGGTCTGGCGATGAAGACGAAGGACAGCTGAGGGAGCTCTTTAACGGTTTACAGTAACTACCTTGTGTTTGGGCTCGATTAATTTGTCTCAATGAGAACTTTACATCTAGATGGGCTGTGACTGTCATTGAGGGTCTGGCGATGAAGAAGAAGGACAGCTGAGGGAGCTCTTTAACGGTTTACAGTAGCTACCTTGTGATTGGGCTCGATTAATATGTCTCAATGAGAAGTTTGAAAGATTCCAGTTGGTTTAATGTTAACTAAGTCATGATCTGATGATGAGATCTACGAAAACTCGAGGAAACTCTTCAAACTTTATTATTAGCTTCACTTGTATGTCAGTCTGTCAGTATGTCAGTATGTAACTCTCCGTGGGTAGTTTGCGCGCCTGCGGCCTTCTTTGGTTCTGGTAGCCGTTTCTCAAGCGTGATTTTTTAGTTTAAAAAAAAAACTAAAAAATCACGCTTTTATAAATAAATCAAACTAAAAAGTAAAAAATAAATAATAGTTTAAAAAAACTAAAAACACGCTTTTTATAGAAAACCAAACTAAAAAATAGAAAATAAATTTTAATAAATTTGAAATAAGAATAGTGTTAAAAATTTCAATAAATATAAATTAATAATAGTGTAAATAAAAAAAATGTATTTTATTTTAAAAAAAGCGTGGGGTGCTTTTTAAGATATTATCAAAATGATAATCACTCTACGCATATCTGTCAATAAAATATTTATAACTATTGACACCATGCACCCCACGCGTTTTTTAAATAAAATACATTTTTTTTATTTACACTATTATTAATTTATATTTATTAATTTTTTTATAATTTTTTTTTTTTATAAAAAGCGTGTTTTTAGTTTTTTTAAACTATTTTTCTAATACTTACTACAAGTTTAGGCAATGCATATTCCAAAATCATATGAGTTAACCGTTTTTCTATTTCAAAATTAATTTTTGTTACTCACAAATAGTTAATTTAAATTTTAAAACCTTTATAGTTCCAGTCCCAGTGTTTTATTAATTCTTTATCTGAAATGAATTTTATTTTAGTTATGTTATGGATAGTTATATAAATATTATATCTATGTGTGAATAAATAACTATGATGATGAACCAGAATCTGGTTGGTTTATCAAATATAAATCGGTGAAAAAAATAAAAAAATGTATAATAACAATAGTTAGATGTTTTTCAAAGGTCATACAAGAATACTCGTACATACCTGCAAATCGTTTTTATGACGACATAGATATAAAAAAAATGTAAAGAAAATAAAATAGGCGTTTTATGCAGTGAAAATTAAAGGCCTCAAATTAAGAAAGAGTAAAAATTATTTAAAATACACATAACAACTCGATTTTTTTCATTACATACGAGATTTTCCTGTCGTTTCAGTCGCATGCTCAAAAGCCTTTTCAAACTGCGTTATATTCTGAAAAATTCACAAGTTGTCACGTCGCTGATATTTCTTTTTAAAGTAAAATTTGTATACGGTATACGTATATTTTATTTATGCTAGTAGTATTTCAAACTGAATCTTTGTGCCAGTGTTTACTCTATGTAGCTTTTGATCATAGATATAAATTCTGATTTATGAAATATTGAGCATGTTTCTTGCTAGAAATTGTCATTAGCACGAAGTTAAGCAGTTTATGATAAGAAATTGTTTCCAGTCATTATCGACTTCTAGCGATTGTTACAAAATCAAACATTATAATCTTAACCCCGCTGACTTTCATTCCGTGGGTTTATTCTCCATATATATTCTCCTTTGAGAAGGGATGCTTGTGGTCGAGGCAGTCAGTTTTAAGTTACCAACTCGTAACTTAAAACTGATTGTCTCCATTGTCTAGTGGTTAGTCTATGTGACTTCGATCATGAGGTCGTGAGTTCCAATCTTGGGTCGGGTCACGAAATAACATTTCATTCTCCTATGGAATTTTCAGGACATTCCAAGTCCGAGTCAAGAAGGTGATGGTGTTGTAACACTTAACTTTGGCTTTCTGAGGGGTATACCGGTGGCAAACCTCGGAGCTTGCTAACGTTAAGCTTTCGGTCCCGGTCACTATTATCAAGAACTGATAAACGTAAAAATTATCTCCCTGAGCCCGCTAATCCACATTACACAGAGCAGCGTGGTGGGTCTACGCTCCATATCCTCTCTCCTAAAAGGAGAAAGGCCTAGCCCTGTAGTGGGCCGTTAATTGGCTGACAATGATGATGACGAACTGAAAACTAATATTATGTTGAGCGCTTTTGAGATCATCGTTGTTACAATAGGTATCAAAACTTTGTTGTTGAACAGTCTTAATATATATATAACAGTTTATGTGCATGCTAGACTGGTTAAGATAATAATAAGCGTATGTTAGTGAGTCAGTCAAAGCATGTTCGTCCATAGCGGACGGTTTAAACAGCGTTTTTTGGTAAGCACTATAAGGATAACTCTTTCAAACTGTATTTTTTACCAAGTCACTCGGTAAATCGTTAGCATCAATTTACCAATGTAGTTCTTATGTTATTTCTAGATGGCGCCGATTCAATTTCATATAATCTGACATTAGTTGTACGGAGCGACTCAGTAAAAAAATCCTAAAGGCACTCAGACTGCCTAGTGTGAGCTTTCACCAAAACAAATCGAAAACTTTACGTTCGCGTAAAGGCAAATTTTATATGAAATTGAAGCAGCGCCCCTGGCAGTATCGAGAGAAAACTCAAATGGGTAAAATTAGCGTTTACCGTTCTCGATATCGACGCGGTAAAATCTTACACTATCTACACTGAAAATTAAAAACAAAAGACTAACAAATTCTCTTGCATGTCGTGACCAAGGCGTGGTACCGCTTGGGTATTCCGTTGGGAAGTGGAGAATCCAAACCGTTTTTGGCTGAAATAAAATAAAAAGTATAGTTGTACTTTCCAGTTCTACAACTTTATCTCTACTATAAAACCCGTCTTTAAAGTACGTGATTTCACACATTTAAAAGCTCCGACTGAAAAGAAACAGCAATGCATTCTGCAGTAGTTTTATGCTGATCTTTATTTAGTCAGCTTGTTTTATATTTTTGCATATAAAATATAAAAATAATTTGAGAATTTCAAAAATATGACAAAATATGATCTTTTTAAAAACTGCGGTGTAATGGTCATTTATCGGCGACGACGAAGGTAACGTATTAATAGAACATGAATTCGCCTAAATGTAGGGCATCACCACCCGCGAAATTACCTCCGGATTTTACTCCAGGAGAATTATTCCCGAAAGAGAATAGACCGGTGAAGCAAAGGTTTCCAGCGTTTAACCTGGGTAAGGTATACCCCGACGGCCGTACCGTACCGTATTGATGAAAACTGCAATAATATCCTTTGTTTAGCTTTTGTTTGCGTTGCTTTGTTAAGCTGTATAATGACGATGGAAAATTTATTAATCCAATCTAAATAAGTAAACAGCTTGTAAATAATCAGATTTGGTGTAATTATTATTTATAGTGCATTTATTAATAATTTAAATTAAATAGGTTATAGGTTAAGATAGCGTATCTCTTTCTTTCCTAATAAAACAGCTACTCCCTTTACTACGAGCGGTGAAACGTGTAAAAGTACAGGTTTATTTGTACCCGACCCGACAAATAAACCTGTACTTTTAACTTTGAACACGGAGTTTCCTCAAGGGATATTCACACTACAATTTTCAACTGTTATTTTGTAAACATTGCAGAGTCAGTATCTCTTTAAGATTCTCCGATTTTAGAAATCTAATTGCCAACCGGAAATATGTTCCATAAGGTTATATAAACAAATAAACTATTCAAGACAAACTAGGCAATTAGGTACATTATACTAAGGAAACAAGATTTGTATCAACAGACAGGGTAGGTAATAATTAAAGAGAGCACATCTCTCAAATATAATTTAATAAACATTCCCGAACGTGTTTACTTTCACGTAGAGTAAATCAAATTTAATAACATTTCAAGTAAGCTTAGTTTACAATCTCTGTTAAAATTATTTTGAGTGACTCTTACCGCCTCGGAAGGTTGCTTCAAGTACCTAATAAATCTTAGAATAACCACCGAAGTTGATATTTTAGAGTTGTCAAAATATCTTCTTCTCTTCTTCTCCTTGTGCCATCTCCTATTGGACATTAGCAACCATTATGACTATTTTTAACCGACGTAAAAAAACGGAGGAGGTTCTCAATTCGACAAGTATATTTTTTACACACGACAGGTATTGTATGACCACGCATAACTTTTTACAGAGTTGTCCGATTTTGATAATTCTTTTTTTATTAGATAGGGCATACTTTCAAGGTGATCCCATTGTCACCATGTTAGGATCTGATGATGATATCCTGGAAAAATTGAAGGAACTCTTCAAATTTTGGAGGCACGCTTACAGCGATTTCGGTTTTTATCTCGGTATCGGTAGCTTTTTGGCTACTAGTGCCGTATAATATACTATGACAGTATAATACGAGTACGATACGTGGCGATAAATCACCCAAAAGCAAGAAAAAAAATAGAACTGACTCAAAACGCAATAAAAAGTAAAAAATAACTGTGTCATTTAGTTGCTTTAATTTACTTAAGCATATCTAGGAGTCGGTGCCAGCCAAGGTTTCTACTTTAAGGACGTTACCTAGAACCCACAAACTGCTTTACTACGTAAAATAAAGGTTCCTTAAACTTGGCTGGCACCGACTTCATAGATATGGCTAAGTAAATTAAAGCAACTAAATGACACAGTTATTTTTTACTTTTTAGTGCGTTTTGAGTCGGTTCTATTTTTATTTAAAAATTTTTATAACTTTATTAGCTGCTGCACGAAACAGTGATCTGGAGCTCATGATTAACCACTGGCGTAAGTTTTTAAGCCAGGTTATGCGCCTACGACCGGATCTTCGTCTACCGTTTATAATACCCTGGACAATCAGCTGGAGCATATCTTATTTTGAGTTTCGCATTATATGGCCCAGGTATTCGAGCTGTCATCGCTGTATGCATTGCTGAATTTCTTTGGGCTTTCCCATTCTCTGCAGCATAACGGTATTGCAAATGCGATCCTTTCATGATATACGCAGCATCCGCCTACATGCCCACATCTCAAACGCTTCAAGTTTACGACATATTGCTTGCGTTAGTGACCATGCTTCAACACCGCATAGTAACACGGAGAAAACGTAATCATACCAAAAACATTCTGTAAAAAAGCTAAGTCTCGATGGAGCTGCTTGTTACCCGACTGCGTCAGAAGGAGGGTTATGTTTTTCGAGCGTATGTATGTATGTATGTATGTATGTATGTATGTATGTATGTATGTATGTATGTATGTATGTATGTATGTATGTATGTATGTATGTATGTATGTATGTATGTATGTCCATTTCTTCGGCACGCGCTACAGTCTAAACGGCTGAACGGATTTTGACATGTGAGATGTCGTTGAATTTGGCTAAATTGAGGAAGTGACATAGGTTATATGAATTTTCAAAATGGCGGCTGTAAATGGGGGAAAAAAGGGGGGACGTGTGCATTTTTTTCTTTTTTTCCTAACAATATGAGTATCAAATGAAAGCTCATAAAAAGACCATTTTAAAAATATAAATATCATATCATGTTTATATTACTGTTTTAACAAGCAATGTCAAAAGTGTACCGAGTGTACCGTCTCATTTCTATACCACAAATTAAAACTAAAAAGTCTCAAATAAAATTATTATTATATAAACAAAAAACCCGACTGCATAGAAGTTATGAACTGAAAAGAGAAAAACAAGGATCACTATATCTGTATAAAATTGTAAATACTTTATGGTGCTGCAGGCGGGGACAAACGTAGTTTTGGTAGATCTTTCTTACCCCGCAGGTTAAAGTATTTTGTCCCTGTTTGCAGCACCATAAAGTATTTAGAATTTTATACAGATACAGTGATCCTATATAGATACTGTTTTCTCTTTTCAGTTCATAACTTCTATGCAGTCGGATTTTTTGTTTTTATAATGATAATTTTATTTATCTCTAAAAAGAGAGACAAAGTCGTGCCAAGTCTAAGGTTCCTTACTGCGATTTCTTTATTATTATAGTTAATGCTGTGTGACTTGGCCGTTGAACATTCTTTATACGTTACTTTATACCCTTCAACGGCCAAGTCAGGTTCATGTGATTATAGCTTACTGGATGACGAAAATTTCAGTCTAGTCTTTTCCAAAGGTTCTCAAAATAGGGCCTGAAAATGCAGCCAATTGGTTCCTGTAAAGGTATACTGGCAGTGCTTGCTTCGCGCTCGACTTAGCGGGGGCACTGCCGTGCACCCTGATACCGCGTATGGATCTTTTTAATCTCTCCTCCGTATGGATTTTTTTAAATTGCGGTCAATTTCTTTAATTTAATGAAAGCATTTCTCACTTGTTTAATGCGGCATGGTTTTTCCACTTTGTGATCCCCGGTTTCATCAATCATAGATCCTAAGTACCTACCGATATCGTTGGACCCTTTCAAAATTTTTATCATTAAGACACAAAGAGGTGCACTGTATTGGTTTACTGCTAATGGTACTTGGTCTTTTATAGTTAACATTGAAGCTATATGAATTACTGGCGAAAGAGACTGAATGGACTAAAGATTGCAAGATTATGCACCAAAATATAGTACAAATTAACTTTTGACAATTTTAAATTTTAACGCTTTTATTTTATTTTATATAAGTTTGGAATTCTGTTTATGTTTCGAAACAATCCAAAAGGTTAGAACTTAAAAGGTTCTTACTCACTCTTATGCGATAGACAAAGACAATATTGAAAATAATGAGTATATCTCAGTTTGTGACAATTTAATTTGAGTATCTACAATCCCCAGACAAACAGGGAGCTTTTTTTTTATTTTTTTTATTTATCGACCACAACTTGGCCCTTGACTGCTATCACATCTGATGTTAAGTGATGATGCAATCTAAGATGGAATCGGAACGTCAGGAATTGGATGAAATCCACACCCCTTTCTGTTTCTACACGACATCGTGCCGGAACGCTAAATCGCCTGGCGGTACGTCTTTGTCGGCAGGGTGGTAACTAGCCACGGCGAAAGCCTCCCACCAGCTAGACCAAGACAAATTAAGAGAAATCTCAATCTGCCCCGCCGGAGATTAAAGCAGACATTACAATGATATCTTGTTCTTATGATAGTAGCTTAAAATACACAAAATTATGGCTTCTGCATTAGGGACAGCGACGTGATTATGCACTGCACACTGAATAGAACTTTGCTGTGATCCACTATGCGCAGTAGGTATTCTATTATGTACTCTGTGCTCCTATCAAACCACAGTTACGAATACTCAAATACTGTAAGGTCCAAAGCAATTTTTGGGAAGCTTATTGAAATACTAGAAAAATATTTTTGCGAGTATTTACAGGTATTGTTTTCTTTATTGCTTTTACGCATGACTGCATCTCGAAACGCAAAGTTTGTATAGGACTGATAACCGAACCTCTACGTCTTCAGTGAGCCATGATATTAGCGGCAGTAAGAAAACTAAACAGAGAAGTGCGTGTCGTTCCATGCATAGTGTAGGGTCCCAGATTTATTCCAAAGGACATTGCCAAAAATTGTATGGAAGTGTACCCCAAGCTGCCCATTAATGATATATATGTCATTAAATAGTGCAGATTATCTATTTACAGAAAAACAAAGTTGTATGTAAAAAGTTATGAAGGTTGAAAAAGTTGACTTTTCATACTACGACGACGGTCACGTGATTCAGAACACAAAAAATCGATTGAAATTTTTATTTTTTGATATATTTTCAAGTGATTGCCATGAAACATGGGTAGTTGTTTAAAATTCATTGTGTATTTAAATAAAACACTTAAATATGAGCATAAGCCTGGGGCAAATTTTGGCAATGTCCTTTACACTTTACCAGCTTAGAATAATGCCATACATAATATTTTGAAAAATTCCTCTCGAACGACAACTTACTCTATCAGGACAGAAGAACCTTTTTTCTCTGGCCTGTAGAGTTCAGTCAATTGGTAACATTTGATAAATAGTACCTTTCCATAGATCATTTTGTCATGAGCTTCGTTATTGAGTTGTCGTTGAATATCATCTGCATCATCGAAGAGAGTGTTGGCTCGCGTTGTAGTTTGGTCTTTAGTGTTTTCTGAATGTGAATTAAAAACAGTTTTTAGATTATTGTCTTTCTTATGTCTTATCTGTTCAGTTTCTTTTAAATTACTGGGTAAATACTGGATAAAAAATTCTTGTTTGTCTTCGGTGACTAAGTACCTACAGCATGTCGATAATGTAACGAAGCTCCACAATGCAAGTCTCAATGTTGTTTATATTTCTCTCTGTCTAACACAATATTATAATTAGATATATATAGAGACAAAGTTGAGACTCGCATTTATTAAAATATAAAACAAAATACATTAGGCGCGGTAGAGTTTTGTTAGATAATAATCGTCATGCTGTAACGTAAAAGTTTTTGAGAAGAGGCGCGCGATTCTAATATATAAAAACCCAAACTCCTTCAACTAACAGTAGTAGTAGGAAGACTTTTGGTTGATATATCGATTAAGAACAATGTTTTTTTTTTGTGAAATAACATACAAATTATTATATTCATTGATTATTATGACTAATTTGGTTACCAAACTGTTTGTTTTCATATAGTTGCTGAAATCAATACTACTCGAAATATATGCTACCTCTATAGCCAGATATTGACGTGACGAAAATTATAATATACCATAAGCTTGACATAATTTAAACTAAACAAACAAAATTATAAAACATCTTATTTTTACACAAATACAACTTTAGGACTGACACCATACTGACACCTATCAAATGTTACTAAAATGTGAGTCAAATCTGAATGGTATGACAGACATCTTACAAAGCCGTAACTCGTCGATGAGGATAAGAAAGATTTTATATTTAATCGCGCGCAGCAGGACTTTTCATTGATTTATGATTAATATATTATTATCTATTTAAAGTATAAGTTTCTTTTTGTAGTGTAGAACATTAATAATTATTATTAAGTAATCAGTTACCTAGTACCTATTTTACGATGAAATAATTGCACATCTCACTTTCTTTAATTTTCTTATATGATTTATCATTTTCAACTACTAAAAATTGTGTATACCTGTAGTGATATTCATTAATGGGAGAAAATCTAAAACAGCCTGTGATTTCGACAGCCAGTTAGTAGACTTGTATATACTTAGTTTAGGAAAAACCCAATAAAATGTTGAACCTATACTTACGTAATTTATTTTAACAATTTAACAAATGTTAAACATAATGAAAGAATGTTATTTCCAAATGAAACAATATTTATTAAGTTAAATAATTTATGATCTGCAAAAATCAAATTGAATCCATCGATTCAAATCTAAACTACTTAATACTCCAGCACATAGTTCCAGGGCAGTACCAAGATGCTCATATACACGTAAGTAAAATATATTACGTGCGGTATAGAGATTAGATTGCGATAACTTTTCTTGCTGCGATGTAGTGATCTGGCTCGACTCGCGACGTATATCATATAACGTATCAATAACGTAATATTCTTTGTCATATTTATCAGCTAATTGTCCAAGAATTTGATTTACGGCATTATGTTTATCTTTCAATACATCGTTTTCTTCATACCACGGTTTCAAACATTCTCGATGTGAATATTTTAAATTCTCGAAATATTTCATTCTGTCATCAAATCCTTTACTCATCATTGCTGCTCGCCAAGTATTGAAAGAGAGATCCCACAGTTCTCCCGGAACCATTGCTGTATACATATCTTTTAGTTTAGCAACTTCAGTTTGATGGTAGAAACACACTGGATTTTTCATTACAAAAATATCAGCTTCCAAAAACATTTTCTCATAAGGATAAATTTGAGGTTCAACACTTGTTGCTTTTGATATAATATCAGATAACAAATCTCTAGCGATATTTGTAACCACATTAGCATATATAAGATTTTCCAATTTCTGAGTTTTCTTTTTGATCTTAGCCAAGTTTTCTACTGAGTCTGCGTATAAATTTATGATAAGTTTATTTTCAAGTGAATCAAAAAAGCAAATATTTCCAAATAATAACTGCCAAATCTCCTCAAAAGTTCCAGGTGTAGTAGACAAAAATGTGAAACATATTTTCTGTGATTGTCCAGGAGAAATCACATTTTCGTTTTTATTGAAAAAGAAAACCTGAGTTGATGATTCATCTGCGTTTACTCTTACAATCTTTTTCCAACAATATCTAAGTGTAACAGTACCAAGATTTTGTAGATAAAGTTCACTTCTTCCAACCCTACTAACAGGACAGTTAAAATAGTAAGACCAAGAACTGCAATTATCCTTTCTTTGATCAGCTTTCATCTTTTCTAAATGGCTTACATTCTGATCCGGTATTTCCTTTAAAAGTATCGTATCATTGATTTTAACCGCGTAAACTGAACACAGTACCTCTTCATTAGTTTTATTTTTTGCTGAAAATGTAATACTTGGTGCTGTTGGAAGTTTTACTGGAGGAGGTTTAGGTTTAGTACCTATGATAATTAATTCATTTAAATTTGACCTGAAAAAAATTAAAGGTTAGCTGCTTATCAAGATATATATGTTTACAAATTAATAATAAGAGAGTGAATCATATTAACCTATACGGGTCGATTTTCTTTATAGATTCTTCAAGATCTTCTTGTCTTTTCTTTTTGTAGTTCAAATATTCCGAATCTAACTTTTTAAATGTTTTTCTTTGAGAACCTACTATGCCTTTTTCTGTTTCTTGTATGTGTCTGGGCACACCAATATGCTTGATAATTTTTGGTCGACCCATTTCTACTCGCGTTCTTTGTGCTTCATAAACAGGTTGGCAATAACATTTTTGCTTCAATCTTTCAGGCTGATCCCATAATGTTTCTCTTACTCCAACCTTTTTTGAAACTTGAGCATGTTCTAATACTATTTTTTCTTCCTTCTTTTCGCGCACTTTTTCACATAAGTTCATTGCTAATTCAGCTGTAGTTCTCCCTGTTTTATAAGCTAGATGCTCAGTTTCTTCTTTTCTAATTTTTATCCATTTTTCCCATACTAATAGCTCAGGATCAGGATCAATGGAATCTTGACATAAAACTAACTTATGTTTCTTCATGTTTGTATTGAAAATATTAGTATGCGAAAAGAAAAACTTTTATTGAAAATCTTTGTAAATTTCGGCAGTTTTTGACGTTCATTGACACATAGGTAAATCTTTATTTTTTTAAATTAAAAAATAATAGATAATCTTGATGATGATTTAACATGTCATTGTTTGACATCTGTATCAAGTTTTATTATCTGTTGTAATCTGTTTTATGACTTTGTCAATTAGTTTACAAACATATCACATGTAAATTGAAAGTATTAATTTTCTACAAAATTATTAAAAAAATTTTTGTGCAATATAGTAACGTATTCTAAAAAATATGTTAAAAGTAGCAGTACAACAGACTGGTATAGAAAACTAATATTTTTGAAATTAGTCGATCTAAGTATGAAATTAATTCAATTCTTATGTAATTTGTTGTATTAGATGATGAAGAACCTATAGCACCAGTAGAGGAAAAGAAAGAAATACCACCGTTTGGAACTCGAGAATACCTTTATTACTGGAGTGAATTTGAAGGCCATCTTTCAACACCAATTGACGTTTCTATTACTGGTGCAGTCCGATATACTTGTCCTGATCTCGTTTGGTACAACTTTGATATCTACCCTCACAAAATCAAAATAACGAACACTGGATATACAGGTCTATATTATATATATAAGACTAATATTATATAGTTCTCTCTATTATCATATTTGTTCAAAATTATACAATTAAAATTCTTTCATAGTTATGCTAATTAATTACTAGAGGACTCCCGCGGTTTTACCCATGCAGTACCCGTTCTCGTAAATATTTCGGAATGCAAGTAGCCTGTGTGTTACTCTGATATATAAGCTGCATTCATGTAAAACCGTCAAATGTTCACCAAAATCGATTCAGTTGTATTAGCGCGAAAGAGCCACTAACATATATTTTTGCCAATATTTTTACAAACATTCACGTTTATAATATTAGTAGGATTTTAAAAACAAAAAAACACTTTTTTTATTAGCAAATTATTTTCTCTCAGATACAGATTTATTTTAGTAAAGTAGCTAAAGTTACCATAAGATTTATTTTATACAATACATCTACTTACTTTTAGCTTATAAAAAGAAATTATTTCGCCTTAAAATCAAAATCAAAATTGATATATTTTAAGTAGGCTTTATACAAGTTCTATTTAAAAGTAAGAGAATAAACGCATATATAAGGTGAGTTTGAATTATCTGCCAGCGTTGAAACTGGAGAAAGTGTAATGCATACTGATTACAACATCGGTCTAAAAATATTTCTAGAACCAGTAACAAAAATTTTAAAATTACCTACAAAATATTTACTCACTTAGGATATTTTGCATAACACTATCCATTCCATTCACAAATTAACCACAAGGTCCCGAATGAAAGTATGTTTTAAACATTCGATTACTACCAAATAAAATACGGAAAGAAACGCCAAACCACCAAAATCTCCAACTAGACCAGACCTGAAGTAATAAAAAATAATAACAATTGGCTGTAAGAAACACGGAACCTTCGAAGGACTAAGTAGGTAGATATGTCTCCACCTACATACTTTAGAAATGGTAAAAAATAAATAAATTAAGAAAAACTTTAAAAAAAGCACTTAAACTAAATCAGCTGATATCTGTGCCAAGTTCAATAAGCTTTCCTGTTAAATTACGTACTATAAAACGCGGGCCGTAATTTTTTAAATATGCGTATTTGCCGGCGTCCCGTATCGCGGTAGCGTTCAGAAAAAGCGATGCCATTGTCGGTTTTTTAAAAGTGCCGGCATTTGAAAAAGTTTTAATCTATTAATGGAAAGTTCATTGACCTTAGTAGTCGATCAGCTGTTACGTTTGTTATTTTGATCAATTCTAGTGTGTACGTAGTTACATCACTGCCTTGGGGTTAATGGCTGGCTGGTTTTGGGGCAATTTATGGATGTATTGGAAGGTGTTATGCGTACTGTCGTAAGTGAATAGATATTTTGTAATGTTTTATAATTTTTTATTTATTGGTTCTGGGAACAAATTTTTTTTCAATTGTAATCTATATGCATAAGATTTGCTCCAGTTTCGACGCTGGCAGATAATTCAAACTGACCTTATATTGTGGCGTGTTTACTAAATTAACTTTACTTTTTGTGTTAAATTGTTAATTAAACGAATATATTATTTGAATGGTCGCATTTAAGGTTCATACTTTCGATGCATGGATGCGTTATTGGTTTAATGTGAAAAGTTTAAATGTTTTATTTATATATTTTGTCTGTGCTGACGTAAAGCGACCGATAGCACGCAGCACATCTTCCGTCAGACGT
The DNA here is from genome assembly GCA_034621355.1 of Mycalesis mineus. Taxonomy (NCBI): domain Eukaryota; kingdom Metazoa; phylum Arthropoda; class Insecta; order Lepidoptera; family Nymphalidae; genus Mycalesis; species Mycalesis mineus. The sequence continues at coordinate 14,870,172 of CM067892.1, forward strand.
GTAAAGACTCTTATGATGACCAAATTCACTTTATTACAGTTCTGTTCGGAGCAAAATGGAGAACCGAGCGGCCTTATTTGGAAGGCGGACCATTCTTGGATAAGCATGTATTTTCACAGGCTCACTTTCACTGGGGAGCCAATATGATGGAGGGGAGTGAACATACGGTCGATCGACGACAATATCCTGGAGAAATGCAAGTAATTAGATTCATGAAACTTGTGTTGGGGTAACGTGGCGTCTAAGGGCTAACGCTAAAACTCGGCGGGAGCATGCTTGTGCGGTGAAAAAATTTTAAAAATAATAGAACCGCTCAAAACGCGTAAAAAGCGAAGGATCACGGTCTTAGGTGATCAGGAAGTCGGTGCCAGCCACGTTTAAGGAACATTTATTTCTACAAAGCAGTTTATGAGTTTCGCTAATGCCACAGTGACACCGTCGGAGCCTAGATACAATCATTAAATAAATTAAAGCACTTAATAATTTTGTACAATTTCGTGCATATTATGGAATATGGTTAAGAATTTTTATTTCTTACTTCTTAGTGATTTGCTTACACGAACATGGTTATGCTGTCATAGTTTTTAAACGTCCTTTTGCTAAAAAATAAATTAGTAGATAAAGACCGAAATCACTGTAAGCGCCTCAAAATTGAACAGTTCGTTCAATTTCCCCAATATTATCATTAGATCCTAACTGTTGACAATGGGACCACCTTGGAAGTATGCCCTTTCTAATAAAAAAAAAATTACCAAAATCGGACAACTCTGTAAGAAGTTATGCGTGGTCATACATAAAAAAAAAAGTTGAGAGGTGTCAAGGGACATCCGGATGGAACGAAGTTTTTCGAAGAACCTTTCGATTAATTAGTGAAGGAATTGTAATAAAATTTTATTTTTTTAAGTAATAATAATATTTGTTGTTGTACACCGAAACACCAAAGGGCCTTCCACGCACGAGAAAGCATCAGCCGGCTCGCTGCTTCACGCTCCACACATAAGGCGGGGGCAAGATCTAATGATCAACAATCAGACAACTTTCGTACGTTAATTTTTTGTCTAGCCCCCGACACAACGCGCGCTTGGTAGCCAAAATTCTGGAATTGATAACCTTTACGTTTTACATTCCTCGTTAGAAAAATGATTATGGTTTCTGTATAAATTATTATTATCAGCCTTTCACCCACTATAGGGCCAAGCCTGCTTCAATGCTCCAGCACATTAGCGGGGTTATGCTGATAATGATTCATCAACAGGCACTAGTGGATGTTAATTATTTTGTCAAGGACCGACAACTTAACGCGCGCTCGGTAGCTTCTTGATTCTGGGCTTGTAATTTACTACATACCTCTTAGAAAAAAGAAAAACTTAAAAAATTATTCAACGATTCAGGACCTATACTAAAGCCAAACTCGATTGAGAATGCTTGTCAACAAAGAAATTTAAAATGAAGATAGAAAATACAACACATTTTATGCCTAATAAATTTAAAATTATGTTTTGTTTTTTTATAAAATCTTATTTAAAAAATATTGAATATTTACTTGGTTTTAAGTGTACTAATAAATTTCTAAAACATAGCTTACCGTCTTCACGTACCGAGTGCACGTAGTAAGGCGTTTGTGCATGCCGCAACTAATTCACCTTATCGACGCCCCTTATTGACCAAAACAAACTTCTCACCTCCAGTGCCCCTTCGTGGAGATACAAGCAGTGCGCTCACTTACCCACTGCGCTCGGTTACCCCGAATTATTGTACCTACGTAGTTTGTTGTATTAATACGATAATGCAAATGTTATTTCCAAAATACATAATTCTCGTATTTCGTATCACAGGCTATTTTCTTCAGATCGGAATACATGACACAGGAAGAGGCACTTCGTCATCACGATGGTGTTGTGGTGATTTGTTACCTTATCAAGGTCAGTTTACTTTAGCGTAGTTCCCTTTCTCCTGGGAATATAGGGATACGAATTATGCTATCATTAAATAATATACTTACCTGCAAATTATCACATTTCATGAGTCTGGCTATCATATACAAAAAGATTAGTCAGAACGAACAGATAAACATACAGACGAAAATTTTAAAAGTTGTTTTTATTCATGTTAATTGTGAAACATCTTTGTTAATACAATTACCTACCTACTTTAATTATTATGTATTTAGTAAATAGCTGTTTATTTGAAATTACAAACACTACACTCAGAGGTGTTAGTCCTGTCAACTTAATATTACACGAGAACTACAGTCATCTAAATTCTAAAGCCATATGTTCTTTCTCTCTTCCGTGAAATCCTCAATAGCAGTCCAGATTTAGGATTCCTCCCTGGCAATGATAATAATTATTATTATAATGAAAACTATTATTGCTTCGAGGAACTTGTTAATCCTTCTAACCCTTAATAGGTAATTCGAGAGGAAAGCATTTTTCCCTAAAGGTAAGGTAGATAAAAGAGGTAGATTGAGTAGTAGATAAAACTAAAGTCTCAAATTACAGATAGGTAGGGAGGTTTATCTATTCGCATTTTGATATATTTTGTTAGAGAAGGAAACTACGAGCACGAACAGTAACGATTCCTATGAACCAATTAGTCCTAAATTGATACGCTTGGTTGTAGTGAAATAATGATAGGGATATATTATTTTACTGAAACAATAAAAGAAACAGGTAGGTACCTAAACAATATCTGACGGCCGAGTAGCGCAGTGGGTAGTGACCCTGCTTTTGCGTCTTAGGCTGTGGGTTCGATTTCCACATCTGGAAAATGTTTGTGTGATGAGCATGGATGTTTTCCAGTGTCTAGGTGTTTATCTACATATTAGTATTTATGTATAACATATTTAAAAATATTCAACCGTTATCATAGTACCCATAACACAAGGTAGCTAAGCTTACTTTGGGGCTATATAGCGATGTGTGTAATTGTCCTATTTAATATCTATCATTCTATGTCAACAGAAGAGTGAAAGTGAAAAGTGAAATGAAGAAAGAACGACTTAGCTACCTCTTATATTTAGATATGAAGAAAATCTTAGCGTTTTATTTAAAAATATAACCTAATGGCTGTTTATTTACGAAATTTAATGTGGGGAAATAGAATAAGGAGAGAAATTACATATTTTGATACCTTTGTCACTGTTTTGTTGGTGAAAATCGCATGAAAACTCTTTCCGCTAAGTTTATCGTAAATAGACAAATAGACGCGGGTGAGTATTTTTAACCGAAGAAAAAAAAAGGAGGAGGTTCTCAATTCGGCACGTATATTTTTTTTTATGTATGACCACGCATAACTTTTTACAGAGTTGTTTGATTTTGATAATTCTTTTTTTTATTAGAAAGGGCATACTTCCAAGGTGGTTCCATTGTCATGTTAGGATCGGATGATGATATCCTGGGGAAATTAAAGGAACTCTTCAAATTTTGGAGGCACGCTTACAGCGATTTCAGTTTTTGTCTCGGTATCGGTAGCTTTTTGGCTACTAGTGCCGTATAATATACTATGACAGTACAGTACGAGTACGTTACGTGGCGATAAATCACTAAAAAGTAAGAAATATATGCTTACGTAAATTAAAGCAACTAAATGACACAGTTATTTTTTACTTTTTAGTGCGTTTTGAGTCGGTTCTATTTTTATTTAAAATTTTTATAATATATTTTTTGTTATAATTAACTAATGGACGCACAAGATTTGACCCGCGTGAAATTATAATTTAAAATAAGTAAGATTTCTAAAAGTAGCGAATGTTACTTCTAATATCATTACCAATTTGCTAGTGAAAGTCCAGTCAAAATCGGTTCAGTTATTTCTGAGATTAGTCGGAACAAGAAAGAACAGACAGTCAGACAAAAATTTTAAAATTAGGTTTGTCGATGTCAATTACGTTATGAGGCTTTCGCCGTGGTTAGTTACCACCCTACCGACAAAGACGTACCGCCAAGCAATTTAGCGTTCCGGTACGCTGTCGTGTAGAAACCGATAGGGGTGTGGATTTCATCCTACTTCTAACAAGTTAGCCCGCTTCCATCTTAGATTGCATCATCACTTAACATCAGGTGTGATAGCAGTCAAGGACCAACTTGTAGTCGATAAAAAAAAAAACCTACTTGCAGAAATTCATAACGCTAAATTGAATTTACAAATATAGCGTTAAATTATTTGTATATATGTAAATATGTGTATATAAAATGTGTAGTAACTAATAGGAAACTGTTTCAAGTTCTCATGTTTACAGTACGGAGTAAATCCTGACGAGCGTCTGCAATGGATAATAGAAGGTTTTCCTCGAATACAAGAAGCTCACACACACACGCGTGTTGGACCGTTGCCCATGTCACGTCTGTTCCCAATGTTCTACGAGGATTACTTCCTGTATTGGGGAACTTTGGCCAACGTGAAGGGACACAAGTTTGTAGTTAGATGGCTTGTTCCGAGGATTACTTTGTTCGCGTCTTTTAATCAGGTAATTATTGGTGCTAATCCTGTAACAAACAATAGTCCAGTGGTTAGTCTAATTGGCAACGTATCATGAGTTTCTTGTTTTCGAACATAGAAATGACGGTTAATGAAATATCGAGGTTTTATTTCTTTCGAGAAATTCTTATAGAGCAAGAGCCCACGACAGCCAGACCTTCGTTATTTTATAAAAGTTGAAATTTTTTCTGTAGATGTCTCCTATAAAGGTAAGAACGACCAGCGACTATAGAGTTTGGGTTGTGGTTACTTGGGCAGGTAACAGGTAGTAAAGGTGTATAAAATAGTACTGAAAATTTGTTAGAGTATAAAGCTCAATTTATTTATATTTTCTTCGGGATAACTGTAGAAATCTCGTCATCCATTGCCGGACACTTATGACAGTTGCTACCCCTTGCCAGACACCCCTAAACTTTGATAAATTACAATTATACTTTCGTTATAGTATAAAAGCTAAATTTTATATATGTTACTTGGGGGCCTATAAAAAGATGTTACCTCAATAGCCGGACAGTTTCCATGGTTTTTACATCTTGCCAGACACATCGAAAGTCCACTGTAGATACGACCGCGAGGTAACAACTGTTCAAATATTTCAAAAAAATTGTGTGCTCAATTTCGAGCTTCGAGAATTGATGTGATCTTTGATCAGTACTTTACTCCATCGATCAAAGATTATCAGCATTCCCAACGGTTAGAATCCGCGCAATTGGAATACTTTATAACTGGGCCCGAATAAATTCGACCAAGTGGTTTCGCGAAAGAGTTGAAAAATTCAAATTTCAAAGAAGCTTTAGTTAATTTTTTTATTTCACATTGGGCTACTGATGAAGTGGTGCCATTTATTGGCAACAAAACAATATACATCAATTATAGAAAGTGTCATTCTTTCACTGTTGATAATTCCAATAAAGTTGTCTCAAGGATTGATGAAGAGTGTCAGCACACGAGAAAGCAGATACCAAGATAGTATATCATGCATGTAACATCAACTTTCCAGCAGAAATAGTAATAAGAAGTGTTGATACCGATATTGCGGCTATAGCATGCAACAGGCACTGGCAATAATTTAAGGTATGTGGACCTAACCAAAATACATGCAGAGTTGGGACTGTTAATTTGTCAGAGCTTACCTGGATTACATGCCATCACAGGTTGTGATTTTAATCCTGCGCTCTTTAGAAAAGGAGAGTACCAGGAAGCTTTCAAGAACTTCGGTAACAACGAATTAATTGAAAATTTAAATGATCAACAAAACATCTCTCTCTCATCTCTGATATTAAATCAGAGATTTATATGCAATGTCTACAATGTCCCTAATGTAATTGATGTTGATGCCGCTAGAGTTCAAGTGTTCATCGACTCGTACACAGTCTCCTATGTAAACGAAGCTTTTGACCGAAAGAAGTTGCTAAATTTTGACACATACCAGTTCAAATGGTTTGAAGGGGATCAACTACCGAGTTATGTTAGTGATTGGCTCAAAACTCAATCAGGTATACAATAATTATTATGACAAACTATGATACAATTTTTGTTAACTATTCATAACTGTATAAACTTGCTTATTTTTCTTTCAGAAACTGACGATGATGGTGATGTTGAGGACGATCATGCCATCGACTGGAGTAGTAGTGATGAAGAAAATAAAAATTTTTAACAAAAAATAGAACCGACTCAAAACGCACTAAAAAGTAAAAAATAACTGTGTCATTTAGTTGCTTTAATTTACTTAAGCATATCTATGAAGTCGGTGCCAGCCAATTTTAAGGAACATTTATTTTACGTAGTAAAGCAGTTTGTGGGTTCTAGGTAACGTCCTTGAAAGTAGAAACCTTGGCTGGCACCGACTCCTAGATATGCTTAAGTAAATTAAAGCAACTAAATGACACAGTTATTTTTTACTTTTTAGTGCGTTTTGAGTCGGTTCTATTTTTTGTTAAAAATTTTTATTTCTTACTTTTTAGTGATTTATCGCCACGTACCGTACTCGTACTATACTATCATAGTATATTATATGACAGTAGTAGCCAAAAAGCTACCGATACCGAGTCAAAAACTGAAATCCAAAATTTGAAGAGTTCCTTCATACATAAAAAAAATATATATATATATATATATACGTGTCGAATTGAGAACCTCCTCCGTTTTTTTTCGTCGGTTAATGAAAACACCGACGATATTGTTTAAATTAATAAACAAGTTTAAATATTTTTTTTACCTGTAATCATAGTTTTTATTATATTTTTATGATGTTAAACTAATATTTTTTACTTTATTCAACATGGTTATGAACTTATTTTTTATTAGACATATAATATATTTTTTATTAGATATATAGAATAAAATTATTTTTTATTAGACATCTTAAAAAATAGTAATCGACTAAGCATTTGTGCTCGCACCTACAGTGCACTTTCGATGTGTCTGGCGAGATGTAAAAACCATGGAAACTGTCCGGCTATTGAGGTAACATCTTTTTATAGGCCCCCAAGTAACATATATAAAATTTAGCTTTTATACTATAACGAAAGTATAATTGTAATTTATCAAAGTTTAGGGGTGTCTGGCAAGGGGTAGCAACTGTCATAAGTGTCCGGCAATGGATGACGACATTTCTACAGTTATCCCAAAGAAAATATAAAAAAATTGAGCTTTATACTCTAACAAATTTTAAGTACTATTTTATACACCTTTACTACCTGTTACCTGCCCAAGTAACCACAACCCAAACTCTATAGTCGCTGGTCGTTCTTACTTGTACAGGAGGCATGTACAGAGAAAATTTCAACTTTTATAAAATAAGGAAGGTCTGGCCGTCGCAGGCTCTTGGGCCATTAGTAACGATTCGGAGTTAGGAAGTTATCTGGTCTATTGGGAATATCGGGATTAATAGTATCTAATTTCTTGTTATATCTACCTACCTAATACAGTCTCGCTTATTTTGATTTGATTGGACACGATATATTTATGGCGGCCTTGTAATAATAATCTTAACTGGGTCGTACAGAGACTTAATCTATATAATTATATCTATAAAAACAAAAGACGTGTGGCACTCGGAGACTGCCGCGGTAAAGCTATTGCATAGCATTTTTTATCAACTTATGTTTACCTACCGACGTCATCGGGACCGTGGCCTAGCGGTAAGGCGCTCTAAGTGCCCGGATTGCCAGAGAGACGCGGGTTCGAAACTCGTCGGTTCCGCAATTTAGAGCGCCTTAACGCTAAGCCACGTTCCCCTATGACGTCGTTGCTGAAATGTGCTTTTGATATTATGTTTTTGATACTCAGGGGGTGTTAGGTTTTTTCGTTACGGAATTTCTGTATTCGGTCTCAACGCTCAAGGCCCGCGATAAAAGCTATGCAATAGCTTAAAATGAATTGCTGTTCGTTAGTCTCGCTAAAACTCGAGAACGGTTGAACGGATTTATCTTATCTTGGTCTTGAAATGTTCGTGGAGGTCTAGGGAAGGTTTAAAAGGTGAGAAAAATTCGAATAATTGCCGGGAAAATTTCTAAAAAGCGCGAAACTGCCGCTATGGCGTCCAAATTAAGTTGACCTCCTTTGTGTTACATTATATATACGGAATAGGTCTCAGGATTTTGGAATTGGTATTCTTTCATATTTACCCATCAGTATCCATAAATATAATATATTGTTAATGTACTGTAATGTCGGACAAAGTTTAACAAAAATGTTGATTTTTAAACAGGACAGGCCGGAGGTTATTGCTTGACAGGAAACTTTAAAAAACGACACTTTATATGAGTTTTGAAAATTATACTGTTTTGCAAATTAGAAGGGTACCTAAGAGGTTTTCACGCGGACGAAGTCGCGGGCGACTGCTAGTTTTTTCAATATTTTTAAATGTAATGATATGCAAGTGTGTCATAAATTATAACACTGCAGTTTTAATATACCTACCTACAGATGAAGGAGTTCCGTAAGTTGTGGAATCCATGGGATGAACCAAATTTAGGTAACTTTAGACCGCTGCAAAAGAAGCAAGATCGTCACGTATTCTTTATACGCCCACATTGGAATCAATATAACTCTTTATTACCGATACCGAGACTACCATGGCCCTCAATAACAATTATTTCGCCAGCATACCAAGCAAACCCATGGATGTTGCCACCTCAAAATGCGTACATGCTTCCTAAACAAGAAACAGAAAATGAATAACCATAAAAAACTAAAAAAGAAAATATTGAACAAAGCAGAATTTTTTCATACATTAAAAAAGACTATAATCCGAAGCAGTAAGCTCGGTAAAAACAAGGTTACGTCACTTTGACTTTGACAGTTCCATCAAAATAAAAGACCAAGGAAATTCGAAAACAACATAACCTAAATGAGTGAAAATCTTATGTTTTATCAATATGCTTAGAAATATTCTACGTACCAGTCGTTGGCTGGCACGGCGGCAAATTATTATAACGCCATCAATTTGCAAACATTGGCATGATAACGTTAAATGCTATCAGATTCATAGTGCAACAAAACACTTGTATAGTACCCAAAATATTCAACCCGATTTGGATCCTATAGTTTTTGATAAAGTGTGCAATGAAACATTGGAATCTCTGTATGAATACTTCGAAGAACTAATAGATCGATCAGCCAATTTGAAAGGCGCTGATGTAACTTTCAGTGTAAGTAGTAACCTTTGACATTCCAATCTGCCTCCAAATAAATTCTAATAGAATTGCCAGAGTTACAGTTGTAGAATTACGACGGTTTGTGTTTTGTTAACTTGAACTTAGAGCTGGGCTGGTTCCCAGCTTAGATCAATAATAATTATGTAATTATTTATTGTTAAGAATCTTATATGGTATGTTATTGGTAGTTTATGGTACTGTTTACCACATACTAAAGACAGAGAAGATAGGTATTTTGTTTTTTGATAGTGTATGCTAATATATATGAAGGGTTACCCAAGCATTCTGCGATACTAATTTCAAAGTATCAAAAACCTTCTAGGTATTTTGACAATTTGGAACGAAAATTTATTGGGATTTTTTGTGATTTGTTAATGTTACCTCTATGACTGTTTGATATTTGATACTAAATAAATCCCAATACATTTTCATTCCGAATGGTCAAAATACCTTGAAAGTTTTTGACACTTTAAAGTGTGTAATAATACAACTTATGATATTGCCATGAAGCTCCTAACTTTTAGAGTCACAATTATTTTTTATTGAATTATAAATAAAGTGCCTATTTACTCAAGTACATTAAAATTTGCTAAGTTATTATTTATCTACTGTGTGCTGCAAGCTATATGCCAACTTTATTACAGTGGGATTAACATAATATTTTGAAGAATAAAAGCTATTTTTTGTACTCGTACATTAGGATAATTGGCTGGCAATTAAACTCTAAACCTCTGAGGTTTGAATCTGTCCTTTGGAGTTATTTTGGTATTAATGAGCAAGGGCTGACATGAGCTAAATTATTAGATAACGTATCATTCTAATTAATTACAGGATGGAGTTTTAACAATAGCGCTTGGCCAAAACTATGGGACCTATGTAATAAATAGACAAACACCAAACAAGCAGATTTGGTTAAGTTCACCGACATCAGGCCCTAAAAGATATGATCTGATATTGGACAACGGTGGATACTGGATTTATAAACACGACGGGGTGACGTTACATCAACTATTGCAGCAGGAAATATCAAAAATTGTTAAGGAAGTCAATTTTAAAACATGCACACATGCTTTAGTTTAATTAATACTGTAAATATCATTGTAATATAAGTAGGTATTCAATTTTTTTGTTGTTTTATTTGATTTTTATATTAAACTCAACAAAATGGAGGTTATTGAAGATGGCAATATTATGGACAGGATCCCAATTCTGTTGCAGCGGGATTTGGAATATTATCAGGTTAGTATTTTTTAATTTATGTCTGTAGAAGTGTTTCAGTGTTTGTAATTGTTTGATTATTTTTTGTCTTAAGAGGATAAGAATTTAGAATATAAAAGTATTTCTAGAAATTAGAAAATTAATGAATGAAAAAAAAAGAATTGCTTGGCAAATCGACTGGAAGGAGATGGCAGCCTGCTATTTAGCAGATTAAAGCAAAATAACATTGTAAACCTAGCAAAAAATTGAAGCTAGACTCAGCAAAAAAGGGAGATTTTGTCAGTGGACATACTCCTGCTAAAAAACAAACAAAACTAAACCCACAGATGAACGGCCCAATGTCCCAAGACAGATTGCCGAGTCACAAAAAAAAAACGGAAATTACAAAAATTTAATTTAAAACGAAATTGGAAGTTATGTTAGAATAAATTAATTTCATAGACACTTTTTCTGCGCTTTTTGGTAGTTTAAACTTACAGGCATTTTGTTAAAAGACTGTGTAAATAAAATTCCAGACAAACCAAACAGTGTTATCAGAAAATGTTTGCTGTGGTGTTGTTGGCGGAAGGTTGGATTTCCCAAGAAGTGCATCATTTGCTGCTGTCAAGATAGTATTGTGGTTGGAAGAAGAGTTTTCTATTGCTTTTAAGTAAGTAAATAGATTCATAGCACTAGTCTATGGGATTAATTTTTATTCTGCAACTACAGAGACGAATATCTTAGCATTCCATGGATTCACCATGCGGGTACCGGGTCCATCGCGTGGCTGAGAGAAAAACTCCGAACAGAGCCCGAGACTTGTGACTCAGGTGTAGGCTTAAGGGTACCCTTAATGACGCGCGTCAACACTCACCTCCTCTGTTCAAGTTATTCTCCCTGCCTAGCCAAATTCGGAAGGACTCTACTAGAGCAGATTTGGACACTCGTTCCAATATGGAGCTTACTGCACTTCTAGTAGCCAAGGTCTATTAGCAGGTTGTAGAGAGACTTCGCTGGTATACCCCTCGCACCCACTTCTACCACGTATAAACTAACCACATAGCCATTTTTGGTTAGTTCATTAGTAAGGTCATAATATTTATTCACCTTGAAAACATGGTCTTTAGGGATGTTTGTTTCCCACGGCACTGTAAGCTCAACAAGTACTATATGTTTGATTTGTTTGGAAAAAAGAAATATGTCCGGGTCTAGATGTCATAATAGCTAAGTTCAGTTGATTATGTGGATCATATATATGCAGTACAAATGGCTATGAAAGGTATGCCAGCACATTCACTCTATAACCTGCTCAAAGACCTTGGCCTGGCAATGGGCAGGAAGAACAACACAAACAGAGAAGGTGAGTGATACATGTCACAAATGAGCTCGCTTCAAACCTCAAAAGTCTCGGGTTCTATTCAGAGGTTTTGTTTCTGCCACATGATGGACCCAGCATCCTCCCAATGGATCTGTGGAATGCTAAGATATTCATTTCTCTATAATTGCAATTAATGAATATATTAATTTCCAGGCAAGGGTCTGGAATGTTTGTCAGCATTGGTGAAGACAAAGCCGATGGCGTAGCGAAAACTTCAGACCCTGATAAGTTTGCCCAGTTGGCTACTAAATCCAGTGACTCCTTGTTAGGTAATAGCTCTTTCTTAAAATTACTTTATGGCATTACAAAATGGCAACATTAGAAAAGTGAACCAATTTAAACAGGGGCTGTATTTTACTCTATTAACTAAAAAAAGAAACTTTTGTAGAAAAATAAACATTATTAGCTTACTGTTATGACCATGAATTATAACCTTTTTAAAAATATTGTTGAACAGTGAGTTGGTAAGAACTGAAGCTCAACTTCTCGTTAATGATAATACTAGTGATGCCCATTGGCTGTATCATAAAAGTTGTTTTTAGTGAGCACTTACACCGTGAAATGAGTGACTACAAAATTGTAAGTGTATAGATGTGGAGATATTGTGTTGAATCATTAGGTCTCGTTGTTATTTAATTTTTTTATATATGAGTAAATTAGTTAGTATTTAGGATTCAATATAAATATAAAATCCTGTTGTCAGTGGTCGCTGACTGCGGGCTTCATAAGAAGGCTCAGTCATTCAGCGGGCGATGGAAAGAGCAATGCTCAGAGTATCTCTGCGTGATCGAATCAGAAATGAGGAGATCTGTAGAAGAACCAAAGTAACCGACATAGCTCAGCGAGTCGCAGAACTGAAGTGGCAATGGGCGGGGTAGGTGGTTCGAACAGCTGATGGACGTTGGGGGCCTTAGGTGCTAGATTGGCGACTCCGCATAGAAGCCCGCCGCCAAGAACGCCGGAAGGCGCAGTGTTGGTTGATCCCCCACCAGGTGGACTGACGACATCAAAGGTGTCGCAGGGAGCCGCTGGCAACAGGCGGCTCAGGATTGTTGTGTTTGAAAGTCCCTAAAAAGGCCTATGTCCAACAGTAGACTACCGGCTGTTTATGATGATAATGTTAATTATTAAAAATATATGGAGCTAATATAATTATTTCAGAACATCTTCACGTGCTTGCACAAGAAGCGCTCGATCACGCTGACTTGCCAGTGCTAACCGCAACTTTGGGGGCCGCTGCCTTACTGAAGAACACTCTGTATTGCTACGTACAGCATGTAGAGGATGCTGGCAATACTGAACGACATTCCATATTACTGGTATATTTTATATGAATTTACACTAATAAATAATAATGGGGCTATTGAAGCACTATCATAACAGCGCCATCTGTGTTTGCGTCGCCGAACTACATCGCTACAAGCAGTGAAGTTAAAGGGTTGAACACATATCAACTTAATTTCGACCTTGTTGTAGAGATGACGCTGTATGTTATTCTGTTACTTTTGCCTTGCGCTATGGAGATTCTTCCCTGAAACATGACTACCCGTGTTCTTGATATCTAAATCATACTTACCTGGCGTAGGGGACACCGTGATCAAGAAGGCGGTTCCCCCAGAGCGAGGCCCTTCCATTGCACTGCGGTTGGGTTGACCTCTGCGATTATCCCTAATGTGGATAACTCGGACGCGTAATTTTTGGTAGTGGGGACTGCGTACGCGCCGTCCCCCCCCGTAAAATAATGAAAAGTTGTATTTGACGCGGTTCAACACGGACCGCGTCAAGTAACTGCAATGCACCTACTACACTGATTTGGCTAAATCTAAAATGTATTATAGAGAATTAGACTGGATTAAAATACGTAGGCAAAACTGAAGATTTTTCTCGAGACAGTGAACATTCTAAAATCACGGAATTGAAGTCGATAATATAGTGGTAATAATAATTACGTAATATGACATTATAAAAATTATTATTATAAAAACAAAAAACCCGACTGCTTAGAAGTTAAGAACTGAAAAGAGAAAAACAAGGATCACTGTATCTATATAAAATTTTAAATATTTTATGTTGCTGCAGGCGTGGACAAAATACTTTACTACCTTGGAAAGAAAGATCTACCAAAACTACGTTTGTCTCCGCCTAAAACTAAAAAGTTTTAATTTATGGTATAGAAATGAGACGGTACACTTTTTGACATTTTTTGTTAAAACAGTAATATAAACATGATATAATATTTATATTTTTTAAATGGTCTTTTTACGACCTTTCATTTGATACCCATATTGCTAAGATAAAAGAAAAAATACGCACATCCCCCCTTTTTCCCCCATTGACAGCCGCCATTTTGAAAATGCATATAGCCTATGTCACTTCTACAATTTTGCCAAAGTCAACGACACCTCACATGTCCAAATTCGTTGTGCCGAAGAAATGGGTATACATACATACATACATACGCTCGAAAAACATTACCCTCCTTCTGACGCAGTCGGGTAAAAATTCAAATTCAAATTCAAAATCATTTATTTCAAGTAGGCTTATTACAAGCACTTTTGAAACGTCAAATTGGACTATTTGTAGTGACTCTACCACCGGCTCGGAAGGCAGGCCCTGTTGAGAAGAGCCGGCAAGAAACTCAACAGTTGCTCTTTTTATAATATTATCAATTTTACAATATTGTGTTGTTACATAGAGTTATTTATTTTACTTCCTGTGTGAAGTTGAAAGCCTATCCAATTGGATTTGAACATCTTTGTCATTTAAAAATTCGTCGATAGTATAATAACCCTGACTCAGTAAGTGAGTTTTAATACATTGTTTAAACTTATGCAATGGCAGATCTAAAACTGAATTGGGCATCTTGTTGTAGAAGAGTACACCCAATCCTACGAAAGATTTTTGTACTTTTCGGAGGCGATAAGCTGATATGACTAACTTATGTCCATTTCTAGGAAGACGGTCGTTTAAATCCTTTTTCTGTTTATACATATTTATATTTTGTTTAACATAAACTAGGTTATTGAATATGTATTGACAGGCTACTGTAAGAATTCCTATTTCTTTAAATTTGACTCGAAGGGACTCGCGTGGTTTAAGTTTATAAATCGACCGAATTGCTCGTTTCTGAAGTATAAAGACAGAATTTATGTCAGCAGCCTTTCCCCACAACAAGATGCCATAAGACATCACACTGTGGAAGTAAGCAAAATAAACCAGTCTAGTTGTTTCTACATCGGTAAACTGTCTTATTTTTCTCACTGCAAATGCTGCTGAGCTAAGTTTAGCTGTCAGTGACTCTATATGAGCGCTCCACTGAAGTTTACAGTCCAAGGTCACTCCTAGAAAGACTGTAGAACTCTCCATTCTTAGCGTTTCACCATTTATCATTAAAGACTTATTTATTTTTTTTACATTCGGTAAAGAAAACTCAACACATTTAGTTTTCTTTGCATTTAATAGTAAATTATTAGCAGTAAACCAATGCGACACATGCGATACAGCACGGTTTACACCGTCAAAGTCACTTTTATTTCTATCAGTTTTAAAAATTAAAGATGTGTCATCAGCAAACAGTACAATTTCACAAATGTCGCTAACATGGTATGGTAAATCATTGATATACACTAAAAATAGAAAAGGACCCAAAATTGAACCCTGTGGAACGCCCATTTTAGGAGATGAGCCACGTGACTTTATATCATTAATGCATACCGTTTGAGTTCTATCACTAAGATAAGAGGCAATGAGATTAAGTGCAACATTTTTAATGCCATAGTGGCTTAACTTAAGCAAAAGAGTTTTATGGTCAACACAATCGAAAGCCTTGGACAAGTCACAGAATACGCCAATAGCATTCTTAGACCTTTCCCAGGCATCAAAGATGTGTTTTAATAGTTTAGCACCTGCATCAGTAGTATTGCGACCTTTAGTGAAACCATATTGGTCAGGATGAAGTAAGTTATTTAAGTTAAAATGACTAAGCAGTTGATTTAAAACTATTTTTTCAAAGACCTTACTTAGTGTTGGCAATATTGAAACCGGTCTGTAATTATTGAGATCTGCTTGGTCGCCTGATTTAAAAAGTGGAATAAGTTTTCCATGTTTCATTAGGTTTGGAAAAGTACCTGAGTCCACACATTCATTAAAAATAACAGCTAAGTGTGGAGCAATGATATTTATAATATTAGATATTACTTTTAAGATTAATATTATAATATGATTACCGAATCCATCTCTTTCATCTCAGGCGTGCTACAAACGCTACGCAACGATGTCGGAAGCGGTGGGCGAGAGAGTGTTGGACCTCCACAATCGCGTGCTGTCTCTATACATACTGCAGGACTCGGGCGGGCGGCCCATAGACGACCCGACCAACAGCGTCCACGAGGCCGGCACGCCATCCGTGCAAGGCTGGTGGCTTTATATGAATGGTGAGACGTTTATTCGTTTAATAATGCATTTATTTGTACGTACGTAAATTTTTAATGGCCGATACTAGGCCAGGCCTTTCTTTTTATATAAGAGAGAAAATTTGGGTGCATCCCAGTAGTACCCCATACCGTAGTTCTATAGAACTGTTGGGATAGTTTCCGTGTTTAATTATGTCCCAATAGTTCTATATAGTACTGTAGTATAGTTTTTGCTCTTGGCTTTACTTATACCATATAAGTTATAAACTTTATATTATTTTAATTGATATTTCATTTTGTTTTTAACAAAAAAGTCCCTTGCGACAAAAGCTAAGTTGTTAAAACCAAGTAGTACCAAGTAGTTGTGTCTAAAAAAATATTCTCTTATTGTAGAAGTTACAGGGGGAGACACATTTTACCACTTTGGAAGTATCTTTCGCGCAAACTATTCACTTTAGAAAAAAATTATATTAAAACCCTCAATACCATTTTAAAGACGTTTTTTGCAATTTAAGCAAAGCTGTATTCGATATAGTATGTTTACAGATACTCTCAAATTTAAGTGGACATTTATTATTGCAATCAAAAGAGATTCCATATTATACTTATAAAAACTATAGATATTTTGTATGTGACGTACAAACAAGATATTGATATCGACATTTCTATAATTTTGTCCCATTAGTTCTATACTAAAGCCAAACTCGATTGAGAATGCTTGTCAATAAGCAAATTAAAAATGAAGGTAGAAATCACTAGTCATTTTACACCTTTTTTTTTTAAATTAACTATTAATTGACGAATTCATTACAATAAATTACATTACTAAGCTTAAAAGTAATTAATAAATTCAATTTATTTTAAATAAGATTTTTTAAAATAATAAAAAGTAATTTTAAATATATTAGGCATAAAATGTGTTGCATTTTCTACCTTCATTTTAAATTTGTTTGTTGACAAGCATTCTCAATGGAGTTCGGCTTTAGTATATATAGAAATAATGGGACAAAAACACTAAGCACTAATATGGTGTATCAAAAATTCTATAGAACTAAAATTAGGGGGTACTACTGGGATGCACCCGAAAATTTAACTTCCATTCACACTGCTCTAGAGTGAGGTGACGGACTTCGCAATGACTTTGTACTTTGTAATGATCCCTATCAGATGTTGATAATCGGTACGCACCACGTCGAACCCAGATAACAAACAAATGTAACACTACCAACTTCCTAACTGGGTAGATTGATATCAAAATACAGTTCTTTAAAAGCTTTTTTAGAACTTCTTTTAATAATAACAAAAAAAAACTTATTAAATTGAACAAATAATAAAAAGATAAAAGATTTTAATTTGAGAGTTAAATAGATGGCCTTATAATAGCGTGTTTTTTTTATGTATGACCACGCATAACTTTTTGCAGAGTTGTCCGATTTTGATAATTCTTTTTTTATTGCAAAGGGCATACTTCCAAGGTGGTCCCATTTTCATCATGTTAGGATCTGATGATGATATCCTGGGGAAATTGAAGGATCTCTTCTTTCTTTTGGAGGCACGCTTACAGCGATTTCGGTTTTTGTCTCGGTATCGGTAGCTTTTTGGCTACTAGTGCCGTATAATATACTATGCTTACTTTAATTTACTTAAGCATATCTAGGAGTCGGTGCCAGCCAAGGTGTCTACTTTAAGGACGTTACCTAGAACTCACAAACTGCTTTACTACGGAAAATAAATGTTCCCTAAACATGGCTGGCACTGACTTCATAAATATGCTTAAGTAAATTAAAGCAACTAAATGACAGTTATTTTTTTACTTTTTAGTGCGTTTTGAGTCGGTTCTATTTTTATTTAAAAATATTTTACCGTACGTTTTTTTTCTAGTGTATAATAAAGTACTTAATAAAAATATTCGAGCCACTTTCCCCATTCCGTTCTGTAACTGAGAAGTTTTCAAATCAAAACGTTCAATATTTTATATCCCAATGGGCGGCCTTATGATTCGATGCCGCCTTGGCCACAACTATCTATAATTAGATATTACATACATACATAAACATCACGCCTTATTCCAATAGAGGTAGGCAGAGACCACATCCCTCCATTTGCCACGGTCCTTGCATACCTCCTTAGCTTCTTCCACTCTCATTAATCCTTTTATACAAGTTCGTCGGTTTAGGGTACTCTTGACCTGGCCATTATTTAAAATGTCCTGAATTTGGTCCAGGAACATTCGCATAGGTCTTCCCCTTCCAACATTTCCATTCACCCTCGCCTTGTAAATCTCTTTTGTTAATCTTCTTTCATCCATTCTCTACATGTCCAAACCATCTAAGCATCCCTTTCTTTTCAATTTTAGTCACTACATCTTCTTTTACACCACACTTTTCTCTTATCATACTATTTTTAACTCTGTCATACAGTTTTAACCCGGATATACTCCTCTATGCTCTATTAGATATTAATTAATAGTTAATATTGTTCCACTCTTCTTTTCCAGGCAGCAAAAAAGATTTATGGGACACGGTACCACCTAGGATGGCACAAAGAATCTTCGCTGGCATGCTGAATGAAACACTCACTATTCTGACCGTCAGGTACTGTCAGGTGAGAACGAAAAACTGAAAATTCCTAAATACCTGTTTATACCTATCATAATAGGTATGATAAAAATTTTTTTAACAAAAAATAAAACCGACTCAAAATGCACTAAAAAGTAAAAAATAACTGTGTCATTTAGTTGCTTTAATTTACTTAAGCATATCTAGGAGTCGGTGCCAGCCAAGTTTAAGGAACATTAATTTTACATAGTAAAGCAGTTTGTGGGTTCTAAGTAACGTCCTTGAAAGTAGAAACCTTGGCTGGCACCGACTCCTAGATATTCTTAAGTAAATTAAAGCAACTAAATGACACAGTTATTTTTTACTTTATAGTGCATTTTGAGTCAGTTCTATTTTTTGTTAAAAAATTTTATTTCTTACTTTTTAGTGATTTATCGCCACGTACCGTACTCGTACTATACTGTCATACTATATTATATGGCACTAGTAGCCAAAAAGCTACCGATACCGAGTCAAAAACCGAAATCGCTGTAAGCGTGCCTCCAAAATTTGAAGAGTTCCTTCAATTTCCCCAGGATATCACCAGCAGATCCTAACATGAGGACAATGGGACCACCTTGGATGTATGCTCTTTCTAATAAAAAAAGAATTATCAAAATCGGACAACACTGTAAAAAGTTATGCGTGGTCATACATAAAAAAAAAAAACAAATATACGTGTCGAATTGAGAACCTCCTCCGTTTTTTTTCGTCGGTTAAAAAAAGGCATAAACTTTTCAGACGTATCTCCAAAATTCGAGATACGTATCTTATAGTTATATATCGTTTTTAAGAACTTCTCGAGTTTGTAAGAACTCTGTCTTTACTTTAATTTCTAGACAAACACGACCGATTCAACAACACCGCTCCTCATAAACGACATACTAAACATCCTCCTCTGCGTGGGTCAGTTGCTGCCCTCCATATGTAACAACGGGTCGGATCTAGCTGGTCTAGAGGAGGCCAAGCAATCCAGGGACGTGAGGGATGTGCACGCGAAGTGCAATGAGTTGTTCAAGTGCATGGTGTATAGAGGTTCGGCGTTGCACTTTTTGCATCAGGTAAATATTGTTGTTAACAATTAATGAACTTAACACTGGGATTAGTGTATCATTTATTTTCATTTTGTAAACTAACTAGTTCTTGTTCAAACCAATTTACGGTGGAAGTTTGAATGGTAATGTACATCTTAAAAATTTTTTTTTGTTTTTATCATTCTCTTATTTTAGAAGTTGCAGGGTGGGGAGATAAATATTTTACAACTTTTTAAAGTGTCTCTAGCGCAAACTATTCAGTTTAGAAAAAAATTAAATTAGAAACCTTAATATCATGACCTCTATATTATATATATATTATAGTATGGGTTTGATGAAAATTAAATTTTGAGTTTCAGTTCTAAGTATGAGGTACTCCCAAAATTTTTATTTTTATGTGAAAATCAAAAATAATATCAAAAATTGCAGAACTAACGGAATTCAAATTCGGTTATTGTTACATGTTCAGTTCATACAGTAGATGGCATTACAGGCCGTATACCTGGATATCAAAAACATAATATTAAAGCACAATTTCGACGTCATCGGGACCGTGGCCTAGCGGTAAGGCGCTCTAAGTGCCCGAATTGCCATAGAGGTGCCGGTTCGAACCCCGTCGCTTCCGCAATTTTTGTCATTATGTTTATTCTTAAATATAAATAATCCCTAAATTGTGGATAACACTTTTCAATAAAAACTAAAAAGTGTTCTTATAGTTTCGGAAAAATTGGCTGTGACTTACGGACGGACAGACAGACTAATCAGTAAGGGTTTGGTTTTTTGCCATTGCCAAAATGCCGCTTTTTAGGGTCCCTTAGTTAACTCCTAAAGTGTGCAATATTTCAAAGATAACTTTGTCCATTTTTCAGGCATTTACAGAACAAGAAGGAACCAAATTCTCAAAGGACACTCCATACCCGTGGGTTACGTTTATCAATCCGAACCTCTTCGATTGTTCGGGTGATAAAACTGCGAGGAACACACAAGAATTGTCTACGAAAACTGCTTTGTGTTTGGAATTGATGGTTTTACTGGCTCAGCCGCAGCCTTCGTGGTCCTTGGTTGTTAAAGTAAGTTTTTTTTACTTTCTTCATAACTTTGGTACTTACTTCATAGTTATTTTGAAAGGTTTTGGTTCAGGTTAGTATCTTGTATTGACTTGACTGCAGCCTCTAATTAAAGTATTGCCGGTAGTTAATCTATACGAATAAATAAAATTTAAGTTTATGTTTGTAATTTCAAAAAAGCTCCAAAACTGCTTAAAGGTTTTTAATTGTAGACCAAAAAGACGGACGGACAACAAAGTGATTCAAAAAGGGTTCCGTTTTTTTATAAGTACGGAACTCTAAAAATGAGCAATACCCTACTGAAGGGTTTATGTACCTAATTGAATCAAATGAATATTTATTTAAATTACATAGGTTCTAATGATGCGCAACTGCCACTTGGCTCGAATGCTCCTCATGAACGCCGTCCGCAACATGTCGGCCGACAACTCGCGCTGGCCGGCGGACGGGTTGTGGTACAGCGTCGACGGCTGCAGGCGGAAGTGTGATGGCTTCTTGTGTACCGCTGATGGGTTCTGCAGGTTCAAGGGGGATGCTAATGGTGAGACGAATATCTTAACATTCCATGGATTCGGCGTGCAAGTGCTGGGTCCATCGCGTGGTTGACAGAAAACCTCCGAACAGAGCCCGAGACTTGTATTACAGGTATAGGTTTAAAAGGGTACTCTAATGGTCAGTATATACCTACATAAAGTAATGTTATTTTTTTACTGTAACATTTATTTATTTACATTTTTTAAATTCATTTTTGGTGTGTACTTTATAGGCATACATTTTTGAAGGTCGGTTAGTTATATTTAAACAGCAACCTTGCTCTGCATAAAAATACCTTTGTGAGTACCTATATGCTATAAATTCTTCTGGGAAAGTTCCCTTTCACCCAAGCCTAGGCCTTTTTTTTTTCGCTGGGAAATGCATTTACGCATCCCTCCAAACACAATGATGCCATTATTAATAATAATTAACATTGTCTTCGGAGGGTGTGTGGGACTCACCGGACGGAATACCCACTAAAACCCAGCGGACCCGACCTCGTCAATAAGTAAAACGCCACAGGATCGCTTTCGCATTATTCAGTGACGTCCTAACGTTTGCCTTCACATGATCCTTACGATTTAGGAATGCAGCTCAAATTATAGCGAGAGTAGATGCGCATATCTTCGTCTCCTTCTACCCTGTCTTACTCGGCGAATAAGGGCAACGTCAGGTTCCGCTTCCCTCATTCTTTCCTCAGCCTCTTTTATACTGACAATTGACTCAGAGAAGGCTATCATGACCATCCAGCATGTCTCGTCGCTGATCATTGCATCCACCATGCTGGGAAATGACACACTTCCGCCGACAATAGACGACAGAATATGCCTCTGCGGCCCCCAAGCTGCACATTCAACTAGAGTGTGGTACGCCGTGTCTTCTGCTGCCTCGCACTGATGGCAGGCCGGCGTTAGTTCCCGTCTTGCTATTTGATGCAAATACTTCCCAAAACAACCAGGTCCTGTGAGCATCTGCACCAGTCGGAACGAAAGTGGTCCATGTTTCCTATTCAACCACATCTCTAGGTAAGGCCGTATCATCGCGACTGTCTGTGTGCCCGCAGTAGGGGACTCAAGATCATTTTTCCACATTTAACCCAAGCCTAGGCCTTACCCTAGCCTTTGTCAAATATAATTTGTATAAAATTATACGCACGTGATACCACGGGCACAATCAGGTTATTATTAAACACTTAAAAAAAATATTTCAGCCGGTGAAGAATACGCTCGTGGTGTCGGAGCCTTGACGTTCATATTGGCTACGATCGGCAGCAAAGAAGATCTCAAGTCGACGCTTTGTTACGCCTTAGAAGTTTCTGGAAGGGATTGGGCCTCTTGTTTGGATAAGCGACAGGTTATTTTAAAAGGCTTCTTAATTTAGAGTGTTTAAAGATTGTGAAAAAAGTTCTGTGATAGGTAAATTATAAAAGATGTTGAAAGATTTTTACAAATTTTTAGTGACATGCAAAGTAAATAGAAAATATTATCTAATTAAATTTGGATTGAGAATGGGTTTTTTAAATACTAGTTTTAGGCACATGCTTGTTATTGCCCAAGAATTTCTTAGGAGGTCAAACCCGGTACTCACTGTTCGAGGGTTTCCGCAATCCCTGCAAGTTTTTTCTGTCACCCTATCACACGTCGCACTTTTCCTCTTCTGGGACTTATACAACACAGCACGGCAAGAACCCACCATCCCACTACGCTCCAAACCACTCCGCCTCTTGTGCATAGCGTGCGCAGTATCCACTTGAAGTTTGCCTCCGACGGAACGAGGTCCGTGTAGTATATCATTAATGGACTATTCAAATACAACTTTTACCTACTCCGCCACTAAATGCTGGAATAATATTCCTCCTCCAATCAAAAATCTTAAATCCAAATTTTCATTTAAAAAACTATAAAAGAGATATCTACTTGATAAGCAGATTGAATTTCAGCATCACATGGCGGAGTTTTCTTTCTTATAGGCAGTGATAATTTGTATATATTTATGTATATGTAATATTAGTATATGTAGAAATGTGTGTGTTTTTGTTTTTTTCTTAATTTATTAAATTTAAGACGGCAAGGCTGGTAAGGCTATTGTGCGTGGCGGCACCTTGACTAGGGCCCAGCTGTCAATCAGTGCAAATCAGTGTTGCATGTTTTTTTTTTAAGAGCATGCAGCTATATGCTGAGCTGGGTCCTTTTTCTGGGTTGTGCCACACATCGCAGGGTATTGTCCTGGCGACTAATAAACAAATTGTGATGTGTGGCATAATTGCATTAATAAAGATGTTTCTTTCTTCTTTCTTTCTTAAATATGCTGATGACGATGATCATCAACAAAATAAAACTGACTTTACCTCTAGGTGTGGTGTGATCGCCGTCCGCCGTGGCTGGCCGGCTTGCTGGCAGTAGCGGGGACATTATTGCAGTACATGCCGCCGATCCTTGTCAACGCGGTGCAAACTGGAGCTTCTATGTACCAGGTAATACTTCAGATAACATGAAAAATAATAAATTATGTAAATAATTATACTTATAAATGTTCCTAATGAATCACTGTATATTGATCAAACCACATTGACATTCGTCTCTTACTTTAATACCTTTATAGTTGAACCATTTAAACGACAAAAAACAAATGAATCATTCTTAAAAATGTGACAACATTTTTGCTTACGAAAGATAAGGACAGAGTTAATACTCGATCTCTTTCGCATACTGGTCCTTTATTTTATATTACTATGTTAAGATAGTACTTTTTCTAGCTAGATTTGGTAAATAGATGCCATGGCTTTCTCATTTACAAATAATCGTAGGACCACCGTACCCCTCGCAAAAATTGCAAGACTTGGGTAGTGAAGTTTTATTAAAATCCATTCAGTTTTTGCGTTAAAGTGCAACAAACATACTAATTTCAAAGTATCAAAAACCTTCGACATATTTTGACCAATCGGGTATATATATAATTAATAATTTTATTAATAAATGTGATATGATAACAGTGTTTAATAAATTTTCAATGTTGACGAGTGTTATAATGTTGTTTTAACGGACTTCGGCTTGAAAATGACCTCGCAGAGAGTGTGGAAACGTCGCCAAATCAAGAATTAAAAAATGTCACCTCTATGAGTGTTTTGATATTAATTAGATAAATCCCAATACATTTTCGTTCCGATTGGTCAAAATGCCTAGAAGGTTTTTGATACTTTGAAATTAGTATCGCGGAACGCTTGGGCAACCCTTTATACATAATAACAAACACATACATACATCATACTTTCGGTATATACATACTAACAAAACTAGTCATTTTACACTTATTTTTTTAGATTAACTGGTAAATGTCGAATAAATGACAATAAATTAGATTAGTAAGCTTAAAACTAATTAATATATTCAATATCTTTAAAAAAACAAAACATAATTTTAAATTTATTAGGCATAAAAAGTGTTGCATTTTCTACCTTCATTTTAAATTTGTTTGTTGACAAGCATTCTCAATCGAATTTCGCGTTTATAGTACTAGTAGGATCTTTTTCCTTTCTCAGACAATGTCTCTATGCCTCACCTGCATATCGCGCACCCTGGATTGCGTGCCCCGGTGCTTCATCAACGCGTGCTCCACCGTGGAGAGCACCCTCCCCTCTAACATCAACCCCGTGGGGGGTTCCATACTCCTGCAGCTGTTGATCACTGTGGCGTACGAGGAGTTGCAGAAGTGGGCCCAGAGGGAAGTGGTGAAGGAGAACAGTGGTATGGATTTTTATCTGGTCACAAAAATTGTTAAGCTATTGTATAGCTTTTATCGCGGGCCTTGAGCGTGGAGACCGAATACAGAAATTCCGTAACGAAAAAACCTAACACCCCCTGAGTATCAAAAATATAATATCAAAAGCACATTTTCGGCAACGACGTCATCGGGGAACGTGACTTATTAATTAATGACTTTTTGCAATATCACGCTTAAAAAAAAAAGAATTGCGGAACCGACGGGATTCGAACCCGCGTCGCTCTGGCAATCCGGGCACTTAGAGCGCCTTACCGCTAGGCCACGGTCCCGATGACGTCGGTAGGTAAATAAGTGGATATAAAATGCTATGCAATAGCTTTACCGCGGCAGTCTTCGAGTGCCACACGTCTTTTTTTTATAGCTTTTTGTGGCAATTTTGATGTTTCTTTCCTTACCACAATAAACGCTTTTTCTTCTTCGTCGTCGCACTCTTGACAGTGTGGTCGTTGTTGTCACATCAGGAGTTGTGGCAAGCTCCACAACCCGTCGCCATTGTTCCCGTACTGCAATACTTCAAGTGCATTCGTGGACACTTATTTAGAGTATGGAGGGTAGAGGAAAGGAGGATCATCTGTGTATATGAAAAAGTGTCCGTCAAAATGTATTAAATTAGGATGGCGCTACAGTTGCATCAAAGTAACTCTCAAAAGAAGCGCCAAATATTGTTAGAGTATATTTTTTTTGTTTTGAGATTTACGTCCACCTGGACAACTTTTCACAACACAAATTTTACCCATAACTGTTCTGTCATTCACTCACTTTTTCATAAAATTAAATGTTTATATATCAATAACCGTACTATTTACTGTTTACGAACTAAAATCACTCTAAACGCACGTTTGGTTATAATTCTGTAAGGTTATATTTACCACAATATTTTGTACAACGTAAGTTGTTGAAGTTCTCAATAATTAACTACTTTAGTCGATAATGACATTAAATTTTTTAACTCGGCATACTTCAATTCATCTACGATTGCTACATTCATACCATGCCCTGTGCATCCACCAGCGCGATTGTAGAGGATTTTTGAACTGTTATTTAACGCATACAACTGGACACTTTTTCAACTTTTCTCCCATATAAAGATGACTCTCCTTTCCTCTACCCTCCATAATTTAGAGCGATCCTCCTTTGGTCGGTAACCTGTCGCGGGTTCAAGTGCTTTCGCCACTAACCGCTTGCCATAAACTAAATAACTAGTACTCTTTGTTTAATGTTAATGTTTTGTTTGTATTTTGTCTAGTGTCGAACGGCGAAGCGCATGATATGAACATCAAACACAGACCGAAACAAGTTAGAATCTCAACGATGAATCGCACAAGTGAGTTATTGGAAAATGACGAACACTCAATATTTTTATTTTTGTTAGTTAACAACAAGCCCCTTTTATTGAGCACAAGTTAGCCCTTGACCGCAACACACATGATGGTAAGTGATGAAGCAATCTATGTTAAAAGCGAGCTAACTTGTTACAAGTAAGATTAAATCCACAACCATTTCAAAGTATTAGTAGTACCCATACGTGGGGGTCGTATCTATGGATAGGTCTTCAAAAATGATAATGGGTTTTCGAATATTATTTTTCTAAACGGTACTATACTGTCATAGTAAAATACCCCCCCCCCCCCCCCCTATAACTTCTAAATAAGAGAATGATAAAGCCAAAAAAATTGGTTGGGTTTTTAAACATATTTTATTTATTACTTTATAATTTACAGCGACATCTTCATCGGTGTCGTTCGACGGCAGTCATAGCTCGCCGTCTTCCATTGCTCTAGCGATCGCTGAAGCTCTATGCTCTATAGACGAAGACCATAAACACACGTCGGAAATAGAGGCCCTTGTCACTCAGAGCAAGAAGACTTACAGCGTCTCTGATAATTTCGGCTTGGAAGACTTTCCCGAGTTTGCAGACTTTTTTGAGGAGGTTTGTGTTTTAAATAGTAATAAATTAGCTTAATTTACTAGTAGGTAGTCATAATGTGACCGAAGACAGTGTCTAGAAAAATCTGCTAAATGCGAGTCGGAGTTGTGTACCGAGGGTTCCGTAGGTAAAGGTGCCCAAAATGACAATCGCGTCATAGTTTTAATTTAATAACTCTAAAGGGTTGTAAGTTTAAAATTATTAAAAATATTTTTATTATATGAAGTACTTAAAAATTGTCTGTTTTCGCTATTTCTCTTTTATCTATCCTGTAAGACATAGCTTTGTACCAAATTCCAAAATTGTGACTTCACGGAAAGTACCCTGTTGGTTTTGATTCCCTTGCAAATGATTCAAAATTTGCGGCCTAAACGGCTGTATCTTTGGATAGCGCTAGCTTAGCAGTTTGATTTTTTACAGTTCCAAGGGATAGTAGGGTAAGGGTATTTAATTTAATTTTTTTTTGAAACTTGATGCCCCCTCGTGTTTCTGAAAGAAGGGGTCTTAACGGACAGACAATAAAGTGATTCTATTAGGGTTCCGTGTTTTTTTTCCTTTGGAGGTACGGAACCATAAAAAAACGCGAAACGCGCCCTACAATTGGTTATATGGTCAAAGCGTCGTCCAATGGCGCGCAATCAAAAACATCGCTCGCTCTTTCGTTGTATTGGGGCGAAAGAGAAAGCTATATTTCTGATATTGTCGTTATTGGGCGACCGACCGTTTTCTACCAAAGAATCCAGTCAATGGGTTTCGTTAGAAGGCATAAATGCTTTTATCATTGTCTTCTTGAAATACAGTAAATAATAAAGCTAGAAAAAAATTGCCATTATTTATTTTCTGGTTATTCTGTTTTCTGATAATGTTGATGTGTTTAAATGCCAAAAGATTAGATACATAAGGCGTCCTACGTAACAATTGTTCTATGGTTTGCGTACATCTATTGTTGAACTATCAAATCGACAGAAAACAAATTAAGCATTCTTGAAAATATTCAGACTTGCGTATGAATCGCCAAAATGACTCCATTTAATGTTATTATCAGCAAATAAAGGTTTTTACCTCTGTATCATCTTGTTTTAGGGAAATGTCCCGGCGTCTGATGCCGAGCGGGCAGGCGATGCTGCGGCGCTAACTAGTCAAATACTGATGACTTCTGCTGGCAGGGACAGTTTGAGGGTAAGTAGAACTGCACACGAGTGGTTTATAGTATCAAAGAAGATTGCGCAGATTTGACCCAGTCAGGAAATTGTGGCAGCCAATAATGAGTAATACACGAGACTGCCTCGTTGGTCTAATGGTTAGCCTATCTGGCTTCAATCACGAGGTCCTTGGTTCGAATCCTGGGTCGGGTCATTGAATAATTCTGAGTTTTTTTATTCCAAGCCCGGAGTCCCCGTGCCTCGGAGAGCACGTTAAGCCGTCGGTTCCGGTCACTGTCATCAACTGAAAGTGAAACGAACCGATATGCTTTTACGATAAAAGCTCCCAGAATTCTTAAATTTCTCCAATTTTTCCTTCCATAACAATTATCGTACAACTCGGCGACAACTCGAAATAATGCTCAATCAAATTTTGATAATATGAGTGTAACCCAAAATAACTCTAATTATTTTAAGCCCGGTACGTGCATTCCACTTGTAAATTTGGTTCCAACTGGGGTTGTCGCTGTTTTGGATGCGAGGGGGGGGTGGGGTCGCTCGTTCAATAATATAGGTATACAAAGACATCTAGCGGCGAATATTGGTAATAGTTTTGAATCTGATTTATTGGTCGGTAGGTATTGAAATGACAAATTCAAAGGTGTTCATAACTCAAAAACTAAGAATTTTGAGTTAGTTCCCTTTAGATTTAGAGGTGCGATATCAGGAACAGCCAGACAGTAAGGAAATCTCTTTTACTTTAGCTGTAGTACTTTTTGGCTATTTTGTAGTCCAGGCTACGAGTATTATTTTTGCGACTGCGTTAGAAGGAGAGTAATGTTTTTCGAGCGTATGTATGTATGTATGTATGTATGTATGCCCATTTATTCGGCACGCGCTACAGCCTAAACGGCTGGACGGATTTTGACATGTGAGGTGTAGTTGAATTCGGCTAAATTATGGAAGTGACATAGGCTATATGAATTTTCAAAATGGCGGCTGTAAATGGGGGAAAAAGGTGGGGACGTGTGCATTTTTTCTTTTATCCTAGCAATATGGGTATCAAATGAAAGTTCGTAAAAAGACCATTTCAAAAATATAAACATCATATCCTGTTTATATTACTGTTTTAACAAGCAATGTCAAAAAGTGTACCATGTGTACCGTCTCATTTCTATACCACAAATTAAAACTAAAAAGTTTCAAATAAAATTATTATTATAAAAACAATAAACCAAACGGCTTAGAAGTAATGAACTGAAAAGAGAAACACAAGGATCACTATATCTATATAAAATTCTTAATACTTTATGGTGCTGCAGGCGGGGACAAACGTAGTTTTGGTAGGTCTTTCTTTCCCAGGTAGCAAACTATTTTGTCCACACCTGCAGCACCATAAAGTATTTAGAATTTTATTTAGATATAGTGATCCTTGTTTTTCTCTTTTCAGTTAATTACTTCTAAGCAGTTGGATTTTTGTTTTTATAATAATAATTTTATTTATTTTTTTATTAGTTCATAATGTCATATTTCGTTATTGTCCGCAGGTAATTTACGATCATCTACAACTGCACTGTGAAATGATTTACATGGAATTGGGTGTTCAGAGTCAACAGGCCGCCGAGATATCGTTGAACAAGGCGCCGCTATTGTACATCATGTTTCACATCGGGAAGAGGCCGTTTGATCAGGTATTTTTACCCGACTGCGTCAGAAGGAGGGTTATGTTTTTCGAGCGTATGTATGTATGTATGTATGTCCATTTCTTCGGCACGCGCTACAGCCTAAACGGCTGAACGGATTTTGTGAGGTGTCGTTGAATTTGTAAAAACTGTGGCAGCGACATAGGCTATATAAATTTTCAAAGTGGCGGCTGTAAATGGGGGGAAAAAGGGGGATGTGTGTATTTCTTTCTCTTATCTTAGCAATATGGGTGTCAAATCAAAAGGTCGTAACCATTTCAAAAATATTAATATCATATCATGTTTATATTGCCGTTTTAACAAAAAATGGCAACAAGTGTACCGTGTGTACAGTCTCATTTCTATATCATAAGCTAAAACTAAAAAGTCTCAAATAAAATTATTATTATAAAAACAAAAGACCTGACTGCTTAGAAGTTATGAACTGAAAAGAGAAAAACAAGGATCACTATATCTATATAAAATTCTAAATACTTTATGGTGCTGCAGGCGGGGACAAACGAAGTTTTGATAGATCTTTCTTTCCCCGCAGAAATAAAGTATTTTGTCCCCGCTTGCATCTCCATAAAGTATTTAGAATTTTATACAGATATAGTGATCCTTGTTTTTCTCTTTTCAGTTCATAACTTCTAAGCAGTCAGGTTTTTTGTTTTTATAATAATCATTTTATACTTTATCTGTATTGATTAATACTTAATGAATGCCTCGCAGGTCTAAAGAGTAGCCTTTGTGGGTTCGATTCCTGGGTTATGAAATATAACACACATTGTGTGCTATTATGAAATCACGATGGAAGTAAAACTCAAAGACGTCAAAATTGGAAGTAAGACGTGAAATTGGCCTTAGCTGCTCTGCCAACAAGTTGTTAATAATTGAGGAATGATACGCTCAACAATGTAGACGATACTGCGCTCGAGTGCAGTGAAAGCACCGGCGAGTTCAATGAGATCCCGGTGTCACCGAGGGGGTTTTAGTGGTTAAATTCCACATAACCCGTCTTCTCCCCCTAGAAGGCTTCTCCGAAGAGACTTCCCCCCCCCGATACCAAAAAAAAAGCTGCTCTACCAAGGGACGGAAGTCCAACCAAAATTCAGGAAAGTCGGCGATACGACGACAATAGAAAAGAGAGAGATCGACAGCAGATTCCCTACTCCTTTGCTATTAGCAACTTTCGAGGGTTCAATGCCTTTTTTTGCCAATCTATATGGCTCTGACTTAAGAAATTTTTAGTAATTTCTAAGCCCAAAGTCGGAAAATTGCTGATGTTATACTCCTGTGCCTCAAAGAGCACGCCTGTAACACCTCAAGCCCACCAACCCGCGTTAGAGCAGCATAGTGAGTCTAAGCTCGATATCTCCTCTTTTAAGGAGAGAGGTCTGGTTTTATATTTATTTATATTTGGTCGTTAATAGGCTGATAATAATATTGATCAATTATATTTATTCTAGAAACATTACATTTCTACCATTATAATTTTTCATTAAATTGGAAGAAATGTCTCTTTTTCATATATTTGTTATTTTAACCGACGAAAAAAAAAGGAGGAGGTTCTCAATTCGACACGTATTTATGACCACGCATAACTTTTTACAGTGTTGTCCGATTTTGATAATTCTTTTTTTATTAGAAAGGGCATACATCCAAGGTGGTCCCATTGTCCTCATGCTAGGATCTGCTGATGATATCCTGGTGAAATTGTAGGAACTCTTCAAATTTTGGAGGCACGCTTGCAGCGATTTCGGTTTTTGACTCGGCTAGCTAGTTTTTTGGCTACTAGTGCCATATGTGACTATGGTATTACTATACTATGACAGTATAGTACGAGAACGCTACGTGGCGATAAATCACTAAAAAGTAAGAAATAAAAATTTTTAACAAAAAATAGAACCGACTCAAAACGCACTAAAAAGTAAATAAAATTTTTAACAAAAAAAAGAACCGACTCAAAGCGCACTAAAAAGTAAAAAATAACTGTGTCATTTAGTTGCTTTAATTTACTTAAGCATATCTATGAAGTCGGTGCCAGCAAGTTTAAGGAACATTTATTTTACGTAGTAAAGAAGTTTGTGGGTTCTAGGTAACGTCCTTGAAAGTAGAAACCTTGGCTGGCACCGACTCCTAGATATGCTTAAGTAAATTAAAGCAACTAAATGACACAGTTATTTTTTACTTTTTAGTGCGCTTTGAGTCGGTTCTATTTTTTGTTAAAAATTTTATTTCTTTCTTTTTAGTGATTTATCGCCACGTAACGTACTGGTGCTATACTGTCATAGCATATTATACGGCACTAGTAGCCAAAAAGCTACTGATACTGAGACAAAAACCGAAATCGCTGCAAGCGTGCCTCCAAAATTTGAAGAGTTCCTTCAATTTCCCCAGGATATCATCATCAGATCCTAACATGCGGACAATGGGACCACCTTGGATGTATGCCCTTTCTAATAAAAAAAGAATTATCAAAATCGGATAACACTGTAAAAAGTTATGCGTGGTCATACATATAAAAAAAAAAAAAAAATATACGTGTCGAATTGAGAACCTCCTCCGTTTTTTTTCGTCGGTTAAAAATAACTGTGTCATTTAGTTGCTTTACTTAAGCATATCTAGGAGTCGGTGCCAGCCAAGGTTTCTACTTTAAGGATGTTACCTAGAACCCATAAACTGCTTTACTACGTAAAATAAATGTTCCTTAAACTTGGCTGGCACCGACTTCATATACCGATATGCTTAAATTTTTTTTTTATATTTAACTTATGTTCTAGTACCTACGCGGGGAGTGGACGATGCCGTGGAGCAGACTAGTATCGCTCGCCAAGTCGTGGTCGGGTGTAGAGGGCGCCAAGGTGCACGTCAACAGGCGGGCCGACGTGCGCAACGTGAAGACTCAGAACAAGAACAATAAGCAGCTCTTAGAGCTGTATAATATATTCAAATCGCCTATTGAAGGCCTTTTGTAGATATCACTGAATGACTCATCACGATATCTCTAAAATTATACACTCAATTGACTCGTAGCATAGTTACTCTTTTCGCAATGTATTCGCTATTCCCATAATAATAAATGAAATATCACTACCTCATCACGATATCTCTAAAATTATACACTCAATTGACTCGTAGCATAGTTACTCATTTCGCAATGTATTTGCTATTCCCATAATAATAAACGAAATATCACGGACTCATCACGACATCTCTAAGTTTTACTCGATTGACCTCAAATTTAGAATAATTGCTTACTAATAAAGGGTTTCGGGATTATATTAGAGGTACGCGGGAATCTATGGGTGTGTAAATGAGGGCGTTTTGACGGCCTCCGTGGCGCAGTGGTATGCGCGGTGGATTTATAAGACGGAGGTCCTGGGTTCAATTCCCGGCGGGGCAGACTGCGATTTTTCTTAATTTGTCTTGGTCTAGCTGGTGGGAGGCTTTCGCCGTGGCTAGTTACCACCCTACCGACAAAGACGTATCGCCAAGCGATTTAGCGTTCCGGTACGATGTCGTATAGAAACCGAAAAGGTGTGGATTTTCGTCCCACTCCTAACAAGTTAGCTCGCTTCCATCTTAGATTGCATCATCACTTAACATCAGGTGTGATAGCAGTCAAGGGCCAACTTGTAGTCGATAAAAAAAATGCGGGCAAAGATAGTAGTATCATATGGCAAAGGTGTATGTTAACAGAAGAACCGACGTACGTCTTCACGTACCCATAACGAGCAAAAAGCAGCTCTTCAATTCGCCTGAATTCAATTCAATTGAAAGACTTTTATAAATTATTGATTAGGAGAAGTCATTAGTTAATATACCTACAGGATACTTTTGATAATTTGATATTACTAGATTGTTCGATTGACTTTACATGCTGCTTTTAATTGAATTTGAAATAAACTGCACATTTATCACTTAAATTTTACAGTTAATTAATAATTCTATCTATTAATATTTTTGAGGTTGTAATTTTACCTAAAAATAATTTTAAATATTTGTTATTTCCACAATATTCGAAACAATGTCTATAATGGCTTATAAAATATCATGTTATTAAAAATAAATGAAATATTAAAATATACTTAGTGTTTTATATTTTCTCTCATTTATATTTATTTACATATTTTTTTAAAATTTTTAACAATGTTATAAGTAATACAAAAATATACATAAAAACACTATTAAAAATTTATAAAAAAATCTTCTCCTCCGTTTGCGGGGCCTTTGCGGGTCCAAGCAACCGGTGGTCAGGGCTCCAGAGTGAGGAACCTCCTCACAATACGCGCCGTTTCAAGGACTACTGCCTTCTGTATCCGACCCTTGATCCAACAATTAAGCGAAAGCTTCTTAAGGTGTTGATCGAAGCTTTTCGCAAAAAGACCATGGACTGAAACGACTATCGGAACAATAATAGTTGACTCAACATTCCACATGGCGGTAATCTCGTGAGCAAGGTCCAAGTACTTTGATACTTTTTCCTTTTCGGCTTTCACGAGGTTATCGTCATGAGGAACAGTAATATCAACAATTATTGCACGGCGTACTGATTGATCGACTATCACTATATCAGGTCTATTGGCTACAATATACCTGTCAGTGATAATCGTTCGATCCCAGTAGAGCAATGCACTGTTATTTTCAAGAACTGGCGCTGGGTCGTACCTATAGTAAGGCATCTCAAAATCGACAAGGCCGTACTGAAGAGCAAGTTGTTGGTGGATTATCCTGGCTACTTGATTATGTCTGTGCAAGTATTCGCCGTTAGCAAGATAAGGACATCCGGAAACTATATAGTTTCCGGATGTCCTTATCTTGCTTGCTGGGGACTCCCCAGGATGATGACACGCTCGACATATGTCTAGAGTGCCATCTTTCATAATATGTTTCCGGCAGTTTCTCGTCTTGATCACTTCATCCATAATTGCACAGACAAAACCCTCAGTTTCCCCAAAGAGGTCACCGAATTGCAACCAAGATACTGATGTTATTTGATCTACATCTGGCCCCGTAAGAGCCTTGTAGAATCGTCCATGCAACTCCTTACTCTTCCATACCGCCACGCGATCTGAGTTACTAATTACTTTAGGCTTGCGCCAGTTCTCTTTGCCAAGGGATAGCGGGGTGAGACCCTTGTCCACTGCAACAACATCCTTATGCATACACACATTCATCTTGAGGAAATATTCCCTGAGATTGCACACCTCACGATTATGGAGGTTCTTGGCATTTAAGAAGCCACGTCCACCACACTTGCGTGGGAGGTACAACCTTATTACAGATGAACGTGGATGGTGCATCCGGTATGACGTCAACAGTTTGCGGACTTTACAGTCCAGGGAATCCAGTTCAGTTTGAGTCCACTTTAGAATGCCAAAAGTGTATATTAGTAAGGGCATGACCCAGCCATTGAAAGCACCAGAGATGTACAAAATGGTTCCATAAAAGCATTTAAATACAAAATGCAAAATACTTTTCAGATTTACTATTTCAAATGCAAAATACCAAATACTTTTGAGTTTTGTATTTTAAATGCAAAATGCAAAATAGGTATTTTCAAAATGCTTTTTCAAAATAAAATACCCTCTGACCAAATCATATGATATTTTTATTTATTTTAGAATAGTCACTTATAAAATTACTAAAATAAGATTAACCTAAGTTGCTTATTAACCTAGTAAATAAGTGTCGAATGACTCGTCTAAATAGGTCCAGCTGTTTCAGAGATTGGCCGGAACAAACAGGTTGACAAAAAATTGATTTTTGGTGTAGACTTTCCATAGAAAGGCAAAGAATAGACGCGTTTGAGATGTGGTGCTGGAGGCGCATGTTAAGAATACCTTGGACAGCCAAACGCACAAACGCGTCTATTCTGTCGCAGCTTGGAGTTAACGTTAGGCTCTCCTCCTTATGTTATCAGCGTATACTGGCTTATTTCGGGCACATTATGCGGCGGGAGGACGGCAGCCTTGAAAAACTCATAATTACTGGTAACACTGAGGGGAAAAGACCGAGGGGCCGCTCTCCAACACGATGGGCTGACCAACTGGAAGGCAACAAGAGGAATTTCTATACGATAGTGAAGATGGCTACCGGGATCTTACCAGGACCACGACATTCAGTAATGAATGAACGACTGCAGAGAGAGAGATGCAATACCTCAAAATATGAACTACAAACGTACCAAGTTTAATTTTAATACATTCAGTATTTTAGCGTGAATCGCGGCCAACAAAAATCTGTACAGACATACAGTAAGACGGACAGAGAGACAGACAAACATTTATTTAATTAAATTTTTTTGACTAGTGTCAGACATTAGAGTAGTGTCAGGCGCGCACTCTGACCAAAGAAGAAAAATAGGCACGCTTGGCTAGCCACTATCGGTCAAATTCGGCAATACAAGCGTCATTTGTTCATTTCATTTCGTTTGACTGATAATGTTGGCTAAACTTAATCACAAAGTATTTTGCATTTTGAAATGAATTTTAAAAATGCAAAATACATCTCGAAAGGTATTTCAAATAAAATACAAAATGTTTTTGTTAAAAAGCATTTAAATGCAAAATACAAAATAGCTATTTTGCATTTTGTATTTGCATTTTAAATAGAAGTATTTCAAATAAATCACATCTCTGGAAAGCACGCACCTTATTACCACCCGATAAAAGACTTTTTAGGACTTTTTTCAAGCGGCTAAAGAAGCGTTCCTTCACTGCCTGATTCATATTCCCTGCCTCAATACCAAGTGCTTCTGACATTCCAAGGTATTTATAGGTCTCCCCTTCGCAAAGTGATTTGAGAATTATAGTTTCTGAAAGAACTATATTCTCTGAGCCCACAACTCTGCCTCGCTCTACATTGTTGATTACCGAACACTTGTCTACACCAAATTCCATCCCTATGTCATTGCTAAAGTTCTGAGTAATCTTCAGCAATGACACAAGGTCTGAACGTTTCGATGCATACAGCTTGAGGTCATCCATATAAAGCAAATGAGATATGAGCTCACCACCCCTGCGGAGGCGAAAGCCTAGTCTTGAATCCATCAGCAAAGTACTGAGAGGATTAAGAGCTAGACAAAACCATAAAGGGCTCAAACTATCACCCTGGAAAATACCACGTCTAATCCCTATCGGTTCAGTCAATTCAGAACTCTCAGAGATACCTGGATGGTTAAGGACTGTCATCCACTGACTCATGCACGACTCGAGAAAAGAGCACAGGGTTGCATCGACCTTGTACAACCGCATGACCTCCATGAGCCATGAGTGAGGCACCGAATCATAGGCCTTCTTGTAATCAATCCAAGCAGCTGTGAGATTTTTTCTGTTTCGCCGAACCTGTTGACAAATAGCAGTGTCAATGAGGAGAAGTTCCTTTGTACCACGAGACCGGGGCTTACAACCGTTCTGAGTAGGGGCCAAAATATTATTTGCATTTACATGCATTGTAATTTTTGATGTCAGAACGGATGTAAGTAGCTTATAGATGGTAGGTAAGCATGTGATTGGTCGATAATTTTTTGGATCAGTGGTACTTCCGGATTTGTGTATTAAGAACGTGACACCAGTTGTTATAAATGTCGGTAACGATCCAGAATCAATGGCATTTTGGAATTGGATTGCCAAGAAAGAATGCGCACTACGGAACCATTTCAGCCAAAAGTTGTGTAACCCATCCGGTCCTGGACACTTCCAGTTAGAAGCCGGTCGAATAGCACAACTTACGTCTTCCGCTGTGATGGATACTGGAACCATCTGTTCTACCATTTATTATTTTTTATTATTACTGTGTAACAATTCACGTTAAAAAAAATATATAATCGTGCCACCGAGACGGGTGGGTAAAAGTAGAGTGGGTGGCTACTATAGTTTTACCTACTCTAGTTAACTCTTTTACCCCAACTTGGTGGCAGATATTATAACAGCGGTAGTGTTACCGGACGATGTCTGCCACAAAAAAGCTCTACTACTGCTAAAAGCTCTTTATCATGAGATTACCTAATTGACCGAGCAGCGTTTGGTGTTTTTTTATAGTAAAAAAGTTGTATGCAATTTTCTTACAACCCATACGTCATACGAAATAGTACCTCGAACGAATACGAGATAGCGCTGCGATTGTTTTTGAAAAAATGTTTTTTTTTTCATAACAGTATTTGATAATAGACTTATAAAAGTAAAAGTCATATTAAATCTGTTCACTTGTTCTCGAGATTACAACACATACCTACATATTAGGGGTTAAAGTATGAAATTGCCGATTGGTACTGAAAAATAAAAATTCGTCGGAACTCGTATTCAAAAATCACATGAATTTTCGAAGTATCCATCTTTATTGTCTAAGCTGAACAAAAAAAAAACAACTGAAAGTTGATAATCGAATCGTTGCACATTTTTTAAAAGAGGAACTACACAGGTACCGTATGAAAACAGTTTCACTTTAAAATCTTAAACCATGAAGGTTCTATGTGAATTCGAAGTACCTATTACAATAAAACGGCAATTTCATTCTTTAACCCCTATTATAATAAACAAGAGTAGTTCGCTTAGATTGTCGTCGGTAAATCGATGAGTTCCTTAGACTATTAATCCAACCTGATGTTAGCCGCGAAGTTATAAATATCTATAACAATTGGAATAAGTATCTATAACAGAAGAGGCAGAACTAGTAACTTTGTCCCAATATCACATTCCTTTGATTAGTTATTCATGATATTCGAACAACAAAGACGAAACAAATCAAGTGCAATTTTTACGTCTGGAAAGTTATTAAAGGAATAAAAGCTTTTGTAGTTTAAACTCTATATCAAAACGTCAATATCTGTGAGGCAAGTTCCACAAATTCCATTATAAAACTTATGACACCGCGACTCGGAAACTTCGCTTCTGTTCTTAATAACTTATAAAGAATTTCCTCTAGGGATACCTATTTTATGGAGTTTTGTGTAACTGATACACGTTGACAGTTATAGGTAACAACATAAACACGATTTTCGTCTTTGAGGGTAAGAGTAGGGTTTAAGAGAGTATGAAATTTCGTTAAAATTATCAATAAAAAATATATAACTTGTTTCGTAAATCCAATCTGGGTAGGTAGATTATTCACTGAATTGAGGGTACTTATGAAATAACGTCAATATTAAGCTTTCGAATCCTTCTAAGGGTAAGTAAAAACATTTTACAGGGCTTGTATTTAATAAACAAGTCCAAGTTTACAGTTCAGTAAAAATAAGGGAGAGACGAATATCTTAGCATTCCATGGATTCACCGTGCGGGTGCCGGGTCCATCGCGTGGCGGAGAGAAAGAAAAAGGGTACCCTTAGTGACGGCCGTCAACACTCACCTCCTCTGTTCAAGTTATTCTCCCTGCCCAGCCAAATTCGGAAGGACCCTACTGAAGCAGCTTTGGACAGTCGTTCCAACATGGAGCTTACTGCACTTCTAGTAAGGCCAAGGTTTTTTAGCAGGTTATGGAGAGACTTCGCTGGTATACCTCTCGCACCTTTTCTACCGCGTATAAACTAACCACATAGCCATTTTTGGTTAGTTCATTAGTAAGGTCATAATATTTATTCACTATTATTGAATACATGGTCTTTAGGGATGTTTGTTTCCCACTGCACTGTAAGCTCAACAAGTACTATACGTTTGATTTGTTTGGAAAAAAGAAATATGTCCGATCTAGATGTCGAAATAGCTAAGTCTTCCGGGATTTTATAGTGTTTTTTATACTTGTCCATTAATAGTCCAATCAAGAGCAGAGCCCAGAATTGAATAAGGCTTGCTGGTGGAATTTGACTTACTTACCTTACTAGAATCTAGCCAATGAAATCTGTATCTGTAATAAAACATACAATTATCACTATTTCCTGCTTTAGTTAGTTATATTTATATGCAGATTTTTGAATTGCTGAGAATTTTTTTCGCTCACGCTTTCGTCTGTCACTAAGAGCTGCTCTTTTAGTAGAAGCACGCAAAGACAATAATTTATTTATTAATTATAAAAAAATAAAGGTCTAACTTGAAGCACGGACAAACTTTCAGTTTCTATAAAATAATAAAGGTCTAACCATAATAAGCTCCCTCTCTAACAAACAAATAAAACTATCTACAATAAATCAATCTACGCAGTAACATAGACCTTATTGAATACAGTAATAAATGATCGGTCTCTTTGTGACCTAATGGATATGTACAACATACATTACTATGTGTACTATAATATAGTTGCCTCTAATGGAGTTATAGAGTAACATTAGCTCGTGATCGGGCCTTGTGTATCGAACGATGCAGCAGAATCTAATTTATATGCCATTAAATGCTTACCTTCCTGGAAATATGAACGCTACACTAGTTCTAAACATCGCTACCAATAAGAAAAAATATTTACTTAGCATCAGCACGATGTAAAATTGTCTATTATGTATTAGGCAAGTTATAATTGTTTAGTTTTAACAACATCGAGTATTGTTTTAAATTGGCATGCGTCTAGGTAGGTATATGCCTAGGTAGGCCCTACTCATAATCTATCTCTATTCCGGATTTCAGCCGTATCGGATCAGTAGTTGTAGCGGCGGCGAAGGACAGCTACAAAACCTAGGTAGGTACCTAGGTACTATTTATTATTTATGATAATAGATTTCTTTTGTTAGTTATAGACACGTTGATATAACCTTCTTACTGGTGGTAGGCTTTCGCCGTGGCTAGTTACCACCCTACCGACAAAGACGTACCGCCAAGCAATTTAGCGTTCCGGTACGATGTCGTGTAGAAACCGAAAGGGGTGTGGATTTTCGTCCCACTCCTAACAAGTTAGCCCGCTTTCATCTTACACTGCATCATCACTTAACATCAGGTGTGATAGCAGTCAAGGGCCAACTTGTAGTCGATAAAAAAAAAGAAACTTATACTTATTCTACCTAGACCTATGCTAATTGATCTCCACTTTGGGAGGTACGCTACAATGACAAGAAAATAAAAAGTACCTAATGAATTAGAATCACAAATATTTTCTTAATTTAGAAATACGCAATAATAAATTAGACATTGGGCGACACGGGTTTGGCTGCGACGCAAGAATTAACATTAATCTATGTAGGTACGCAATCCTTTGATTGAATTCAGTGTGAATGTCCCACAGTCGATAGCAGACGAAATGAGCCGCGAGCACTTACACTTGTTTACATCCCTTGCCGAGTAGCCGAGGACTCTCCGCCTGATCGCTTCTTGTTTGTCTTTGAGATTCGTTTGAGTTACGATTTAAGTTTAACTTTACTTTTCACTGATGGGAAAACATCAATGTCTTGTCTTTATAAATTGATGTCAGGTGCGTTATTCAATAATGCATTGTCAGTTTCGAATTTGCCTCTGTCCAAATCTATATAATATTGTGTTAAAGAGAAGTAGAGACACCCATATTGTCTAATTTTGTGACAGAATCGTACTTCAGACTATGTATATCTGTGTTTCACTAGGTAGGCATATTTCTGGTGCAATTGAAAAAGCATGAAATAATTAATCCCACTTGGTTAAATGGCAGACTTAAGTAGGTAATTGTGCTTGTAGGAACCAGATTTGATTAAGCGGTACATAGGTACGTAAGCTTTAATGCCAGAAGTCACTTAGAAACCTTATACGCAATATAGGAAGCCTAACTTCAAACAAAATCTCAAATGTAATAATATAACCATTGACATATTAATAGTTAGTATTAATATGTCAATGAATATAACTAATAATAGGTATAGGTAACTATTCGTTATTTACCTTGATATGTTTACGCGTTTCTCAAAAATCTAGATATTAATAATAGAGAAGCACTATAAAATCTCGGAAGACTAAGCTATTTCGACCGGACATATTTCTTTTTTCCAAACAAATCAAACGTATAGTAGATACTTGTTGAGTTTACAGTGCTGTGGGGAACAAACATCACTAAAGACCATGTATTCAAAGAGAATAAATATTATGACCTTACTAATGAACTAACTAAAAATGGCTATGTGGTTAGTTTATACGCGGTAGAAGTGGGTGCGAGAGGTATACCAGCGAAGTCTCTCTATAGGTTATAGAGAGACTTCGCTGGTATACCTAAAAGACCTTGGCCTTACTAGAAGTGCAGTAAGCTCCATATTGGAACGAGTGTCCAAAGCTGATCTACTAGGGTCCTTCCGAATTTGGCTGGGCAGGGAGAATAACTTGAACAGAGGAGGTGAGTGTTGACGCGCGTCACTAAGGGTACCCTTAAACCTACACCCGTGTCACAAGTCTCGGGCTCTGTTCGGAGTTTTTCTCTCAGCCACGCGATGGACCCGGCACCCGCATGGTGAATCCATGGAATGCTAAGATGTTCGTCTCTTAATTGGCAGACAGACATGTAATACTATAAATTATTTCTTTGGTTTCTCATGTGATAAGAACGGCGCCCATACAACAAAGAAACCTTTTTTTTAATTATTTCAAGTTAGCCCTTGACTGCAACCACCTGATGGTAAGTAACTAACTTTTTAGGAGTTGGATAGAGTCCACAACCTTTCGGTTACTACATGACATCGTACCGGAATGCTAAATCGCATGGCGGCACGTCTTTGTCGGTAAAATGGTAACTAACCATGGCCAAAGGCCTCCCACCAATTAAAAAAAATCTCAATCGGTTTTGCAGGGAATCAAACCCGAGACCTTCGTCTTAAAGATCCACTGCGCCACGGAGGTCGACAAAAATCTTACACAAAACGCAGCCTTATCGCTAATAAACGATTTCGTTATTATTAATAGGTATTGATTTTTCAAGCAAGTAACAAAGCAATTGATTCTCTTTTATATTTTTATTGCCTTTGCTAATTGAAGGAGTTCCTTTTTCTCTTTTTTCGCATTTTCCAGCTGATTATTCCAATGCGGGCACGGCGACACCGCCCCCTTGAGATCTGAGGAAACGCGACGAAACTGAATTGCCAGGGAACTAGCTTGTGAAATATTCACCAAAAAAAATCAATAGGTTCTCAGCAATTCCTAAATTCAACTGTTAATTGTGAAAAAGTAAGTATGATATTGAGTTACTATTATGACGGCAGTAAGCATCGTAACAGTTATAAAAGCATCATACTGGTACAGATAGCTGAATATCTGATTTTTGGATGCTGAGCCTACTTAAAAAAAAATTGGTTGTCTGTAAAGTCGGTTTACTGACAGTAGTTGAACGTGACAACGTCTGAAGAAAATACTGATGGAATGGTAGCATTTAATTGGTTATTAAAATTTTTAATTTAAGTATATTTTTATAAATATTAATTTAAATTAATAAAATAATTGATTTTGATTTTATAAATTTATATTTTAAATTTATAATAAATATATTAATTTTTAATTTAAAATTAATATATTTAATAATTATATTTAATAGACGGATGTCGAACGCTGCCGAACGCAAAGGCCGATTGTGCTTCTTTGTCGCTCGTTCCGCGCTCTCGCTTGCACTTCAAGCCGTAAGGCTCGCCTATAGAACGCCTCAAAGCGAGGTAACGCGGCATGAGTCATGTTTTTTCGTGCGTGCAGCCGGCTCTATCTAGTTATTAGACGTTGTCACGTCAAAAGTGAAATAAACGAATTTGAATTCAAGTTATCGCGCCAACAACGGCTCAAGTCATGCCAGCATGTCGTCGCCGTCCTGCCCCTTCCGCTGTGTGAGGAAGCCATTGCTCGATCACTAATCAGTACAAATTACGCTTATCTGAATGTTATACATGACCGCCCACGTTCAACACGCGCTACATATATTGCATGTAATATTCAACCTGTTATTATGCTTCCATTGATAGCGCATTTGCATAGCCGAATGCGTTATATCCATTGCGTTAATTCATAAAATCTGTATCAAGTTAGCTGATATTACACAATTCCGAGTACAATCTGTTATTAATGCCAAGCTCGTATAACAGAGTGTCGGTAAATGATAAACGAACTGAACTAATATCAAGAGTTATATGTTTTGAATGGTTAAAGAAAATCTTCGAAAAACATCGTTAAAGAATAAGAATGTAAAGATCACTAGCGAAGATTTACCTATACGCTAATTAGTGTCTGGCAACTGGAACCTTGATTTCTCATATTATAAATAAAAAAGACGTGTGGCACTCGGAGACTGAAAAAAGGTTGTTTTAAATTATTTTGTTATAAATAAATAAAAAAATAAGTAAAAATTTAAAAAGCCAACATCACGCGGTATTCCCAGGCGGTCACCCATCCAAGTACTCACCGCGCCCGATGTTGCTTAGCTTCGGTGAGCGGACGAGAACCGGTGTATTCAACATGGTATGGACGTTTGCGAACCAAGACGCGAATAAGACAATCTGAAAAAACTAAAAAGGGTATGGGGTGTTAGGTGTTTTCGTTACGGAATTTCTGTATTCTCGGTCTCCACGCTCAAGGCCCGCGATAGAAGCTATACAATAGCTTAAAATACGCGGTATACTTGGACGATTTTATGAACCTGGATCTTTGAAACATTCCCAGGCCACAGTCAACACTCCATTTCTTACCGTAGGTACTTAACTGTGGTACAAGGTCATATGAGCTGACACTGACCCCTGACCAATATTTTGGCACTTAAGCT
Organism: Mycalesis mineus; assembly: GCA_034621355.1. Lineage (NCBI taxonomy): Eukaryota > Metazoa > Arthropoda > Insecta > Lepidoptera > Nymphalidae > Mycalesis > Mycalesis mineus. The sequence continues at coordinate 14,914,681 of CM067892.1, forward strand.
CCTCAATGGTACAGGATTATTTATAAATTTATTGTAAGTTACATACCTACATTTTACGATTATTTTTAAAAATATGGTAACACAATTAGAAAATAATAGGATAATTACGCCAGTTTAAAAGATTTGCGATTTAATTAAAGATTTAAAATCCATGGCCGACTTGGAAAATTCCAAAAGGAAAAGCACGTCTTAAGATTCGAGTGAAATGTGGAAAGCTCTCGCCTGGCCAACTGGTCGATTTGTCCATAGAAAATCTGTCGTCTACAGCCACGATCACATATTTTTTCGTCGTTGCAAGCATTACGTGTAAGTATAGAAAGGCTCTATAATATTACTCAAAAATTATTAGAAAAAAGTATAGTCGTAGGAAGTTATCATAAAAAAGAAATGATTTTAAATATTATCTAACCATATGTTTAAATATAGAAAACCGGTGCAAAACTTCATTTGGATCTTAATAAAATTTTTAGATCTTACCTTTACAAATATTATACAAGGTATACAAGTTTTAAATGCCTATAATACAATAATAATATAATAATAAATAATCTTCTTAATAACAAAGTTTCACGATCGGAAAGATCGGCTAGGCTTCTGCATATATGATAGGGTAATATAATTATACATTTCTAGCAAAGAGAACTTCTGAGTATCTTGCGGCCTCTACTTAGCCGACTCTAGTTTTTCAAATTGGTAGTAGAGTAAAAACTCACTAACTGATTTGATTTAAAAAATACTTGCATACTAGCCAGCTAGAAATAAATGAATTTGCTCTAATTTTTGTATGTCTAACTACCTACTCATATAAAGATGATTGTCATAGACATGTTTTATTATTTGAGGTTCTCATACTCGAGGCAGAAATGTCCGATATCAGTCCGTTCTGGCTACGCTTTTCGCACGGGCACTTATCTGGGCGATCTCACACAATGAGTGGCGAGTGGCCGCCGCATTTATCTTGTACAATCTGCCCATTGAAACGCAAGGACCATTGTGCGGGCATTTGATTACAGGTGGTGGTCGAGAACATTCTATTATACTCGGTATTCAGGCGCGGATCTCTTAATGTAGCGGAGAACGGTTTTGTTCGATCCAGTGGACCTAGAGCTTGTTTTATAAGAAAATAGTTCTTTTCTTGATTTCAAACCAAGCTTCGGTCATCATCATCATTATCGGTCTATTTAATAGCCTTCCTCCATCTAGGAAAGAGGATTTGAAGCTCTCACATGAGCTACTAAGTTGCTCCATCGTGGGTTGGCAAGTTAAGGGTATTTTACTCTGTAAGATGACAAATTTCAAGTGGAAAACCATGAACACGTCTCAATCAAGCTTTTTAATTTACTTACCTCTGGAGTAGCTGACATTGCTTTGCTTTTGAGTGATGTGTTAATTTAAGATTTTTTAATTGGCTCATGCTTGGTTTAGTGGTAGGATACGACTGTACCGACTTAGCTAATTTGAAGCAATTCGGCCTGAACTTCAACAGTAGACAAACAGCAGAAATGTGGCAATTACCTTCCATCTTGCACAGGTCCTTTTAGGACACGGGTACCTGTCGGAGGTGGTTGGTAGGGAGCCTACTCAGTAATGCCATGAGCGTGGTTGCGAATGTCCGAGTCGGGCCGAGCCACTCGTGGCGGCAATAGGACGTGACCTGTCGCTGCCTGCTGTCGTCAAAGCGATGACAGGTAATGACAATCACTAAATGTATATGACAAAGTATATCAATAAATCCATACGCTTTAATAAATTTCTATTTGTCTGTTTGTTTCGGTTAATCTCTGAAACTGTAAGTCGTGTTGTAAAAAATCTTTGTGTATATGATAGATAGACTTATAAGGAGTAACATTGGGTAGATAAGTACTTATTATAAAATAAATCTTGATTCATCAAAGTCCCATAAACCGGAGATATATCTGACGTGGATAGATTCTTAGGCAAAACTTAGCAATGAACATAAAATAGCAACTAACAGTGCGCTAACAATTTTGTTTAGGCCTAAACATACCAAACAAAATATCGGCGTACGTTCACGGTCCGGACGCGTACCGGATACTTTGTCGCTATATTCCGTTTCCCAATGGTCCGGATATTGGATCGTTAAGTGAGGCAATTTGCGGGGAGTGCCCAAATAGATTGAGAGCCTGTGACGGTCCGATAGTCGACATTTTATAAAAGCTGAACGTTTGTGACGGCTCCAGTATCCAGCATAGGTAAGTACGGTGGCAATCATGGCGTTGATATCATCATGGAGGTTAAACTAACATCAAGTAGTGCCCTCCACTGTACGAAATTTGGCGGTCAGTGTCCGAAAAGCTTTTCTATCTTTGACAATCTATGATTGTGATTTACTCTTTTATGTTATCCAAACATTTCCGCCTTTGACGACCAAGTGCTTTCTTAACCTGTAGCTTTCCTGCCAAGATTATATATTCCTTTAATAGAGAGATATCCAAAGAAACTCGGCTTTCTCTGCATTGTGGTGGACATTCTATGAACAGATGAACGAAAAGAGAGCTTTCGTTCGTTTCGTTTATCTGTATCCGTACTGTGATATTTTAGGTGTAATGCTGTTTCAAGAGATCTTTAGTATTCTCCTTTACATCCTTTATATATTATATATTTTAGATTGTTTACGGCCTCTTTTTTAAGAACCCAAGTTTCACAACCACGCGAGAGTAGATCATACATAAGATTTTATAAGATGACTTCTTAGTTTAAGGTCTATAATTAATTCATTTTTTGTTATATATTTTGCAACATTTTAAGCAGCTTTTTAAGGTTTCAAGCCCTTCAGTGCCATTTTGGTTTTAATTTTTTTTATGAAGTGAAGCCTCTAGTAATGTCCCGCTTTCCCACGGGTTCCAATGGTTGGGAGGGCTGACAAACTTTCAGATTTTATAAAATGAAAGTTTGAACATCACAGGCTCTTTGACCAAAAACGCTGGTCCCTTGTACGCGGTCAACGCACTAATTAATTATCCCCATTCTCCGCACCGCACTTAATCAACCATCGACATGCCAACTGTACGTATTGATTGTGGACTTTTGTCCGACCACTCTGTTTCCGCGCTGTCACAAAAGGCTGTTCCGCAAATAATAATAAATACTTCTTTTTCTGGCTTTTATTTTTAATAATTTGCTTGGATACGCAGAAATCCTGCACCTTTTTATTTTTAGTTTAATTTTGCACGTTATTTAGTTTACTTTGCGAAGAACCCAAACAATAATGGGATTTAGCGTGATATTTTAGATATAGGTTTAATTGTAAAGTTCCTAGTTGTGTCTTAGTTATGTATAATAGTCGACTTTTACTTTTGTGTGGAAACTTTTGTTATAGCATAATCTCAGGCTCGGAATTTGCGGAATATATGTATTAAGTAATATTAGAACTTTTGATAAAAGATTAAAACTGCATATGATCTAGGAGAATACCTTAGGTAAATCGTATACCTGCATCTTATCAGAAAATACAGATATTTTCAAATTAGTTTGTCCGAGCTTTCTATTAAAACAGTACAATTGAATAAAGGTGGTTTACCCGTATATTTGAACAAAACCGATCCTATTATCCTATATATTTCCGATCCTAAATATATAGGTAGACACGCATATACACACAGAACTTCACATGTCCTTTCTTTATGTAAAGGGGTTGAAACGCTTTTGTTTTAACACCGAATAATATTATTTATCGCTGTCACATTTCTAATTGGAACAGTTTCGTTTATCCCCCTCCACATTGTCCCTGATTAAATCCAACCCTCGACTCTCGTTCCCCGAGCTCCTCAATAACCAGATTGTAGGTGAAATTGTAGCAAAACAAGCTTTTGAATCGCTCCCAGTGGCGCCGCTGCGAATTTCTTACAATAATGTTGACAATTTCTTGTTAGACAATTTTTTTTGTACTTGGCGCAAGACGATGGATAACTGTAAGATTGCCAATTTGTTTTTTTTACACAAATAAGGTTGCGCTACTCATACGATTCTTTGTATTATCAAGTTGCTAGAATTATGTAAATTTTTAATAACATCAGAGGTCGTGTATTCGAGTCTTGCATGGTTTTAACAAAAATATTGGGGTCTCTATATTTCAATATATTTTTAATTATGACTAGATTAAAAAAATCATGTGGTGGTGTTTCTTTGAAAGAGAAGAAAAAATTTCATTTGTCCTTACACACAATACTTTATAACAAATCAAAGATTGATTTCTAAAGAAATATGACAATATTTTTACCCGACTGCGACAGAAGGAGGGCAATGTTTTTCGAGCGTATGTATGTATGTATGTGGGTATGTATGTCCATTTCTTTGGCACGCGCTACAGCCTAAAACGGCTGGACGGATTTTGACATAATATGAGATGTCGTTGAATTCGTTAGAATTGTTGTAGTGACATAGGCTATATAAATTTTCAAAAAGGTGACTGTAAATGGGGGAAAAAGTGGGGGATGTGCAGATTTTTTTTTCTTAACGTAGCAATATGGATGTCAAATGAAAGATCGTAAAAAGACCATTTCAAATATATATATATCATATTATGTTTGTATTACTTTTTTTAATAAAAAATGTCAAAAAGTGTACCGTCTCACTTCTATACCACAAACTAAAACTAAAAAGTCTCAAAAAATTATTATTATAAAAATAAAAAATCCGACTGCTTAGAAGTAATAAACTGAAAAAAGAAAAACAAGTATCACTTTATCTAAAATCCGTAGTAAAAAGTATTGTTTGTGTCCGCCTTCAGTACCATAAAGTGTTTAAAATTTCATATAGATAAAGTAATACTTGTTTTTCTCTTTTCAGTTTATTATTTCTAAGCAGTCGGGTTTTTGTTTTTATAATAATAATTTTTTTAGTACACCTAGTTTACAAGCACTTTTGAAACGTCAGGTTAGATTAATGATAATGTCTCTACCACGCTCTCGGAATTCAGGTTCTACTGAGAAGAGTCTCGTTGGTCTAGTGGTTAGCCTGTCTGGCTTCGATCACAAGGTCCTGGGTCCGAATCCTGGTTTAGGTCACGGAATAATTCTGAGTTTATCATTCTTCTATGAAATTCTCAGAAAATTCCAAGCCTGTCTGGAGTCTGGAAGCTGGTGGTGTTACACCCCGGTGCCTCGGAGAGCACGTTAAGCCGTTGGTCCCGATCACTGTCATCAACATCTGATAGTGATCGTTATTAATGAAACATTGTGTCCCTAAGCCCGCCAACCCGCATTGGAGCAGCGTGGTGGGTGTACGCTCCATATCCCCTCTCCTATAAGGAGAGAGGCCTGGCCCTGTAGTGGGCCGCTAATAGGCTGATAATGATGATGATGATGAGAAGAGGCGTAATTATGGCGTATTATGACGGCGCAGAACATGCGCGGTGGATTTACAAGACTGAGTTCCTGGATTCGATAGCCGGCTGAGCCGATTGTGGTTTTCTTAATTAGTCCAAGTCTGACTGGGGGACAGTTTCGGTCCTAGCCAGTTACCGCCCTGCCGGTAAAGATATACTGCCAAACGAATTAATGTTCCGGTACGATGTCGGTCAGAATCCGAAACGGATTAGGATTTTTATTCTACGCCTTACAAGCTAGCCCGCTTCTATCATAGGTTGAATCATTACTTACCAACGGTTTGACGGCCACCGTGGCGCAGTGGGTGACACTGCTTCTGCGTCTTAGGCTGTGGGTTCGATTCCCACATCTGGAAAATGTTTGTGTGATGAGCATGGACGTTTTCCTGTGTCTGGGTGTATATCTATATATTATAAGTATTTATATTTAATATATATAAAAATATTCATCAGTTATCATAGTACCCATAACACAAGCTACATAAGCTTATTTTCGGGCTCTATAGCGATGTGTGTAATTGTCCTATAATATATTGTTGGCAGCATTGCGAACCATAGACTGTAGAGGTGCCGGTTTTGTGTCGTTGTGGTAGACTGTAGCAAAAAGTAACGGTTACAGGCAGTTATATAAGCAAAGCCCTAATGGTGAAGTAATTATTATTTTGTGTGTTCTCTATGTGTGCAGTTATGCTGCCAGTTAGTTTTGTTGAAAGTTAAAGTGTAATAAAATGTAAATGCTAGTTAAGTAAATTATGTGATTACCGTCAGATTGTTTCATTTTGATTTGATTCAAGAAAGTTTGTAATTAAAATGTGTTCATATTTTGGTTAATGTTGTCTTCCTGCTTGTGCCTTTTGACCCCTTCTGATGATGTTTCTAATAATATAATATATATCCTGTCAGCCCTAGATTGGAATCAAACTTGTTACGAATAAAGAAAACGTAGTAATCGTTCTGTAAATCCTGCTATGGAGATATAGCTATCAACAGTCTGTATTACAAGAGTGCATAGTGCGGACACTGCTATAGCACTTAAAATCCGTAACGGCTTGCAATGTCCAACTTTCTCGGTTGCGGTGAACTCGCAAACTACCTATTTAAAACTTCTATCTAAGCACAGTGATGCTCAAGTTCCTGGTGAGGATATCTGGAACTGTGCGACCACTTATATAAATAGGTACGAAACATTATACAACAAAACATGTATAAAAGTATTGAAGCTAATCCGTTAATCTAGTAGTGGACTAAGTTTTTATTTTTATTTTAGATTTACTTGCATAGTTCCCGTTTCTGTGAGAATAACAGGTTCTCTCTCATGAGTCTCGCTATCGTATACAAAAAGATTTTTACAATCCAACTCGGTTTTTTAGAGAATGCCAGAACATACAAACAGACAATTTTTTTTTATTATTGAAAAAGAATAGCCTGGCTATCCAACGCGGAACTGCAGCCAGTATTCTTGCCACCATACCACGTGGGCATGATTTGTATAGTTATTAGGATAAGTTAGCTTAAGTTCCTTATTGTATTCTTGACAAAAATTATAAATTATTTTTTTGATGTAAATAGGTACTCTATATTTATATGAAATCCAAACAGACACTTCAATTTTATTTATATTTGTATGGATAAGTTAGCCCTTGACTTCAATCACACCAATTAATAGATTCTAATTCAATTGCAGAAGTTAATAATTTTTAGTATTATTCATCAATGTGAAACACTTCAAGCATTGACACTAGTTCTTTAGTTTGGAGATAAAAATAGTTTGACTTGACAACTTTCATGGCTCATCAATGTGAAACACTTCAAGCATTGACACTAGTTCTTTAGCTTGTCGACTTGACAACTTTCTTTTTTAAAAGCCAAAAAAAGTAGATCTAAAACAGTTTGAAAATTTAGGCCTAGAATAGTTTTCTTAAACTCACCAGAGGCGCTTGCTCAGCTATTAATGACATTCTTCAGAGCAAAAAGCGTCCAAACGCCGCGTGACTTAGAAATTCTGGGGCATGTATTCACTTGCGAATTTGCAGTCGACCGGTGAATGTGCCGCCCTAAATGTACAATTTGAGGCACTGCTACGATGTGCCGAATTACCGGTTCGGTCCACATGGACCTAGAAATAAACAAGAATGTGAAATAATATTTTTGACAACGTATACAACATTTGTGAGTTCATAGCTTTTGACTAGGATGTTTTTAAATTTTCGCGAACGACACTATACTTAAAAGAATATTCATTAAGGCGTGATTATAGACAAGTACTTTATACGCAAATAAATGAACACACATTATTGATTGCCTCGTTGGTCTAGTGGTTAGCATATCAGGCTTCTATCACGAGGTCCTGGGTTCGAATCCTGGGTCGGGTCACGGAATAATTCTGAGTTTTTCATTCTTCTATGAAATTCTTAGTAAATTCCTAGCCCGGAGTTGGGAAGTTTGTGGTGATACACCCCCGTGCCTCGGAGAATACGTTAAGCCGTCGGTCCCGGTCACTGTTATCAACGTCTGATAATGATCGTTAATAAATGAAACATTATCACCCTAAGCCCGACAATCCGCATTGGAGCAGCTTGGTGGGTCTACACTCCATATACCCTCTCCTATAAGGAGGGAGGCCTGGCCTTGTAGTGGGCCGCTAATAGGCTGATAATGATGATGAATGATGATAGATTTATTGGTTGTAAGTTAATAAAAGCAGATAGCCTATGGGAAATTAATTTTCCATACTTATATAGATACAATTTTCGTATTAAATCTTATTGGACCAGTGATAAGTCTGTGCTACTATTCACGCAGTCCTGCTTTCGAGTCCTGAGTTAGAGCTATGAGATTTTCTTTTATATGAGATTTTCTTTTTCCAAGGCTTCCGCAGTAGAATGTCGGAGTTGGGAATTTTATGGTGTTACGTGTTAAATTCCTATCAAGATTTTTATAATGATCTTTACAGTGTCAAACATTACCACCCTAAGCGCGCTAACCTTATTATTTTTATTAAAGTACCTATACCTATCTAAAAGAGTTTTTAAAGAGTCTTAAAAACTTCATACAACTATCAAGAACAGAAATCAAGAGACGGTGCATTATTTATTCCATTCTCGCATTTCGAAGCAAGTAGGTATTCTTTCGTAATAGAACATTTTTCTCACTACATCTCCATTCAGCCTCTAGAGGCCGGGCGGAGTGACAAAACGAATAAATAGAAGCGGCAAAGCAAATTTCAGAGCTAAAATATCCGGTTGAACTTTTAATCCGGTCCGCTACATCGTAATAGAATAATAAACTTTTTCCGTTAGAACTCTTTTATAAACTTTTCATTCGACTGACTGAAGAGTTGTGGAACTTCGGTCTTTTTTTATTTATATTTATGTGCTTTCATATGGTTTGTACTCTCTATTTAGAAAACAAAGTTGGTGTAGATACATCATTTATGATGCACGTACAGCTCACCGGATTTGAATGGAATTTTCTATCAAGATAGACTATAATCTGGAACTAGGTACTTACGTATTTTCACAAGCTACAGCCGAATCTTACAACCAGATAAGCTTTTTAAGGCTGTACCTAGGCTTTTCTATAACGACGATCTCTATCTCTTTTTGTTTAACACACTACTATAGATAAAAAACTGAAAACTAACACTGTTGTGTTATAAAAACACCGGTACAAGAATAGAGGCTTTGGTCCAAAGCAAATACCGAATGTTAACTCCTGAATTGGGCGGAACTGTCTTGTTTGTCCACTGGTTAACGTGTACGGTTTCGGATGTGTAGTTTCAAGTCAAAACAAAACATGAAGGTTTCTAATTTCTTCTTTCGAGAAATATTCGGAAGAAATTAAATTTTTAACTAATAATTTAAATTAATTAACTGATTCTGCAATGAGCTGTTCAATATGAGCTTATAATGTTGATGGTATAGGGAAGATGAATGATGTGATAGGTGTTTTATATTCATTTTAAAATTGGATTGGATTCTAATATTATAAAGAGGAAGAGTTTGTGAGTATGTGATCTTGTACGACCTTGACGTTGTAAGGGGTAATCTCTGGATTTACAACTAATTTTCAAAATTATTTCATTATAATAGAAAGCTACGTTATTGTGGAGTGTCATAGGCTATAAAAATTTCCAAAATAATTACGCATTTTTATTTAAATTTGAATTATGTAATCAAAGTTGTAAAAAAAATTGCTTTAATCGCGTGCGCTGCGAAAACTTTTGACGATAGAACAAAACAATGTACTACAATATTAAAGATCGTATACCAGGATCTTACTTACTGGAACTTATGCACGTTTAAGTTATTTCTTTAAACATACAAATCTTGTCCCAGTAATTCCTTCAAAGCTCATCGATGTTAAGCTCCCTAGCACTGGCTGGACGCCAGGGAAACCGCAATTGCATGTATTGATTAAAAATATTCGGAATATTATTTCATCAGATTATTACTCGTATCGGAATTTACTTTAGCATGCACACACTGACATGAATTTTGAATATTATATCGATGACGCCATATTTTCATTTGGCTATAATTTTATGATCATGCCTGAATATACATTCATTTTTATAAACATTGTAATGAATTTATTCGATTGACTGATTTTTAAAAATAATGGGGTGGGTGTGTTTATCTGCAAATGATTTTCTCTTATTTATTTATTTACATATTGTTTACTCTTAACAATGGTTATATAAAGTAAAATCCAGTCCTTTCGCTATGGGGCTTAAGGGGCCCAAGCAACCGGTTCCTTGGGCTCCAGAGCTAATTAAAGTAATTTTTGTTATGATCTACTTTTCTAACTTAGTACTCGTACCCATAAGTTCTGATGGCACAGTTAGTAAATCATTAGCTTACAACAGAGGTCCTGGGTTGAGCTTCGCGCTTGGAACTCTGTAAAATTTTATATATTTTAAATTGGCGCAAGTCTGTACTCTTCATCCGTGGCTAGTTACCACCCTACTGGCAAGAAATAACGCTGAGCATTATAGTATGATGCTGCGCAAAAGCAATTTGTAAGGATAGTTTCAAAAACGTACCCCCTCTTCTAAGTTAGCTTGCTACCATTGTAGAGACTATGTGCACACCACGTTTTTTAAATATGTCGATTACGCGTGTTTTTGAGAAGCGTGTTTACTGCGCGCTAATATAGAGCGTATCTTTAACCTCTTAGGGCGGTGTGCATAGGCTTTACTTTAAACGTCGGTTAAATGAACGGCCGATAAACAAGGAGCGTTTATTTACTGTTCATCACACGCATTCCAACTACGGTTTGTTAACCGGGCGTTTGAACGAATAGTGAATGAACGATTTGTGAAAAATATTATTTAACGAAATGTAAATGTTTATTTCTGAATAGGACGGACGCATATATCAAAGAAATCTCAATTTGGCATCGTACAAATTTTGTAGACACAATTTGCTGTTTATGTCACTTTCTAGTGCATGTTAATTTGTTTTTAGTTAATTTAATGGCCTGGAATCGAGTCCTTTATGGCCGCATGGTAATTTGTCAAAGAAGATTTTATTTAGTTATTCACATTATTATCTACGTTGTTATTCTGTGGATGGTACATTTTGTGGTAAATCAAAAAGTAAAGTAATAGGTATACTAAAATTTAAAGTTATATTGTTTATTGCACTGTTAGTTTTATTTTAAAATTAATACTACTTTAAAAAAGCGTACTTCCAATTTTAATAAAAAAATTAAATAAATGTCTTGATTAAATTTATACAAAAATATAAGAATATCATAGAAAATAAGCGGATAGACAGAACCACAAATGCTAGGAAATCACTACAAATCAAATATAGATTAGATAACCTAGAAATGTATCTGTCAAACTCTGTAACCGAGGGATAGCCGGGAAATGCGAGCTTGGTTAAGATAAACGCCCGGTTTACGTCCTTAACCGGCGTGCGGGTTGTAGTAAACAGTAATTTATAGTAACCGACGGTTAGCTTATGATAACCGTTGGTTATGATAACCGAAATCTTGGTGCACACAGGCCTTAATTGCGGACCGCGTCAACAGCTCGTTTAAAAAACGTTGTGTGCAGTGTACATGTACATGGCATGCATGTACACTGCACACCACATGTACTTTAGATATGTATACATGCAGGTGAAATCACAGTCAAGGAACAACTTGTCAATAAATAGAAAATGAAATTTTACATTTGGGCGGATACATTATTCCCATCCCAGCGAGAGTAGTTGGCAACTTGGCAGCCATCGATCTCGCGTTCCGGCCACAAAGGCGGGATCGGTGTGTATTGTTGGGTTTAGGTGCCATTTCTATTCAATCTAATTCACTGAATTTTCCGGTTTTCAGTATAATTAGTATTGTAATGTATATATTATTGTTGAGTAACTACAGTATTGTAGATTTCCTATAGATTTTAGAAAGTTTATAAGAATATATTTTTAACCAACGAAAAAAACGGAGGAGGTTCTCAAGTCGACACGTATATTACCACCCTACCGACAAAGACGTATCGCCAAGCAATTTAGCGTTCCGGCACGATGTCGTGTAGATAACGAAAGGGGTGTGGATTTTCGTCCCATTCCTAACAAGTTAACCCGCTTCCATCTTAGACTGCATCATCACTTAACATCAGGTGTGATAGCAGTCAAGGGCCATCTTGTAGTCGATAAAAAAATATTTTTTTTATGTATGACCACTCATAACTTTTTACAGAGTTGTCCGATTTTGCTAATTCTATTTTTATTAGAAAGGACATACTTTTAATGTGGTCCCATTATCATCATGTTAAATGTTCCTTAAACTTGCTGGCACCGACTCCTAGATATGCTTAAGTAAGTTGAAGAAACTAAATGACACAGTTATTTTTTACTTCTTAGTGCGTTTTGAGTCGGTTCTATTTTTTGTTAAAAATACTTTGTAGAGTGTGTTCAGGAACTTTTCAATTTAGTTACGCCTTCACTATTCCACCATATAGACATCGCAGTAGTCGTGATCGTAGCCAAGCGCTAGCTGTTGTTTATACTAGTAGATATAAAAAAAGATTGATTTTATTTATTTTATTTATTTATATATATAAATAAAGTAGAAACTGATTGTGTGTACATTTAATGATCTCTACTTCTAGATTAAGCTACGACCTTTGTAGAGTAAAGAGGTAGTTTGTTTGTATGTTATGTTGTAAAAATACATACAAACATACAAGTCAAATTAAAATTCTTTTTTTAAGTAGGTTAAAATATTATATAATGTTTTCCTTTTGGCATGCCATGAAAATCCAAATAAATAAGCATTGCTGTAGTTCGCTTGCAGTGAACGCCAACTGCCAATAATAGTTAGACAGTTGCCTCTCATCGATCAGACTGCATAACTTTACTGTATTGTATGCAGTAAGAAACTTACGTCGTCCTTTATGATGATTTTATTTCATCGACAGATATATAGGCATTAAAAATATGGTTTATCTCATGTACCACCTATAAGTGCCTGCGCTCTAACATGGTGCTGTGATGCTGCTGCTGTGCTGTGAGATAATGTCAATAACTTTCCGTTTCACTTTTGAAAGTTTAAGCGATTTACAAATTATGACTTAATATTTCAGCTGTTCACATTCTTGATATGTTAAATCGTTAATAACCGTAGTAACTTAAATTTAAAACCGTTAAACCCAGCCAGAATGTCTACAAATAAAATCAAATTCAAAGAAAAATTAAGCAAAGTGTTATATCGTATAACGTAACACCATAGACGTGTCTAGTGGTGGGATGTGCTGCTACAATGGATAGTCGATGTTTTTTTTAATAATAAATGTATATTGAACGTAGTACAATTTTACAATTTTTACACGAATTGCTAAGCGTCACATCCCTAGTCATGTGGTACTGACTGACGTGATCGTCATACTGACAACTGCCACCCGCACCATGATACAGCAATTCGACTATAAGTACCGTATAGACTTTGAACAGCGACTTGTAACAGTTATATATTTTTTTGTAAAATTATAATTTAATGAAATAAGGGCCGAACCGTGGGAGAGTAAACCTGGTAAGTACCTTGTGTTGGCGTATTTCATCCTCAAGAGACGTTGGCTTAAAAATTTTCAATTGTGAGTTAGGCAAAGGCGTAGGTGTAAGTATCGGTGAAAGTCACCAAACTTTGACTGAATTGAAATTTAGGTGTACAAGAAAGGTTGTGATGGAGCTGCTTTAATCTATACAATTAAATACAATTATTATTATTTAAAAAAAAAATCCATTCTGTATCCGACCCTTGATCCAACAACTAAGCGAAAGCTTTTTAAGATGTTCGTCAAAGCTTTTCGCTATAAGACCGTTGACTGAAACGACTATAGGAACAATCATTGTTGAATCAACATTCCACATGCCGGTAATCTCATGGGCTAGGTCCAAGTATTTTGATACTTTTCCTTTTCAGCTTTCACCAGATTATCGTCATGTGGAACAGTAATAGCAACAATCATTGCACGGGGCGTTGCTCGATCAATTATTACTATATCAGGTCTATTGGCTACAATATACCTATGAATGATAATTGTTCAATCCCAGTAGAGCAACGCACTGCTATTTTATTAATGAACAGTCATTATTATTAGCGAATGAATTCGTCTACTACTGGAGGAAGATATGAATTGAAGTTGACAGCCTATTTCACACATAAAGTGGTGAAAACTCAGTCTAACTTGATTTAAATATCAACAACAAGGGCATGTAAATAACAATGATTTCATGAAACTGGCCAGCCATTTCTCTAGTTATCATAATATTTGCAATCGTTGATGTGGTGGCTAAATGAGCTGAGTGTGGTTTCATTAATACAATAATTAAGATAATTACAATCAAATGGGAATAATTATATTTGTTGGTTTGTGTTATTATCTTGTCGTCACTTTGTAATAATAATGTTATGAAATATAACATGTAACTGATATTGCTCATTGAAATCCTCTTTGTGTAAGCAGATATGTCATAATGATTGATACTTTGAATATTATGTACTTGATTGGTTTAACATTTAAGTTCGAATCAATGGTATTAATTAAGTTTGATAGTTTGTTGTCGCTAACAGAATTTCAATGTTGAGTAACTAATCAAAATTTACATTATTAATATTCATAGTAGGTAGATAGGAGAAGATGAGACATTAAATAATATAAAATGTTATATTTGCCAATACTAGCGGACGCCAGCGACTTTCTGCATGGAAACCCTGAATCTCGCTTTAAAGTTTCACATAGTTTTGTTTACGTACTGGATGGGATTTTTATTTTAAGTAAAAAAATGCTGCATTAATTTGTATATATTCCTGTAAATTTTACGATTTTACGAAAGTCAACGAGACTTGCAAGCTTAAACATTTTTTTAATAATTAATGTTTAGTCTCTAAATAAAGCCTCCCTAAAGTAAGTAAGGATAAGTCGAAAATCATGGCCCACAAATTACTTCGCAGGACAATCAAAGAAAACACATTTTCTACTACCAACATCTTAAACAAGTTCAAGGCAAGAGGCATCTCAGACCACATCAGTGTTTGCTATCAGGCATGATTGTGGTCAAGCGCAAACCTATCATCCATAAAAAAAAATAAACGTTCAATGTGCCGTCCTGTGTCTATCAACCTGAAGCATTGGAGTTCAGTCCATGGAGGTACTTTTAGTAACACCATGCTTTTCAGACCGTGACACATTAACACTGCATGGTGGCATAATATATTAAGGATGTAGTTAAAATTTCTCCGGTTAAGCTCTATGTCAAAAATCTCTACTACTGACTAAGACATAAAAGGGTGAAAAATAGTTTAATTTTTGACGTCGACTAAAAACCGAACCGGAAGAAATTGCAAGCAAGTCAAGTTTGAGTTTAGAAAACAATGTCAAAAATTTCCAATATTGAAAATATTTTCCATCGAACCGATAAGATTTGCAGCCTGCCAGTGGTGCCAATGATGTGTCTAAACGTCATAGATGCTCAGTCTGGCACTGCACTGGCACTGCGCCAGGGAAAGCCAGTGAGCACTGATTGCGTGTATTGATTCGAATATCGCTAGACGCTACTGTATTTCATGTTACACTAGATTTAGTTGCACCGGATGTTGTAATGGCTTCGGAGACAGGAATTACAATAGCGCAATATAGTATTTCATTTCCGGTAGAAACTTAATTGTGTGAACACGCCTTTACCTTTGAAATCTTGAGTGTGAAGGCTTTTTTATTAGGATCGTCCAGAGAAGGTTTATTGCTGTATATACCTTTTTAATTTTTATCGACTTCAAGTTGGCTCTTGACTGCTATCACACCTGATTTTAAGTGATGATGCAATCTAAAATGGAGGCGGGCTAAGTTGTTAGGTGTAGGATGAAATCCACACCCCTATCGGTTTCTACACAACATCGTACCGGAACGCTAAATCGCTTGGCGGTACGTCTCTGTCGGTAGGGTGGAAGCCTCCCACTAGCCACAACGAATCAAATTAAGAAAAATCTCGAAAACGAAAATCGAACCCAGGAGCTCCGTCTTATAAATCCACCGCACATACCACTGCGCCATGCCGTACTTATTTCTATTGCTAAGCATTGAAGTTACTGAAGGAATGTTGTGGTAGGGAAATTGCATTGACATGCCTCAGGTTGAGGAGCGCTGAGTTTCATGTTGGTGTATGTTGTAGAACAACATTACTTATGACAGAACAACCCATAAAAGAGCTTTCAAGGATTACCTCCAAGTACCCGTCAATGAGAGGCATATGTGATAAGCCTGTGAATTCATCGGCTTCAATACTTTTCAGGATAGAAGAGAGCAGTAAAGCAGTGTCTAGAAATAACCCTATTTTAAATATTTATTCTAGTTATACAAAACTACCGAATCACTCGAATGTGACCACCGACCGAAACTGTCGTTAGCTGGACATGTGCGGAGCGATACTTAGTTCAAACTTCGTATAAATTCAAGGTACTTAACAAATAGTACTTTTTACCATGGCTGCAGCCTAGTTCAAGTGTGTGTGAACACAATGTAGATGTTCAGAACTTGAGATAAAGGAAACTATCGATCCAATGTTCTACCCTGGATAGCAGTACCCCAACAAAAAGCATACATTTGCTCGAACAAGCCCAATTACAAATTGTTCTACTACTAAGCCATCTGATAATATTTTTAGAACGATATTTATTTTTTAATGCTTTTGAAAAAAAACTTCTCTATGGGTTGGACAAAAATTTATGTATTATTTTTTCGTATGACTCACATAATTTTTCCGGTTGTCCGATTTTGATAATTCTTTTTTTATGAAAGGGACGTGATAAATATATATTATATATGTTATATTGAAGTGTATCAGCGAAATTAAAGGACTTTTTAAACTTTCTAGGCGCACTTGCAGCAAGTGAATTTAAAAAAATCTGTACTTTTTGTAATGAGAGTAATAATTCTATTACAGTTAGATGAAATTCAGTAATAATCATTAAAAGTAAGAAATAAAATGTTTTAAAAAAGTAGAATTGTATTCAAAACCAAGAAAATAAATAAGCCTTTTCTTACACTTTATCTAAATTTAACTGTGTTTTATTTAACCAATTTCTGTAAAGTAGCATATAGTAAGATTATTTTTTAAAAAATAACTTCATAAAAAAATTTCCTTAAATCTTGGATGGTACCGACACGCACACATTTTTTTCTTTTCCTGATCCTGCCTGCTGTGATGGTCCATTTAATAAGATAATTAAGGTAGGTACAACTAATACCTTTGAGTCAGCTAAAGGATATGTATTAGATGTATTAAGTGGTAAACACATGAATTCCAACCTTCAATCATACGTAGCGAAATTTCGACACAAAACTTCCACGTGCCCTATTGTTTAGTTACCACAGTGAGTTGGTAAATAATACCTTTGAGGCTTAACACAGAGCCGCGAACTAATGAAAACACAGTTTACCTACCGCGTGCGTTATGTATGATCATTGAAATAGAGTTACGTACACGAAGCTTAGCCGTAATGGAACATTTATCAGAACTTTGTAAGTTTACCGCCTACATACACTTGCTTATAACATGCTTATAACGTGTTATTAATGAACAATAGTTATAAATAGTTAATTATAATTTTGTATTTGTTTAATACGCAATAGGTTTCGTAAGAAGACTGAAAGTCACTTAGCGTGCCATCGAGCGAGTTATGTTCGAGTTATTAATGAGTGGTCAGAAATAAGGAGATCTGCATACCTAAGAACTATATTTACCGACAGCTCAACGAGTCGTACATCTAAAGTGGCGATGGGCACATAGCTTGAAGAGCTGATGGACGTTGGGATCCTAAGGTTCTGGATGGCGACCTCGCACCGGAAAGCGCAGTGGTGGTAGACTCCACACGATAATAAATAAATAAATAATATTATAGGACAATTACACACGTCGCTATATAGCCCCAAAGTAAGCATACTCGTAAGTAGCTTGTGTTTCGGGTGCTATGATAACTGATGAATATTTTTATATATATTATACATAAATACTTATAATATATAGTAATAATGATGATTTGTTTAATGGTGGTCTAACAGCCAGCATATGTGGTTTCGGATATCAAGGTCTTCGGTTCAAATTCTGGGTCATGCTAAGATGTACTTTTAGGTTTTTTTTCTTCTAAGATCTTTTCAATAAAAAGTTTCAGCCAAGGGTTGAGATCTTAGTGTTGCAATGCCTTTAGAGAGGACAACTGAGAATATATCCCTGTAATTATTATTACAGCCGATAAAATGACTCTAAGGTAACGTACATTGGAACAGCATGGTAGATCTAAAATCTATAGGTACGCCCTCTCTTGTAAAGAGTTTCTGAGTCTGTAGTTGGCCAAAATATAAGCTGATAGTTATGATCGCTTTTACTGTATAATTATACAGTAGTTTTAATAGTCTGTAGAGTTGTTTGTGACAGAAATTATCTGGCGTAGTTTGTAAAACTAGATGCTTTGGTCTCCCAGTCTTTGTCATTCTCACTATATAACTTCTAATAAATTAAATCAATTCTTTAAATTACAATAACCTATAGACAAACCCTTTGTTCGAGTGTAAACCTCAATAAATCCATTCGCCAATAGTTGGCAGTCGGTTCTTACGGCGCGGCGGAAGTCGCTCGTATTACACTCGTACTTCCGTTCCATTGCAACGGACGTTTATTATGTTTTAAGAAAGAATAAAAGTCGTGTGTGAAAGAGATGTTGAGGTTATCTGTTGTGATAAATTACAACTATCTTTTTATCGTCATATATATTAATTTATTTTTTAAGAAGTTAAACAAAGCAACCGATGGTGTGGTACATACAGGTAGTTTGAAAGCCGATGGACGCGCAGTGTTGGTCGCTTCCCTACCAGCCTACCAGCGGCTACAGCTAGATGCAGATAGCTCACAAGAGTACTATGTACCAGCAGTGGACGTAGATCGTCTGTTAATGTTTGATTGATGATGATGATTATGATGAACTGACAAGCAAATATTGATGTAGATATGATTTATTTATAAAACGAAGCTCCTGGGTTCAATTTCCGGTGGGGCCGATTGAGATTTTCTTAATTGATTTAGTTCTAGTTGTTGGGAGGCTTTGGTAGTGGCTAGTTCCGTAGTTCGGTAGTACCTCCCTGCTGACTAAGCGTTCCGGTACAATGTCATGTAGAAACCGAAAGGAGTGTGGACTTCATTCTACTCCTAACAAATTGACCTGCTACCATCTTTGATTGTTTTTTGTCGGTAACTTAATTAAAATTGTAATCAATAAAAAAAAATGGGATAACACTGAACTGGCGGTAATAAAATAATTTGATAGAATAAAATATAAAGGTTTTTAGGCGAAAGAGAATCTATTCGAAGACTTTTTACTTAAGTCATGTTCCTTAATACATATTCTTAAAAGGTCCATTACGTGTATTATTTTTTCTTAAAAAAACCTAAGCTTTCATTGTTGTTTATTTTAAGTCATCCTTAAGAGATTGTCTTACTTTATTTTTATATCTTTTTTATTTCAAAGCCTTTATGTTTTTTATGTATTTTCTGTTGTAGAAGTTTATTCAAACAAAATATATGCGTACTTGTAAGCAATGGGCCGTCCCAGACGAGACGATCAATGGGCCGTGAGTAACTATACTTAAGTAAAGACTTTTGTTTAACAAATGGTTTATCTTTAAATTTTATCAATATTACCCTTCTCTTTTAAATAGGTGGCTTGTCTGCTTATTTGACTGCCTCGTTGGTCTAGTGGTTAGGCTATGTGGCTTCGATCACGAGGTCCTGGGTTCGATTCCTGGGTCGGGTCACGGAATATTTCTGAGCTTTTTCATTATTCTATGAAATGTTCAGTACATTCCAAGCTCGTAGTCTGGAAGTCGGTGGTGTTACACCCCCGTGCCTCGGAGAGCACGTTAAGCCGTCGGTCCCGGTCACTATCATCAACATCTGATAGTGATCGTTAATAAAATGAAACATCATCACCCTAAGCCCGCCAATCCGCATTGGAGCAGCGTGGTGGGTGTACGCTCCATATCCCCTCTCCTATAAGGAGGAAGGCCTGTAGTGGGCTGTTAATAGGCTGATAATGATGATAATTAATAGAGCCTATACTTCTACTAGCAAGAAACAAACCATAGATCGCTATGTGATGTTAATGATGTTAATCGGGAGCAACAGTTTAACTGTTCTCCTAGGCAAGAGATCCTACCATTATTACTACTTACGTTATTCCAAGCTGAGAATTGTAACTAATAAATCGTCGAAGAAAAAGTCCCAGTGAAAATGAGTGTTGAAGCGCGTCACTAAGCGATCTCTTATAAACCTACACTCGTGTCACAGGTCTCAGGCTCTGTTTGAAGATTTTCTCTCAGCCACGCGATGTACCCAGCACCCGCATGGAATGGAGATATTCATTTTTTACAGTTCGATCACAGGATCACATAATCCAAAGCTATATAAGCAAGCAACTGAAACACCGAGGCAGAACATACGCAAACCAAGAACAATTAAATTTTGTTTATGTATGCAAAGTAATATAACACATATATTTCGCATCCGAATTGCTACGCAACGTTAAAATACTTGAATAGCAATTTGTTACTAGCAACGTCTAAAATAGTTGTTTTAATGTGTTCCAGCCAAGTCATACGCGGTTTAAACATAATGCCGTGAAATTAATGGCAGCACACTTTATTTACTGGCAACATTATGTTCACCGTCAAAGTGTAGTTATACGTTCCCGCTTCGTCATGATGGGAGCATAAATCAAAACTTCGCGAGCTTCCACATGTACAGGGTGTTCCTGCTTAGTTTCTCAAACCGACAAGTAATTCAAATAAAAACAACAAAACAAAATACTCAAGGTCTTTTTTTCATATCGTAGCTAAAGGGTTTTTAAATTTAGCGCTATCTCGTATTAAATAGTTTATTATGACAGTTTTGAGGTACAGTCAAAAATAAAAATAAATATTACGAGTACATGGATTAGTGCGAGATGAATTTTGTTTTAGCACAAATAATTTTTTTATTATTTACATTTTCTTCGCGGTTTCTGCGAAGGATTTTGTAATTTTTTCAGTGAATAAATCGTCAGATAATCATTAAAGAAAAATTTATCTATCAAAGGCTCGCTCAATTAATTTATATTTTAATAAACTAAGTTTTAAAACAATAATCCATCCTGTATAGTTTTCCGAGTTACAAGCAATTAGATGCTTGCACGATGTAACCCGCTAATGCCGGAAACACACTCGCAACACACAGATATTTTTGAAAAACAAATTGAAATCCACTAATTAGAGAACGCTGAACGAACAAGGGTTCCTAGCAATTTCGCCCGCTACCTTCCGGCCCGAATTTAATTTCATTTTATGTAATATGGATTTGAAATGGGAGTTAAATTGAAGGGTGATTATTTATATAAATATGCGTGAAGGGTATCTGGATGAAATTTGGTACAAAGATTATATAAGGTTTTTCAAAGAATTGGCACGTAAGTTACTTTTTACCGACGCGAGGACCGAATCACGGAGCATAATTATTGCAAACTTACTTTCTTATATCTTAATTATTTACTAACTTAGTTGTGTAGGGCTAAATAACTTGCAAATTGCACCTATATAAAAGTAATATACGAATGTAATGCTGAGATTATTTATTGCAATAGGTAACTATACTAAAGCCAAACTCGATTGAAAATGCTTGTCAACAAACAAATTAAAAATGAAGGTAGAAAATGCAACACATTTTATGTTTATTATAAATTTATATTATTATTATTTTAAATTTATTAAATTTAAAATCATGTTTTGTTATTTTAAAAAATCTTTTTTAAAGGATATTCAATATATTAATTAGTTTTAAGCTTACTAATCTAATTTATTGTCATGAATTCGTCATTAACTAATTAATTTAAAAAAATAGGTGTAAAATGACTACTGATTTCTACCTTCATTTTTAATTTGTTTGTTGACAAGTATTCTCAATCGAGTTTGGCTTTAGTATAATATATTACATTTGCAGATCAGAATACCCACCTATTAGCAAGTGAATCAGCGAATATCAACAAAACAACACTTAGCATAGCATGCAAGCAACACATCTTAAAGTGCCACCGTGTACGGAAATGATTTTGAATTTTCATAAAACCACTGTGTACGAAGCATGTATCTATACCAGTCGTACAAATGTAATCTACCTACAGGCTTACATTTGTAGGAAATGAGCGAATTTGTGGGACGTCTCTCTTATCTCACATCTGGTCATCCTATCAAGATCAACAACAAATAACTATTTCCTCCAAACTTCGGCTGCAATAAATCCGGTCCCGGACAGTTGGGCAAGTTTGTGCTCATCGATTTTCTTACGTCGCACCCACAAATGGCGGAACTCCGTCCTATTGTTGTGTTGGGTGCTAAATGACTTGCAGATTGCACCAACTTTCATAAGCTCTGTGTGTTATATATCTGTATATCCCGGTATTACTGACTATTGAGAATTCGGATGAATAGTGAAAACAATGAGGCCCGATGTTTTGAACTATTGATTGTTTTGATGAATATTGCCTCTGGCTTATGTAAAGCTATACGCTATTTGTTCAATTTTTCTTTTTACAACAAATAATATTACCTATATTTTTTGAACATGAGTAAAATATCTGCCTTTTTTTACTACGCCAAAATTTTTTTCTTCATGACACAAATGTCAATATAACAACGGAAAATCCTAACTCCTATCCTAACACTTTTAAAGCAATAAAGTCGCTTTACCGGCGACGATAAGGTAGGTATTTACGGCGATTTTCAACGTCACCCAACCATAGATCTCATCTACGGATACGTGGGCATCAGACAAACACTCATTCCAAGCCAGCCAAAATATCCATTTCAAACGCGAAGTTCGAGTCTCACAAGATCCTTTAGTGAGTTGAGTCACTAAAACGATAAGGAAATATTAAAACAGTGTTTCACTAAAACAGATCTATACAGGAACTCCACGGAAATCACGGACATCCACTGGTAAAATAACAATAACAAAGGTTGTATTACATGCCAATGTCGAAATGAATCAAACGAACAGGTAGCAGTCTGAAATGCGCTGGTATGCATAACAATAGTATCACTTCAGGCTCACTGTGAATAAACAAGCCCGGCTTAGCTTAGCGATCGGTACCTTACTATTTGATTTGATGATTACTATTTGATCACGATCGATTCTCGTATTGACGCTAACAACTAATAAATAAAAATACATAGCTCGCACGTAACCAGCCTGCTCTGACGTTGCGATATGGCGAACTACGCAGAATGCGTGATATGGCTACGCTGACAACTGATTCAAAGCTGAGTTACTGGATGTAAATCTATTTTTACACTACGCAGTAACACGTCTCGAGTTTACAACGTACACGAAGTTTTTATCGACTACAAGTTGGTTGACTGCTATCACACTTGATGGTAAGTGATGATGCAGTCTAAGATAGAAGCGGGCTACTTGTTAGGACTGGGACGAAAATCCACACCCGTTTCGGTTTCGTATCGTACCGGAACGCTGAATCGCTTGGCGATACGTCTTTGTCGGTAGGGTGGTAACTAGCCACGGCGAAAGCCTCCCACCAGCCAGACCAAGACAAAGTAAATAAGAAAAATCTTAATCTGCCCCGCCGGGAATTGAACCCAGGACCTCCGTTTTATAAATCCACCGCGCATACCACTCCGCCACGGAGCTCGTCAAAAGTTTGGAAAAGAATGGTATTTTTTGTATAAAAAATCACATACGTCCAAGTAGGCCCATATAGAAACACTTGCTTAAAGTCTGTTAGGGACTCTACCGCCAGTTTTTAAGCAACACTGACAAGGGCTGGCTATAATAACAATAGCTGTATTTTACTATACTAACAGGCAATTTCACGCATTTCATCATTATCATCATGGTTATACTCAGTTGATGATCGTTAATTTCTTAATATATTATTTTTGTAAGGGCATCTAACCACAGTCTTGAGCAGCAAATATTGTCTGCATCAAATGCACCCAACCTGTTGTCTGTAAATCTGCTTTATTTTCGTATTACCCACACCTAGTTTTCACAATACAGAATATCTATTATTTGTACATTACTGAATGCAATCGAGATTTTTGTGAGTTCAAATAGTAATAACGGAAAGTTTGGCTTCTATTTACAATTTACACGTCGAATTGTCGATGAAAATATCGGCTGCCAATCACTGTATGCGCACGTACCTACTATTTCTGTCATTTGCGCTAGAGCTTTATACTATGTACCTGTTTCCCTCGAAAACCAGGTAATTTATATTTATCCACTATGAAATTGAAATTGAATTTAATATAAATTAGTTATCTTTATTAAAATAATAATTATAATAATAATAATAAATTCTTTATTTCGACCATCAATGGATCATATTATGTGTTAGTAACGAATAACTTAAAAATCTAGTGTTAGTAACAAAATATCTTATAATCTAATCTTACCTAACCTACGACAGGACCGATTGGCCAGCATATGAATCATAGAACAGTGATTCAAATACTGGCAATCTAACCTGTCAGAAAACGCCTTCAGAATACCGTTAGAGCTAGCCCGGACCCTACTCAACAGGGACGTACACCGCTTCCGCATAGTCGTGTAAAAACAATCTACGCGAGCGTCGGCGAACATCCCTGATGCGCTGCAGGATCGAGGCAGCCCCAACAACATCCTAAACGCATTATTATATTGTACACGCAGGGCATTGTACTGCTTTTGCGTATAGTCGACCCACAGACTGCTCGTGTAAAATGAGGTGCAGTAGGCTTTAAAAAGTGATATTTTTACTAGCACTGTACAGCGAGCAAATCTGCGGACGATCATATTCGCCCTTACAGACAACGCCCTACGCTCTATCTCGATGTCTGCATCATCTTTCAGGTCACAGGTAACCACATGCCCTAGGTATTTAAACTGATTAACTGTGTTAAGAGGAATTCCATACAATTTTATTGTAGGAATATCAGTGGGAATATAGTATAGAACCAGTCTCATAGAATGTGATAGCAGAATCTTCGTAATTTAATAAAAGCTGAAAGTTTTGCAGTTCATCCTTAAGGCGATTTTTTTACATAATTATTCTATGGCATATTTTGAGAAATCATGGCCCTAGTCTTGCTCACTTATAAATATTGAATATATTAATTAGTTTTAAGCTTACTAATTTAATTTATTGTCATGGATTCGTCATTAACTAGTTAATTAAAAAAAATTGGTGTAAAATGACTAGTAATTTCTACCTTCATCTTTAATTTGTTTGTTGACAAGCATTCTTAATCGAGTTTGGCTTTAGTATAGTACACACCACCGGTTCCTGTTCCTTGGCCAGTTATACGTATATCAACACAACATGGGCTATATTAGTTTTGCAAGTAAACAGACCCAAACGCGGAAGCCTCTCGAACACCATTACTTGCTCAACTATCCAAGTATCAGCACACAATTTATGTCCGCTATAAGTTTCATATCGCTTCCCACTGAGATTGCTCGGGTTTGCTACTTTGCAACTCGAAAATTGGTTGTCATTGACATGTTTCCTTATTTCTGTCAATAGTTCAACAATTGGATATTATAAATATTTATTTAACGTTGTATCTAAATATTTATTCAATAAGACATGACTGAATAACTTTTCAAAACGAACTAAAGAAAGAATTCAATAATAAAGAAATTTTGTTAGCCCCGTGGTTAGCCAACAACTTACGTTTAGGGGGCCGCTAGGGGCTTGGAAAATAATGCAAACGATTCTTAATAATTATTTAATTAATAATTAATTACAATAAAAAGAGTATAATTAAACTACATGACTAAGTGAGTAGAAGATCAGAGATTGATCTTCTACATCTTAGCTAAGCCTAAGGTGACTTCAGATCGGCGATCGATCAATAAGTGATTCTCGTATGCTCCTAACTTTAGAATTAATCGCGGTTCACGTGAGACTTGCATGTAGATCTTGCTGTGTAAGCGCCTCGTGCGACTGGTTCAGTGTGCAGGTTTTTAGGCTATCGCTTACACGGCAGCGTCCTTGACTTGGCTGCTCGTGACAATCTTAGCATTGTGTCATTAGGCCCTGGGAGAAAGAACTTGGTTAGACTATGACAGAAATTTTCTGTAGTAGCCCGGAGAAGTTGGTGGTGTTAAAACTCCATGCCACGCAATGTGTGATAAGCGTGTAAGCGATCGGTTTCAGTCCGTAATATATTGATAGTGACGAATTAAGCTCGCCAACCATTGAAGCAGCGTAATGGCATTATGTTTTGAGTCTCCATGTCCTGTAATGGCCTGATGCTATATCTAAAATGGTTTTATCTATATTTTAAAAAATAATTAGCATATAACAGGGAGTTTTACTCTCAAATAATATTATTTCAGGCAGACGACAACCAGGTGTAGACACAGCTGCTATCGGCCAAATAGTAATCGAATTCTCTTTGAAATATCGTCCTTAATGTAAATAATATTTGCCAAAAGTTACTTCGCATTGAAAACTGAAGTTTATTAATTAATTTTCCCCGAAGAGAAGGGTTTCATATTATCTATTTTGTAATTTAGTTTTCCCCAACTCAAAAAAAGATAAGATCGACAGTTACACAAGTATATGATACAGTAGTATGATAATAATGATAGTTGTCAGGTTAGTTACACCATTTACAACTTTAGAACGGTTGAGTGGATTTGTTACAGTATATTACAATCTGTTTACATAGCTTTTATAGTACATACATTAAGCGTAATTAAATTTAAGTATTAAACTTTTAATACCTTATTAAATAATAGAACAAAGATTATAAGCTCGTTTTCTAATCCCTGTTATTTTCCTTTAAGCAAATACTCGTAGCTTATGATAGAAGTGGAAAACCCCAGTTTTGTTTCCGGATTTTAATTCCATGAACCGAGGAGCTGGATTTAAAACAAGGTCAAGGCCAATTATAGGTTTTTACATTTTCTAAGTTTAGTCTAAGGCCATGCTTAGTTACCAGTCTAAAAAAAGTGCCGGTACTAGCTTTTAGTGTTCTGGAATGATGCATCGTAGAAATCACTACATATAACTTCCAAGTTAGCCCGTTTCCGTCGTACTGCATCACCACTTGACATCAGGTGAGATCGCAGTCGTGGGGCAATTTGTCACAGAATAAAAAGAAAATCCATTCTAACTCAAGGAAGCTTCCTGTTTGCTTTAGGGACTAAAACAATATCAGACGTAGCGCAAACACATAAATCGTAACACGTATGATTTTCTTTCCAAAACTAATACGGGTTGAATCGCAGGCGAACCTAATATCGTATGAGATACATTCACGATATTTGAATCAATACATGCAATCAGGGGTTCTTTGGCACTGCGCCAGGGCTTTAGGGAAATCATTGGCACTGGCACAATTTCACGTGCAGATGAAATTTTTTAAAGTAAAAGTTAAAGTTTTACGTCTGACTTTGAAACGGTTCGTGCTCTTTAGGACTTGCGATCTTGGTTTAGGTACATTTTGCAATTCTGATTCGTGTCATAAAAATATTTTTGGGTATGCTTCTAACTGCTTGTATAGTGTGAATAAAAGCGAGGCTATAAATATCTACGTCTCATGTTGATGGATATATAGCGGCACTTTGTTACTTGCTTGCTTTGCGATGGTTCTGTTAATAGACGATAGTTTCCCACTCACCTACTACCAGGTGGGCCATCTATCAATAATTCCTATAAAAAAGACGTGACGTGAGGTTTACGATTCGATTTTCACCCGATGGAACTTTGCGGTAACCCCTCCTGGCAGAAGTTTTTCAAAAACAACAAGTGGGTTAGACGGGAATGACAATTGAAAATAAAGAATAATACTTTAGTTTTTTCTCTTTAATAAATAACTTATAGTAACCTCGATATCGAACTCAGTATCCTCAAACTATGAAAACTCGTACTTAGGTGGCACAACTACTAATCTTGTTTTTCTTCTCAAAATAGAAATCCGGGGGCAGGAAAAACATTTTCTAATGAAAACAACCAGGTGGATATATCTATTTTTTTATTTGACCTACTTTTTTGGGATTGTATACAATTGATCTATGTACTAAAGTTTCTCGTGTTTATCTTCTTATTTATTTATATACATGAATAATTATAATTTTTTTAAAAAATCGGTCCTTTGCTTAAGGCGAGGGTGCTAGAGTAATCCTTACAAAGTGCGCCGTTTCAAAGTTTACTAGCCACCCTAATGCAACAGTCAAGCAAAAGCTTCTTAAGGTGTTGGTCGAAGCTTTTTGCTATAAACCAAGTAAGTAATTATAATATGTTTTCCTTTTCCCCTTTAGCCCGATTACAACTGGATGGTCTACTACTTATTATCTATATACTAATATTATAAAGGATGAAGAGTTTGTTTGTTTGTTTGAACGCGCTAATCTCAGGAACTGGTTCGAATTGAAAAATTATTGTGTTGAATAGATCATTTATCGAGGAAGGCTTTAGGCTATATAACATCACGCTGCAACTATTAGGAGTGAAGAAATAATGGAACATGTGAAAAAAAAAACGGGGAAAATTATTCATCCTTGAGGGCTACCGTTGCGTGCGCTGCGAAAACGGTTCAAGATACCAAAAATATATGTATGAAAGAATTATTCCTCTTAAAATGATCTAAAAAAATGTCCACGACAGTATATCTCTGTCTTTTAAGATTAACTCACTAGAACCGTTTTTATGGTAATCAAATTTGGTCGAAATTAATGCATTTGTTAAGAGTTATAAATATATGTATTTTGTTAATGTTAATGTAACGTAATATCGTACAATGTTTAACAAAAATGTAGATCTTTAGTACACGGGACGGGACAGAGGATATTGGTTGACGGGAAACTATAAAAAAATTAAATTGAGAGGGGTAGCGGGGAAAGAGCACACTTTATACGAAAGTCTGTCTTAAAAATTAAAAGGGTACCTAAGAGGTTTTCACGCGGACGATGTCGCGGGCGATTGCTAGTTAGTAAATAAAATTCTTAGGAGATTATAATAAACTAAGAAAAAGGTGAAAAAACGGCAAAAAGCAAAACAATAACATTTGAAACATCGTTCGGCGTACCTAATCGTAAAAAACGCCTGTGCGCTTCAGACCTACCCTCTTTAATTTCGTCGCTAACAGAGCTAGCTCTTTCTAAATTCTTTCGTTCCTTTGTTTTCTTGCCTTATTAATTTTTTTTCAGCTCCCAGTTTTCCTTCGTTGAGCAAATTGTATGTCTGATAGGAATAAAATTTGCTGTTTATTTTTCTACTAGATTATTTTGTTGTTTTGGTAATAAAGTATTATTAGCTTTTCCTAAAAAGCTTCATTGTCAAATAGAGCTATAAAAAACCATGTATGTATGTCAGCCTATTTCAATGGCTTACGATTGTGTGTGTGTGTGTGTGTGACTGTGGTTTATATACTCGTACATATATCACGCTGCTGCAATCCATAAAGTTGAACTCTGCAAGTTTGTAATGACATTATTTTTTTTCTGTTAAAGTGTAACATTCACACTCAATTTTATTACGCTCTTGCCTTCTTATCAAACTATTTAGAAATTTATTTATTGGAACGAAGTTCCTTATCGCGCGTTGTGAAAGGGGGCTAAACGGAAAAAATTCGTACGAAAAGTTGTCACGACACTTTTTGATCAAAGGATCTTGCCGCCGCCTTTGATGTGTGTGCGAGTGAGCGGCGGAGGCGCCCGCGCTGTATGCTGTCTCGCGCTCTCGTGGCGCCCTCTGGTGTTTCGGTGTACAACAACAAATATTATTATTACTTAAAAAAATAAAATTTTATTACAATTACTTCACTAATTAATCGAAAGGAACTTCGTTCCATCCGGGTGTCCCTTGACACCTCTCAATTTTTTTTTATACTACATTTTATATTATGTAAGAAGTAGTAGTACAAAAGGCGGCCTTATCGCTTAGTATAGATTTTTTCCAAGCAACCTTGGGCTTATGATAATGTCAGGATCAGACTGCAGGTTGTGTTTTTAATAACATATTTTAATTTAATCTAAACGTAGATATAACACAAACCGTATCCAAGACACAAGCGTCATGCTAACGACATCTCAGAATTGATCGTTACTAGAATCAAACAGTGTCACCGTTAGTTCTGAGGGGCAAGTGCGAGCTTTTCACCGAGCGACTGCGTAAAAACGTACTCACTCGTAACGTCAAATTATATAGCAAAAAAGCGTTTACTCTCGTTATAACTAGATGGCGCTAGTGAAATTCCATATAAATTTGCGTTACGTTTTTACGCAGTCGCTCGGTAACAAACTCGCACTTGCC
This sequence comes from Mycalesis mineus, assembly GCA_034621355.1. Classification (NCBI taxonomy): domain Eukaryota; kingdom Metazoa; phylum Arthropoda; class Insecta; order Lepidoptera; family Nymphalidae; genus Mycalesis; species Mycalesis mineus. The sequence continues at coordinate 14,944,871 of CM067892.1, forward strand.
CCACAGTAGCCCGTATTAAAGTAGCTTTGTGAGTCAAAGCTCCATAGAGCCTCTTCTTTAAGGATTGATGAAGATCGTTTAGTGAACATATAAAATAGGCTGATAATAATAATAGAGATCTGTATATATATTTCTGTCACATTATACATAATAACACAAGTATTCTTGTCACTATGGGCTCTAGTACTAAAATATTAATACTATTTAGTTTCAGAGGACTTCAACAAAGAGTAAGGATGTAGTTGAATAGTAGAGTAAATACCTCTAAGCGCTCACGTTCCATTTCATAGCAACGTGGCCAATATAGTGAAGTGGCTGTACTACGGGGAATCTGCGGGAAATGTTGTTCTTTTTAACACAAAAATACACTTTTTTGATTAGAAATAGTATGTATCTATTGGGGTTAGAAAAATTTTGTTTGTTTAAATAATATTCAAACTTTTTGATAACCGCAAGCCTAGCTAATCATTTAATTAGAATACGAGAAAAGAGTTGGATAAAAAGATTAGGATTTGATTGCTGTATTTAAGCGGGTCATCGTCATTATGATTATGATCATCATCGTCATATAGCTATATCAGCTGACAGATTTCCACTGCATAGATATCGGTAGAGGCCCCTTGGTAATTGTTTAATAGCATTCACCCAGTGTTTTGGACCGTCTCCCATAAAAAGTAGTTTTTTTTAAGTGTGTGTAATGTCACATTTTTAAATGATTGTAACAACTACAATTATTTAAAACCAAACCCAACCCAACCATTAAAAATAAACTTACTTCGAGCTAAAGGGTTAATTTTATTGAACTAATACTTTTGTTACAGTATTTTTAGTCTACATACTAAATCACTTGGCGCATCTTTCGAGAGGGTGGTAATTAGTGTCGGTCACTCTACCTAGAATACCTAGACTAAATAAGTAACTAGCTATTTCTTATCGTGTGTCGCAAGATATCGACTCTCCATTAGGATGATCACGCTTTTAAGTAATGAGGTCAGCTGGCAATCACGGTAAAATGTACAAATTTATTTAGCAAAATTATAATTCACTAGCTTTTGCCCGCGACTTCGTCCGCGTGGAATTAGTTATTACGGCAGCCTAATTTTTCTAAGCTTTGAATGTTATATTTATTAATATCTAATTAACTGCCTAAGAAATAGGTCTTAAGCTTTCAAAATGACGATACTTTCATACAACATTTCATCCCCCCTTTAACCCCTTACAACCCTTTTTTCGCAATTAAAAGTAGCCTATGTCCTTTTTTAAGTTCTAGACTTACTGTGTACCAAATTTCATTTAAATCGGTTCAGTAGTTGTAGAGTGAAAGCAAGACAGACAGACAAATAACCTTTAACCTGAGATAAAAAGTGATCAAAAGCCTCAAAGGCCTCAAAGGCTAACTACTGGTGTAAGGCAGCTAGTTAAAGTACCCAGTTACTTATTTAAAGTAGTTACATGATATACCAATAGGCTCACACTAGGCAAACGCTCTATAACCTAAACCTAATCATTGCTTTCCACTAGGCATGACTTTAGTCAAGCGCAAGTTTATCTATAAAAAAAGATCCTTCCCAAAGTTCCCTGTTCTACAAAATACCAGCTGTGCCAAGCGGTTTCATGCGCGTAAATACACAAAGCGGTAAAGATAATAAAGTAATCCATTCATAAAGAGCGATACTATGCTAAATTTAAAGTCAACTGAGGGTATAATTTAAAAAATACAGATTAGATATACAGTAATCAGTAATCCGAAGTTAAACAAAAATGGCCAACAAACAAACATTTGTAATTGCCCACGAGCCATTTCTTCCCACTTTGGGTCATTGGGATCGTAAAACGGGCAGCCATTAACGAAGAGTCGTTGCAACATAAACGTGGAATGTGAAAAGGTCTTAGTTATCCTCATTTTGTAAATTCGGGTTTTGGGTTGGGTTACATTTAATGACAGAGACGCTGGTTAATATGCCATAACCAGTGCACAAGTGATGTCGATATTAGTAAATGTTCCTATTAAAAACCATAAAACATAAGCGTAATAATTTAACGATTCAATTTAAGCTACCTGACCTAGCGAACTTCTTACCGCCAATAAAAGTTGACTAACAATTCTGACATTTTAAATGTTTCTTTGACAACTACAAATAGTTCAAAACCAAAAATAGGCAGTAAATTTGTTTTCGAGTTTTTTGTAAAATCGACAAACAAACAATTCATTTTTATTTAACATAATATGAAAGTAAATTGTATTGTAAGTTTTTTAAGAAATGAATAAATAAACAATTCATTTTTATTTAATATTATGAAGTTAAATATTATTGAATTATCATGAAGTATAGATTCGATATGGGTTGATAAACCATTGTGATAACCAATTAGCTAATACAAAGTCACAGATTTAAGCCAAACAGCCACTAAGTAACAGCTAACCAGATATTCGGATCGTTAAGTGAGAGAATTTGCGGACCCTGCCCAAACTTGGCGTCAGCTTTGCCACACTAATTAATTACTACTGCATATTCTGTACTCTAGCATCGGTATTCGGATTCAATGTATATTGATTCTAAATTTTTGAGACGCCATTTTGTACTTCCATCTTCGATTTTGTACTCTGTTAATTTTGGATGTACTATTTTAGTTATCTTCGAGGATATTCTTTGTTGAACTGATAGCCAATTTATTTTATTTTTATTTATGTAACTTATTTTTTATGACTGATCTATTAACATACAACCAAATGTAATATCTTGAAAATTGTAATTTGAAATATATAATATTCGTATACGTATGTATTACCTAATATCAATATGTATTACAAATAGGTATGTTTATTTATACATTTCTCAAAAAAGTTCTAATTACAGTGATTAAAACTTTTTTGAGAAATAATGAATAAATCTGACCATCATACTAATAGGTACGATGTAAGAGACTCTTTTGAAGTTATAATTATTCTAGCTAGTAAACAATAAACAGCAGACGTTAAGTGGAATAATAAAGCGACAGGGTATGCTAGGAACACGTCATACGTAGCACAGTTCTGTGTTCATAAGGCCTCCTACGGCGACGTCCACGCCCTTATGAAATTTCACCGGCAACTATACTTCATACAATAACGCTTCTTGGTTGGAATAAGGCAACACAATGCCCCAGATTAGTTTTGAACAAATTAACCGAGTCTGTTTAACATAGGTCTGTTTTACATTGTGACTTCTTAAAGTCAAATAATATTATTAGAAACGTCATCAGAAGGGGTTAAAAGGCACGAGCAGGGAAACCACATTAATCAAAATATCAACACATTTTAATTACAATCTTTCTTAAATCAAATCAAAATGAAACAATCTGACGGTAATCACAATTTACTTAACATTTACATTTTACTACACTTCAACTTTTAACAAAATTAACTGGCAGCATAACTGCCTATGCTACAACTGGAATTGATAATGTCCGCAATTTAATAAACCGTCCTTTTATGTAAGCCAAAAATGCCACAGAGTACATTCTTTTTTTTAATGATTCTCGTCTAATCGTCGTGGTGGACTCTAGCTGTTTGAAGCGCAGTATTCAATGTTGCTAACAATATATATTTTTTGTAGCATATCACATTTCACCTATTTTAACGTTTCACTGAGGATCAAATCTCTATCTTCAGGAAATGTGTTGCTTAGAGCTACCACGCTGTCCCAACGTGGGTTAACGGGCTTAGGGTCATGATGTTCTTGTAACGATATCAATCAAATATTTTATTTCATGTTGATCTGAAATATAAATTGTTTTACAGAGTAGTTCCCTTTTCGCTATTCGATGGCATCGCGAATTTATTTAGAGCATAGATAAAAACAAAAAATAATAACTATGCGCTAATGGTACGACATCTTGTCTGTGGTAACCCTAAACGTCACTTCTTTTTCGCGCTTTCGTTCGGCATCGTGCAATTCTTTGTAATTTATAATAATTTTGCCTTATTGGTGCTAATAAGTTTAAAAAGTGGCTCAAAATCGTAAACTGCGTCACGCGTCTACACAAAATATGGGTGGCAGAAGTCTAGAACGGAAAATTGAAAAATACAAACGACGCCTCGACCGGCTTCAAAGGAAGCTTAGTCGGAGTCCGTCAAGGTCCAGATCTCTTCTTCGAAACCCGTCGCCAGATTCGCGCATCTCAGATCATTCGGAAATACAAGGTAAATTTATGTTCTTAACCCAATTTACAGATTTTCATCTTTAACAATAATTTTATTTCATACCTACCACACAACAACCGTGCCTGTACGTGATACTCTTGAGCACGAAGATTGAACGTAGTACGAGATACTATAGCTTCAATTCGGTACGAGATACCAACAATATGTACGAGATACCTACTATCAAAATATGAACACGCGATGTTCCATTTTTGTCAATATAACCTCACAACAATTACAACATGACAAATAATTTCAGAATGTGTATATGAAGATGTCGTCGGACCCGAAAGCATAACGGCTGACTTGCGTGACGCGCTGGGCACAGAATACGAGGATAACACTAAATTTGAGGGGGAAATTCAATCCGACATTACAAAACGCTGGAATCACATCCTAACCAATGGCCTTACAAAAGAAGAAAGAGAGAACATAATGAAAAAATATAAATTTCCAGAAAATTGCCAGCTCCTAGCAGCACCTATACTCAATGAGGAAGTAAAGGCTGTTATGACAGAGAGCTCCAAACAAAGGGACAAATCTATTGAGATGACCCAACAACAACTAGGATTGGCCTCTGCTATTATAGGTCAGGTCATGACAAAATTAATAGGGAAAAAGGAAATCAACAACATAGAATTACTCGCACTGCTAGCTGACTCTTCAAAATTACTGACCGATATCAATTTTCAAAATACAAAAACTCGGCGCATTCTCATTTCCCCCTTACTGGACAAAAACTTTAATACCATAGTAGAAAAGGTGAAGAGAGACGAAAATTTATATGGTACTGACCTAGCAAACAAAATTAAAAATATCTTAGATTTGAAGAAGTCTTCAAGTCAAATTAAAAAACCCATACACAAACCGCCACAAAAGCATACAACGAAACACAGAACATCGGGAAACCAGTATGGTCCACCTCAGACCCAACCAGGCCAGCAGACAGTAGCGGCAGCACCCCGAGGTGGACCACGGAACCGTGCAACACAGCCGCCGCCTCGACAAGTCAGCCGCAGCTACACCCGGACACGCCCCGAGAGGGCTGCTCCACGGAGATACAAATGCTGAATAACCAGGTACATGCAGGCAACATTGCCCATTATTACTCATGTTGGGAATGCATCACTAATGATCCCGTTCTTCTACAGTGGGTAAAAGGCTACCATATCCCCTTTGAGGGAAAACCTATGCAAACCATTATGCCCAAGAATAATCTACCTGGTACACAGCTTAATAATATGCGCCAAGCGGTAAAAAGTTTACTACAACTAGGGGCTGTAGAAACATGTACTCATAGTAATGATCAATTTATTTCCAAAATTTTCCTAAGACCAAAGCCTAATGGGAAGTTTAGATTCATCCTTAATCTAAAACCTCTTAACAAATTTATTAAAGTTGAACATTTTAAGATGGAAGATATAAGGACAGCCATCAAAATTGTAGATCAGAACTATTACATGTGCTCCATAGATTTGAAAGAATCATATTTTTTAGTACCAGTGGCCACAGAAAGCAAAAAATATTTACGCTTTGAATTTGAAGAGACCTTATATCAATTTACAGCCCTACCCTATGGCCTCTGTACAGCCCCTAGCGTCTTTACAAAATTATTGAAACCGGTTGTCAGCCTCCTCAGACAACAAGGTTTTTTATCAACCATATATCTGGATGATTGTTTATGTATTGGTGGCACATTTGATGAATGTATAGCAAATAGGAATGCAACACTGAAATTATTTCAATGTTTAGGTTTAATTATAAACTATGAAAAAAGCAGCTTAGTGCCAAGTATGTACTGTAAATTCCTTGGTTTCACAATTAATTCTCATAATATGACCCTAGAGCTACCAGAAGAGAAACAAAACACTATTAAAGCCTTAATAGCAAAGTTTAAAAATTTAAAATATTGTAAAATCAGAGAATTTGCTAAATTACTTGGCACTTTAGTTGCCGCATGCCCAGCCATACCATATGGCATGGTACATACAAAAATAATGGAACGAGAAAAATATTTAGCATTATTACAACACCATGACAATTATGATGCAATAATGACATTACACTGTAATATATTTGCTGATTTAAATTGGTGGTCTTCTAGTATAGGAATAATAAATAAAAATATTTCTGATAGACAATTTAAAATGGAGATATTTTCAGATGCATCTCTAACTGGGTGGGGCATACACTGTAATGGTGAGAGTGATGGAGGGTTGTGGTCACACTCAGAACAAAAACTGCATATAAATCAGTTAGAATTACTAGCTGCTTCATTTGGGTTAAAATGTTTTGCTAAGACACAAAATAATTGTGATATATTACTTAGAATTGATAACACAACTGCCATTGCATGTATCAATAAAATGGGCAGTGTCCAATTCCCTCATTTAAATGACATCTCTAGAGATATTTGGACTTGGTGTGAAGAAAGACATATTAACATATATGCATCCTACATAAAGTCCAAGGATAACATCCATGCTGATGAGGAGTCTCGCAACACAAATATGGACACTGAATGGGAATTGAGCAATGAAGCTTATTCTTTAATAAAACACCACTTTGGAGAACCTAACATTGATCTTTTTGCTTCTAGAATCAATAAAAAGTGTGACATATATATCTCATGGAAAAGAGATCCATATGCATTTAATATAGACGCCTTCACAATTAACTGGGAACCATATTTTTTCTATGCTTTCCCACCTTTTGCCTTAATCACCAAATGTCTAAAGAAGATAAAAGTTGATAAATCAAAAGGCATCATGGTCTATCCAGTTTGGGAGTCACAACCCTGGTATCCTCTCGCCATGAAATTAATGATAACTAAACCAATTATATTTCAACCCAATACTGATCTTCTAATATCCCCACTTAGGACAGTGCATCCATTGAGCAGCCACCTTACCCTGGCAGCGAGCATATTCTGCGGCAAGCATTCAGACGGCGAGGTTTGCCAGAAAGCTCACTGAATATCATGCTAGCTTCTATATCAACAGGTACTATGAAACAATACAATACTACTTATAAAAGTTGGTGGAATTTTTGCCACATACATAATCAGGGATCACTTGTAACATCTGTCCCATTTGTTATTAAATTTTTAACAGAAAAATATGAATGCGGGGCAGGCTATAACACCCTTAACTGCCATAGATCAGCACTATCCCTTCTTATGGGTGAAAAACTGGGTACAGATGATAGAATAAAAAGGTTCCTTAAGGGAGTATTCAGATTGAAACCAACCATGCCACGGTATACAGAAATTTGGAACCCGAGTATTGTATTGCATCATATTGCCCAACTTCCACAAAACTCTGCCTTAACCTTAGAAATGCTCTCTAAAAAGCTAGCCACACTTCTTGCATTAGCAACTGCCCAGAGGGTACAAACTATATCTTTAATTAAGCTTGACGGTATATCAGTGTCTAATGTTAAAATCACTATAACCTTAAGTGATTTAGTGAAAACATCTGTTAGCACTAAAAAATCTACTACTTTGTATCTCCCATTTTATACTCAAGAGCCTAAAGTGTGTCCTGCTAGTACACTACAGGCCTATATCCAGAACACAGCAGCCATTAGAAATGAGGAACCATACCTTTTTATCACTTTCAAAAAACCTTACCGTCGTGCATCAAAACAAACAATAAGCAGATGGATCAAATGCACCCTCTCTGAAAGCGGTATTGATACAAGTAAATTCACTTCTCATAGTACTCGTCACTCTGCCACCTCATTTGCTAATAGGGCTGGTGTGTCCTTGGACATTATAAGGAAAACAGCTGGCTGGTCTGATAGCTCACTAACATTTGCTAAGTTTTATAACATACCCATTCAAGAAAATGTGAATGATGATTTTGTTCAATCAGTTTTTAACCTTACACAATGATTGTTTATTATACATTATGTTATAAAATAGATTAGAATTGTAATTTTTTCTTTAAACATATGCATATTTATAATTGTAATATTACCAAGTTTCCATACATTCAAGGATGATTGATTATAAATAAATAAACAAAAATTTTCAGTTACAAAGAATTTATATTATTATAATATTGACATAATATCTTAAAACAACCCATTATGCATCTGACTCTGAACAACTACTCTGTAAAACAATTTATATTTCAGATCAACATGAAATAAAATTGAAAATTGGATGAACTTACCTAAGTGAAATCCAATTGTAATTTTATGAGTGTTGATCTGAAATATAAATACCCTCCCTACCCTGCTTTCGCGGAAAGCTATCCCAGTGCATAATGGGTACCTAGCTCAATTCACCAAAGTTGGTCGATATCCAGGATTTGCTCTAAATCAGTGACGTTTAGGGTTACCACAGACAAGATGTCGTACCATTAGCGCATAGTTATTATTTTTTGTTTTTATCTATGCTCTAAATAAATTCGCGATGCCATCGAATAGCGAAAAGGGAACTACTCTGTAAAACAATTTATATTTCAGATCAACACTCATAAAATTACAATTGGATTTCACTTAGGTAAGTTCATCCAATTTTCAATTAATGATAACGATCGGGACCGTTGGCTTGACATGGTCACCGAGCTATGGGGTCATGGTACCCGGTTCCCGGGGGTATAACATAACTAACTATCCAGACTGAGAATGTTTTGAAAAATAATATGCTCAATCTCGCTGCTGAGTCATGTCTACAAGTTGTTCTCCAGAGTCATCACGAATCGTCTCGCTCGTAGGTTTGATGACTTCCAGCCTCCCGAACAAGCCGGTTTCCGACAAGGCTTTAGTACCATAGACCACATCCATACGCTGCGGCAGGTTATACAAAAGACCGAAGAGTATAACCGGCCACTTTGCTTGGCGTTTGTGGACTATGAGAAAGCCTTTGATTCGGTGGAAACCTGGGCTGTGTTAAGGTCATTGCAGAGGTGCCGAATCGACTACCGGTACATCCAAGCGTTGCAGTGCCTGTACGAAAACGCCACCATGTCAGTCCGTATACAGGATGAGACTACGAGGCCAATCCAATTGCAGCGAGGAGTGCGACAGGGAGATGTTATCTCCCCGAAGCTATTTACCGCCGCATTGGAAGACGTCTTTAGGCTCTTGGACTGGAACGGACTTGGCATCAACATCAATGGCGAGTACCTCACTCAACTGCGGTTTGCCGACGATGTAGTGATAATGGCAGAATCTCTAGATGACCTTAATAATATGCTCAATGACCTCAGCAGAGTTTCTCAACAGGTGGGCCTTAAAATGAACATGAGCAAGACAAAGATCATGTGTAATGCTCATGTTTCGCTCCACCCAGTTATTGTTGAAAATTCTGCACTCGAAATTGTAGACGAGTATATATACCTAGGGCATATGGTTCAGTTAGGTAGGTCCAATTTCGAGAAAGAGGTGAACCGCCGAATCCAACTCGGTTGGGCAGCGTTCGGGAAACTGCGTGACATCTTTTCGTCCAAAATTCCTCAGTGCCTGAAGACGAAGGTCTTCGAACAGTGCGTGTTGCCAGTGATGACATACGGATCCGAGACTTGGTCGCTAACTGCGGGCTTCATAAGAAGGCTCAGAGTCACTCAGCGGGCGATGGAAAGAGCAATGCTCGGAGTATCTCTGCGTGATCGAATCAGAAATGAGGAGATCCGCAGAAGAACCAAAATAACCGACATAGCTCAGCGAGTCGCAGAACTGAAGTGGCAATGGGCGGGGCACGTGGTTCGAACAGCTGATGGACGTTGGGGGCCGAAGGTGCTAGAATGGCGACCCCGCACCGAAAAGCGCAGAGTTGGTCGACCCCCCACCAGGTGGACTGATGACATCAAACGGGTCGCAGGGAGCCGCTGGGCTCATGCGGCTCAGGATCGTTGTGTTTGGTAGTCCCTAAAAAAGGCCTATGTCCTGCAGTGGACGTCCATTGGCTGATAATGATGATGAATGATGATGATGCTCAATCTAAGATATGAATGTAGGAGCTTGTGCTGAAACCAAATAGTTAAAGGTCTATTTTTTTTTCCGCTGCATTTACGCATCCCTCTCGGAGGTACCGCTGACCGGGAAGCGGTCACAATACCCATTAAAACCCAGCGCTGCCCTCGGCATCATGAGTGAAGCACCAAAGGATCGAAGTGGACATTCTACCTTGGCAGAAATAGTTAAAGGTCTAATTACCTACATTGTTAAATTATATGATCTTATATGGCAAACCAATCAATGTCAATCGAGTTTGACGGTTTTCATTCTCTAAAAGCGACTCAATCAGCGAATACAGGGAGAGATCACGTAACAGTTTTGAATGGAACCCTTAATGTAACACGATTGCCGACAGCCCTGCGTTTTGACGAAAGCCATTACCTCAAGTCTTTATGTTAATGATTGCTTCTGTCAATTACAGCGAACATTTTATTGCACGGTTTCCCTTAATACACTTCATTGTTCTGCCGGAGTAATTTTGATTAACGATTCTTTTCTTATGTGTTGAGGGTTTAATTTATTACTGCGCGGCAGCTTGATACCCTAGTAGTATAACAAATACGTACGAACAAAATAATCTTGGAAAGACATTTTCTCAACAGACTGCATTGCCCTACTTCAGTTTAAAGGTTATGATGAAATGTTAAAGACGCAGTCATTTGTTTATTATTTCCTGTCGTCCAACGTAGGGTTTATTGCATTGCTAGAAGATGCTGATATATCAAACGTAGAATATTTTGAATACTATTACATCAAAATGAACGAACTTTACATGAAACCGGCATTAACTTCAGACGTAACTAAAAGTAATTTACTGCAAAATAGTTATACCTACTGATACTGGCACTGTTTGCAATTTATAAAAATTGTAGTAGTTCTAGTTGTGGTATTAATTATCTAATCTATTAAGAAGGCGTTATACTTATATCATCAATTTTATTATAAATCAGACCTCCGTGGCGCAGTGGTATGCGCGGTAGATTTATAAGACGGAGTTCCAGGGTTCGATTCTCGGCGAGACAGATTGAGATTTTTCTTAATTTGTCTTGGTTTGGCTGGTGGGAGGCTTTCGCCGTAGCTAGTTACCATCCTACCGACAAAGACGTACCGCCAAGCGAATTAGCGTTCCGGTACGATGTCGTGTAGAAACCGAAAGGGGTGTGGATTTCATCCTACTCCTAACAAATTAGCCCGCTTCCATCTTAGATTGCATCATCACTTAACATCAGGTGTGATAGCAGTCAAGGGCTAACTTGTAAATCGATAATTGTCGATAAAAAAAAATTAATACCTACTGTGATAATTTAGCTTGTTTTAAAGTAACATTATGATACCTATTGATTTAAGGAGCTTTGTAAGAAAGTACCGATACTAACACAGTACGAACTACGAGTAAAAGCTCTCCGAGGCGTTTCAATCCAATTAATTTGTCAACAGGCCCCAACAACCCGGCCGATTGGCTAATGGGGTGAATTGGAGCCGATAAATAAGAAAATTGTCGCGCGCACGTGCCTGTAGATACAATTAATTACACCGAGCGTTGCTGCTTTAATGAGACCGGCGTTAGGGACCCGTGTACGGTTTCTTTACGTAATATTACTTCCCAGGTATGCGTTTATTTTCGTATTGGAACAGTTAAAGTGTGCAATGCTTTCAGCATCTGTTTCTTGCCAACTCCTGTTATATCACTTTGAAGAAATAATTAATAGGTATTACCAAAGTAAGAGCGCTATAACTTAGATCTCATTAGCTTCGTCAGGCAAGCCCATAATTGTTATACGAGTCTCTACAATAAAATAAAAGCAAATTATGAAACGGAAGATTCGAGGGTTTATTTTTGAAACAAAATCGTTCTTTATTGCGCTTTTTGAGAAAAGGAAAATTTAAAGTCGAAATATTAAAAAAAATTTAATCAATATTTGAAATAATATAATATGCCACTTATTTTGCTTGCTTGTTCACACTATTATTGCTTAATTAATTATTAAGCAATAATCATGTAAACAAACTCGTATTATATAAATTAATCAATATGCATGAACTGAGATATCGATGAGTAAACACAGTCTGCAAGTTATTGTTATTGCAGAGGATTATTGACCCGTAGAATCAATATGCACCTGTCATAACAATTATGATAACATAATATAAAAACTGTAGCGAAGACTCGGGACTCCGTCGTTCGTTGATCGTTAAAAAGCCTATGTCCTTTTTCACCCTTTAAACTATATCTGTATCAAATTTCATTTAAATCGGTTTATAGTTTTAGCATGAAGACATGACGTGACATGACATGAGACAGACGTATAGAGTTCCTTTCGCATTTATAATATTAGTTTGGTTATAAAATAATTGTACATTGGGAGATTTATTGTACTTTTTAAAAATGACGGCCGAGTGGCGCAGTGGGTAGTGACCCTGCTTCTGCGTCCTAGGCTGTGGGTTCGATTCCCACATCTGGAAAATGTTTGTGTGATGAGCATGGATGTTTTCCAGTGTCTGGGTGTTTATCTATATATTATAAGTATTTATGTATAATATATATAAAAATATTCGTCAGTTATCATAGCACCCATAACACAAGCTACTTACGAGTACGCTTACTTTGGGACTATATAGCAATGTGTGTAATTGTCTTATAAAAAAAAAATAGAAATTTTGCTTTTATATTATCATTATACTTATATCATATTTACTTGGTCTGTAATGTATTATATAATATTTTTAAATGTTGTCCAGGGAAATGCTATTCATTTAACAGCATTGCACGTGGCATCGCTAAGACGTGTTGTTTTCTTGCCTAGCGAAGTGTAAATCTGTTTATAGATGATAATTTTCTAGAAATCGTTTTTTTTTAAATCCATATTGATACATAAAGGTAAATAAAACGTTCTCTATCAATCCTTAGTATAGAGGGAACATTTAAATTGTCTACCACACATCAATGTCGAGCGAGCCCGCGCTCTCGATTTAATAAATGAATAGTTTGTGGGTTGTTTAAGCCATTTAGGTAATGTAACGCTTTTAGCTTTCAAAATAACATAGCTTACAATAAAAAGGCATTATGTAAAATATTTTAAAGTTTTAAATAATGCCTAGTGAGCAGCCTTAGGTAAGAAGTAAAGTACAAATAATGTAGGTAATCATTGGGGAAACCGAGGGTTTTGTCTGTGCAATTATGGACGAGGTTATCAAGACGAGAAACTACCGGAAAAATATTATGAAAGATGGCACTCTAGACATATGTCGAGCGTGTCATCAGCCTGGGGAATTCCTCAGACATATGTCTGATCTTAGCAAGATGAGAACACCCGGAAATATACACTAATAGTTAATAAACTATATAGTTTCCGGGTGTTCTCATCTTGCTAATGGCGAATACTTGCACAGACCTAATCAAGTAGCCAAGATAATCCACCAACAACTTGCTCTTCAGTATGGCCTTGACGATTTTGAGGTTACTATAGGTACGACCCAGCGTCAGTTCTTGAAAATAGCAGTGCGTTGCTCGACTGGGATCGAACAATTATCACTGATATAATGTACTTAGAATTGTAGCCAATATACCTGATATAGTGAAAATTGATCGATTAACGCGCCGTGCAATGATTGTTGATATTACTGTTCCACATGACGATAATCTGATGACAGCTGAAAAGGAAAAAGTATCAAAATACTTGGACCTTGCTCATGAGATTACCGTCATGTGGAATGTTGATTCAACAATGATTGTTCCTATAGTCGTTTCAGTCAATGGTCTTATAGCGAAAAGCTTTGACGAACATCTTAAAAAGCTTTCGCTTAATTGTTGGATCAAGGGTCGGATACAGAAGGCAGTAATTCTTAAAACGGCGCGCATTGTGAGGAGGTTCCTCACTCTGGAGCCCTGATCACCGGTTGCTTGGACCCCTGGGCCCCGCAGCAGGCGGAATTAATTTTTTTATAAATTTTTAATAGTGTTTTTTTTATAATTTTATAATCATTGTTAAAAATTTAAAAAATAATTGTAAATAAATAAATGAGTGTCATAACTAATAGCTAGGGTACTAAAAATAATATTTTTATTTTTTATATTGCAGTGTAGAGGAAATTAGAAGCGTTATAAGAGTAAAACACAACTTAAAGAAACACAATTATATCAATAAAAATAACAATAAACATGCAAAATAACTGCTTGTTTACTTAGTTTAGCGCCACTTTTCGTATTGTTAAGTGTTTAAAAGAACAGTTTGTGTAGAACCGTTGCTAATTCGATGGCTTAAAAAAATTAATGTTATGATGTACTTACAATTCGTTACGAAAAAGCTTAATATATACATTTTAATATATTGTTTAAAGCTATTTCTTCATCAACCTTCTTACTTTTTCTTTGTTTGGTTTCTCTTAGTATTTCTTAGTTTCACGTTTTAATTATTTCATGCTACTCGTCTCATTGAACTCATAAAAATTAAAACAAGCTATATTAATGAAAACTCCAATGTATCCGCGAGATATATTATCCAGTATTCTGGCACGCAATTCCATTGTTTATGTGGATATCAATAAAGATTATTCTTGCATAAATATTCAGCGCTGGGTGAGATACGGCCCAGGCGATAATATTTATCGGCGCCACAAACCACTGCCGCTTGCCAAATTGCGCCATACAAAACATAGAAAGGCAACAATTATTAACATAATGAAAGGTATACAGTGCTTAATACTTGATTACATTACGTTTTATTGTAAAAATTTTAATTTAAAGAAACGTAATGCAATCAACTGTTCTTAACTTCCGAAACACAAAGAGGGGTGTTTTTAGTTTGACGTCGATGTCTGTCTGTCTGAGTGTGTGTGTTTATCTATGGCATCGTAGCGCTCAAACGGATGGATTGATTTCGATGCGTTTTTTTAATTAAAAGGACAGTTTCCTGGCGATGATTTTTAGTTATGTTTGAGGAAACTGGCCAAAATGACCGCCGTTATGGCGGTTTTCTTTTTTTCACAATTTCTCTTAATATTGGTATCATATGAAAGGGTTTGGTGAGTAAAATATGACAAGCATCAAATTCCGCTGATGGCCGTCACGAAAAATTTGGTGAATTACAACTTTTTCGGGGGTTGATATCGTTATATAGTTGAAAAGCATGAAAATTACAAAGTGTGCATGAGTCAGAAATTAAACTGCTTTCCTTCCTCCATCTGCCGCATCAAATTTAAGGCGGAGTAAGGATGAATGGAAAGGTCTTGGGCAAAGCAACCAAGGCCGAAAAGGCGGCGCCCATGGCTCGCGTATGCTGACCGTGCAACATTATATTCTCACTTTTCGCGCAAGTGTTCCGCGTTATTTATATTTTTCAAAAAGGTACACTTGTTTCGGGGTTTTATTAAAACACACAATAAATGACAATCCGCATAGGAGAAGCGCGAAGAGCCTGAGCTCAAAATCCCCTATAATGAGGGAGGTCTAGCCGTGTTCTGCATTAAAAAGACTAAATAAAGATTAGATTCAGCTGAGAGGTCATGGGTGTGACCACCACGGGTGAATAAAGAAGACTAAATTAATAACAGTGTTTACGATTCTTAGAAGAGAAGGGTAATGTTTGTCATAAGTCAATGTTGATTAGTTATGTGAGTAACTGGTAATATAATTTTGCTATGCGCTATTAGTTTTATGGGTCGGTAGGTAAAAAATTACCTTTATTGAACAAGCTAGTCTTTAGAAATAGACTGACTGGCGCCGGCAAATGTGGTGAAATTGATGGTCGATTTCCACACAAAGAAAAATGTTTTTCACAAAGGAGTCTGCTTAGAGCGCTGTACACTCGTGCCAAATATTTGTGAAAAAAGTTTTTTCATCGTAGGAAAGCTTATTCGCAGTCATGTCGGATTAGGTGAATATTTTACTTGCTGATATTTTATTATAAATTGACAAGTGTCTTCTTTTTAATAATTCATATTTTTATAATACCAGACACGAGGTACAAAACATGCGGATAAACTAACCACATATGCTATCTATTGCAAAGCATATTGATACTTCGAAACAGCGTCTGACCTTATGACATAAAAGGGTTTTATTGTTTTATTAAATATTTCGGTCTAATTGACCAGTCCCACGTACCTTCTGGAAAGGTTATTGATTGCAGGATTCTTTCCAAATAAATGCATTTAAAGCGTTAAAAAAGATGCCCTTCAGCTCTATGGTGCGACGACCTTAAAATGTGTGGGAAGTTGTCGGATGAGGGAGACAAAATGCCTATATTCAGCAATAGACGGGTACGGCTGGTGAATGATTGAAAAAATGTAATAAACACTAATGATACAATAACTATGTACCGTAGAGAAATTACACCAGTAGTAATGTTAAAAACTTTATTTACTCACTGGAATGCGGTATTGTTCTCCCGGCGCCACCGTTACTCCCTGAAAACAAACAGCGAGACAAAAACTTATTCAGCTCAAGTAAATGAAACTTGAACTGTTCCCGACCGTGCATTGTTTTAGCTTAAAATATGCATTTAATTAGCAATTCTTGGCGGTATGAGTTGCGTAAATTAAATTGTTTTCGAAGTGCATTATGTTTCATTTTCTTATAGAAT
Organism: Mycalesis mineus; assembly: GCA_034621355.1. Lineage (NCBI taxonomy): Eukaryota > Metazoa > Arthropoda > Insecta > Lepidoptera > Nymphalidae > Mycalesis > Mycalesis mineus. The sequence continues at coordinate 14,961,602 of CM067892.1, forward strand.
TAGTTGGCTTTTTTTCAGAGTAGGCGCGACTGGAACTCTCATATCATTATGTTTTTTTTTATACTGAATTGGCTTTCGCTTCAGTAGAATTTTAGTTTCAGTACAAGACAAGGTTTAGATTGGAACCCGCTTGCTTAGAAATTAGGTGTTCCGTAAAGTTGCCAGCACAAATACAAACTACTTACTTAATCTATTTTCACAAGTTTGGATTTGGTAACGATACCTGACAACCCCGGGATGTGTCATTCACTTGTCACTTGTTGTCCGTGCTTCTAAAAACTGCACGCGCGAGCCTGCGAATCTTACGCATCGATATATCAATCATCGTGTTCTACATCATCGAATCATGTCTATTGAATCATATCACACCCAAATCACCAAACATTGCGTAATTTTATTTTTATTCTCAAAGACCCAACTACCCACATAACGACCGTATTTATCGTTATATCTTATTAAATACTTATTATTTTTAGAAAATAAATACCTGTATGTACAGTTTTTTTTAAACATTATTTCAGTAATTCAATCAATATTTCATCTTAATATTATGTAATTAAAAATTTTTATTTATTTTTTTAACTCGTCGACGCAACGGGTTCCATTACTGTATTAATGTCGATTTTTTACGATTAATTTCACGGGAAACTTTAAATATGTCATCTTAAATATCAAAAAAAAAAAAATTAGAGAATATATCTAGCATTCTTTAAACACACATAAAAGCATAGATGGGTAAACCTAAAGTCCTCAACACTCCAATATAAAAACGTGCATCAATTCGTTCATACAAACGGAGTCCATTTTATTTTTTAAGCGCCAGTTAAAAGGCGGTTCCAAAGCAAAATAGTACCAGTTTGTGAATATTCCACGTTTCCAAGTCGCACGTGATTCCCATAGCAATGCTTCGATGCTCGAGCAATGTCTTTAATAGCTGCTATAAATTGAATATGGTAGCTTGTGCTGGAGTAAAACAAGCTATGAAAATCAAGCGATAACATTTTATATCATTGCACACAATTCAAGTATAATGATGTTCTTGGAAATAGGGGAGTTCCCGTTCTGGTTTTATGATCTGCCTGTATATAGGTGTTCTTGTTTTTAAATGTAATGCAAATGAAAATTTCAATATAATGTGTTCTTGGAAATAAGTGATTCACATTGTACATTTATTATCTTGTTATAAAGAGTTGTTGTAGGGCTTATTAAGAAAAGTTCAACATTTCTTAGCAAGGTTTAGCATGTCGATTCTGTAACGAAACTCGAAAGTGTGAGCCTCAAGTTCGTATATAAATATGTATCTTTATCTTTCGTATAGTTTTAAAGTGAGACAGAGACAACGTCGACACTCGCATTATCAAATTTCGTTACCGAATCGATCGTAGTCTGATATCGAACTTCAAATTTCTTCAAGTAAGGGTTTATAATGGTTTTCAAAAATAGAATTTTAGTAAATAGAAAACGGACTACGTGTGGCTCTCGGAGACTGCCGCGGTAAAGAAACTACCTATCATTAAAATATCAAAACTTATCCGACGTCTGAAAAACAAAATTTCGGAACACGGACTTTTGTGTTAACTTAAAAATAGATACAGAAGAAGCTTTTACTTCTGAAAAAGCTTTACTACCTGTAACTAAAAATATCAAAACTTATCCGAAGTCAAAAATCAAAATTGCGACAAGGACTTTTGTGTTCTAGTAAAGCTAATTCGACGGTTAATTGTGTTCAGTATGTTTATGAATAAATAATTACCATAAACAATATAAATTTTATGATCATAAAGTGTTTGGACTATGCAATAATTTTGTCTAACAGTTGATTATAATTTTAGATAACTTTAATTAGCATATTGCATACTGCCAGCTAATTAATTAATAATAGTCAAAACATTTTCATTTTATATTTATTTGTAAATATTTAAACATCAAGGTACGTCAGGTACGTAGGTACTAATTAATGTTTAATTTACTTCCATGTGGAATGTGGAGTCAACTGTCATTGTTCTGATCATAGATTAAAGACTACTAGATGGAGTCATAACGCGGCTGCAGGTTCAAGAGCGTGACCGACTTATTTCATTCGGCCTTTATTAGAAAGTGACACAAGATTATTTTTTGTCCCTTTCAGCGTGTTCGTTTTTATTGCTTGTCAAGAGTGGAGTTTGTGGCAAGCAAGGGACATATCTGAGCAATTATTAGCTTTTTATTAAATTTGCTGATAAATAATATAACTTTGCGGTTACGATATTAATTTAAACGTTATCGTGCTATGGTGGGTTGTAATATTTTCGGCTGCAACAGTCGCAGCGAACAGAAAATCGAAGGAATTACGTTTCATACGTAAGTAGGCATAAACTTCATTGATTGATGATTTAAAGCTTAGATATGTTATTTTTTAGCAAATTTCATGTATTATGCGTTTACTAAACTATATTATATAAAGTAATATTTCGTATTTTACGATATTTTAAAACATAACGTTTTATGATGTACTTTAAATGTTGACATGTCATGTCAATAAGGCTGATTTGCTGTCTCACGAGTGGACACGCTATGGGCTCTAACTAGTAGTCTTTAATCTATGGTTCTGATAGTCGTTTCAGTCAAATGCCATATTGCGAAAAGATCCAACATCTTAAGAAGCCAAGAAACTTTCGCTTGGCTGTTGGATCAAGAGTCGGATAAAGAAGGCAGTAGTACTTAAAATAGGGCGTATCATGAAGAGATTTCTCGGGGCAATTTCAGAGCAGGTAAAGGGCCCGAACAAATTTTAGTCCCAACGCCAAATATGAACCTTAGGGATTATGCAGTAAAAATATTATTAAACATAGCTGTATAACGTATATTTAATACAAAATGAAAACATGAGGGCGTAAAAAATACAACAAAGACAAACAAAAATCTTACTAACCCGCGGTTTTAATTGCGGCACGAGTAGGCTCCTTGGCGGGCAGTCGGGCAAGCTAGTAGGCAGTGGCGGGACTATTTGTCCATTTTTAACCGACGAAAAAAACGGAGGAGGTTCTCAATTCGACACATATTTTTTTTTTGTATGTATGACCACGCATAACTTTTTATAGAGTTGTCCGATTTTGATAATTCTTTTTTTATTATAGAGGGCATACTTCCAAGGTGTTCCTATTGTCATCATGTTAGGATCTGATGATGACATCCTGGGGAAATTGAAGGAACTCTTCAAATTTTGGAGTCACGCTTACAGCGATTTCGGTTTTTATCTCGGTATCGGTAGCTTTTAGCTAAGTAGTTAGCTAAAGTAGTTAGTAATAATAATATACTATGACAGTATAGTACAAGTACGTTACGTGGCGATAAATCACGAAAAAGTAAGAAATAAAATTTTTTAACAAAAAATAAAATTGGTGCCAGCCAAGTTTAAGGAACATTTATTTTACGCAGTTTGTGGGTTCTAGGTAACGTCCTTAAAGTAGAAATCTTGGTTGGCACCGACTTCATAGATATGCTCAAGTAAATTAAAGCAACTAAATGACACAGTTATTTTTTACTTTTTAGTGCGTTTTGAGTCGGTTCTATTTTTTGTTAAAATTTTTTAACATCAGTCTTAAGTTCTCTTTTTTGTCACCAATGCTAATGTAACAACTTAAAGATTTCTGTATATTTCTATAAAAATCAGTCAAAATAAGTTAAGTTTGGTACTAAAACTCTTTGTTTCTCCAAAAAAGTTAAAATAGCTCAAATATTGTAGCCTAAATGCAAAACTATCTAATATTGTGTAACATAGATTTATAGAAGTATAGGAAGGTTAAACTTGTCTCGCAGCCAATCTCGATAAAACAAATTCGTACGACAGAGCAGCTTGTAATATCCGGTTATCCGTATATCTGAACAAAGCCGCAGGCTATGCAGCTATAGCGTAGTTGGTTTATTTCTTATTCTTTGTTAAAGCTGTTTTTAAACGATCAATAAGGAAGAGCATTTTATATGTGTGAGTTGATTCTTATATTTGCATTGCTGTAACAATAAATAAATGATATTTTATTTTTCAGGGTAGAGCCGATAAAATTAAATTACTAAAAAAGTGAATAAATTTTTAGCCTTTTAATTTTATTACTTACACACCTGTACACCTACAAAAAATAATAGTGACGTACAAAATAAAAAGTCCCTTAAATCTACATTTGAGTCACCGATTTCAGTGTTTGTTCGGAGTTTTTCTTCAAATACTTAATATTCTACTAAAAATTTTGATATTATGCTAGACTTTTGACGACCTCCGTGGCGCAGTGGTATGCGTGGTGGATTCATAAGACGGAGGTCCTGGGTTCGATTCCCAGTGGGGCAGATTGGGAGTTTTCTTAATTTGTCTTGGTCTGGCTGGTGGGAGGCTTTCGCCGTGGCTAGTTACCACCCTACCGACAAAGACGTACCGCCAAGCGACTTAGCGTTCCGGTACGATGTCGTGTAGAAACCGATAGGAGTGTGGATTTCATCCCACTCCTAACAGGTTAGCCCGCTTCCATCTTAGATTGCATCATCACTTAACATCAGGTGTGATAGCAGTCAAGGGCCAACTTGTAGTCGATAAAAAAAAAAAAAAACTATTAAAAAGTCTTAGAAAGAAAAAGTCAATAACCCCTTTCTCACAATCTGACCCAAGACTAGATCCCAGGAATTCATGCTCCAACCCATTGAATGTAAGAGGCAGAAAGCATTTATATATAGCTTAATTATAGAGAAAATCCAATTACTCTTCAACTTAATTAAGTACAATTCATTGAAGGGAGACAAAGTGAACGCTTTGTCTTAAATTCGACAGACACCAAAATGTAAGCCTCTTTCAATAGGCGGTTAGATAATGCGGAAAGGTATCTTTTCAGCCGGCTTTTGGAAAAGAGTATGGAGGGCCGATTCTTAACATTAAAGTTGTTTACAATCTTATGCCTATAATTTCTCGATTCAAGTCAATTTAGATGCTGATTATTCTACTTTTCACTCGTTTATTAAATCTCTTTATAAAAAAGTAGCCCTATCAGTGACATATGCTCAAGTTCTCCCTCCCCTTTCAGGTAAAGCCTGTGTTAGGACTAAGGTGTAGGTACGATAATTGCCCAACGACCGACTATCGAGAATCGATACCTAGATCTAAAGAAATTCCCTCTTTATGAAAGACTCGGCCCCTTAGGTTCGTTTCGGCCGTGTATTGAGACTACAAGTAATTAAATAGAGAAGTGTAAAACTACTTGAAAGCTATTTCATCATTTAGAGCCTCAATCAGTCCAATGTTGGATCTGACTTATATGAGAGGGGATTTAAACATAGACCCAGAATGCTGCTCAATTACGGTTGGGGATGTGTATGGTTTGTTTAACTCTGTCAAGATCGTGAACACGACGTCATGGAAGCTTACGGTATCGATGTAAAGCCATCGTGAGCACTGTACCAACAATGCATTAAGCTAGTTACAAAGCTATTTACTAGTATTCTATACCATTATTTGACTTGGCCTATGTAAAGTAATTATGCAAACATTAAGTAGTGTATTGGCACAATAGGTTTTTGTTTGCATCACGGCAACACGCCCCGGGTTTGTGTAGTCTAGTTTACACTGACGAGAAAATTGAATAAACGGCTCCAATGTAAGCTGTTTAAAGACAGGTTAACGTCAAACTATGTACAGTAGGAGGAGAACCATTGGAAGTCGAACTTGAAGAGAGACTCTAAGTCGAGTCGAGTTTTATTTGTAGTCATTATTCCAGTTACTAACTAATTTTTAGTTTATGTTTTTCGAAGTATAGTGGTAGCTAATTTTAAATTAAAAAAAAAAACGTGTGGCACTCGGAGACTGCCGCGGTAAAGCTATTGCATAGCATTTTTTATCAACTTATGTTTACCTACCGACGTCATCGGAACCGTGGCCTAGACCACGATCCCTGATGACGTCGTTGCCGAAATTGTGCTTTTGATATTATGTTTTCTATACTCAGGGAGTGTTAGGTTTTTTCGTTACGGAATTTCCGTATTCGGTCTCCACGCTGAAGGCCCGCGATAAAAGCTATACAATAGCTTAATAAAATCAAATATCGCTATATTTTGTCTACCTATATTCGAGAAACAGCGGTCCAATTATAGAAGGTAAACATAAATAATATCACGAAATAATAATAAAACGATTATTTCAACTTGTAGAGGGTTAAATATTTGAGCAATAGAGGTTTTTGAGAGCTTGAATGAAAGGAAGCAATCATTTTTTCGAGTAATGAAGGCTTACTACTTATTCAAGTTCGACATTTCGAGGTTCTACTAAATAAGAAAACTCTACGTTAAGCGATTTTCCGCACTGTATAGGAAACCTTATATTACGATAGAAATTAGCGAAAGGCTCTCCTTTCATACTAGAGGATTTGTTTTATGAAAGAGCTATTTTTCTTTTAATAGACTTTATATCGTAATAGGTTTATGGTAGAGAAGCCTCTTTTGTATCTTATAATTAAATGTTTATTATTTATTGGCTTGGAAGACTTTTTAAAGTTAAATTTGCCATTATTTTATAGTCTATACGAATCTGGTAACCCACTTCAAAACTTCAAGTCGTAGACTTTTTGACAATATTCCTTCTCATACATTAATATAATTAATTAATAACTAACAAAAGAACATACTTTGTGAATACTTAGGTCATGATATTAAAGAGTAAAGTGTAATTTTTAAGCATTTTTTCGCAGACAAAGTCGCGGGCGTAACTTGTATATATATATATATATATATACAAGCTGTATATATATGTATACTACTTTTCTTCTCGAGTCCATTTGAGGATCGTGGCACCCCAACGACAAAGCTTTCTTTATGGTGTTTGCCATTTCTTTCTACGAGTATTTGCAGCCGACGAATTGCATTTGAGATGGATCCTTTACTTGGTCCGTCCATCGTCTCGTGATGCATCTCCCTCAATTTTGCCAGTGAACACAAGTTTTATACAATATAGTCAATACTATCCGCGTTTTTCCTGGCAATGTGACCAAAGTACTCGAGTGTTCTCTGTAGACAGATGTTGGAAAACCATATCTTAACTTTCAATTTGTTTAGAATCGAGATATTACTCCTGTGTTCGGTCCAAGAAATATTCAGCATTCGTCGCCAGCAACACATTTCAAAAGCATCAATCCTTTTCCGGTCGGCAGATTTTAGGTTCCATGTCTCTGCTCCATAGAGGAAGATGTGCGAACTAGGTGCATTTTTAAACAAGTAAGCTTTCGTATAAGCTTGTTTAAATATATTAGACTATCGGTCGCCCGCGGTTTCACCCGCGTAGATCTATCTGGATACAAATTACCTTATGTCACTCCTCATGAGTCTGGCTGTCATGTACAAACGGTTTTTTTTGAGCCCGACTGGTAATTTTATACAACACCAGGCCGGAACAAACAAACAAACAGATAAAAATTGTAAAAAATGTTATTAAGCTTTTTTCAAGAGACCGAATCCAGAAATTTCGTAACACAAAAACCTAACACCCCCTGAATAACAAAATATCAAAAGCACAATTTCGGCACCGACGCCATCGGGACCGTGGCCTAGCGGTAAAGCGCTCTAAGTGCCCGGATTGCCAGAGAGACGCGGGTTTGAATCTCGTCGGTTCCGCAATAATTTTTTTTTATAAGCGTGATATTTCAAAAAGCTATTAAAAGTTTTGGTATTTATCGATAGATGGAAAAACTAAACGGTGATACTTTTTAAATTTTCTATGGCATTCCATTGCCATTTATTATCTGGCAATCCGGGTACTTAGACCGCCTTACCGCTAGGCCACGGTCCCGATGACGTGGGTAGGTAAACATAAGTTGATAAAAAATGCTATGCAATAGTTTTACCGCGGCAGTCTCCGAGTGCCACACGTCTTTTTGGTGTACATACCGTATATATTCATACGCATGTAATAAAAAACGGTCATTACAATATTACAGTCACTCCAATTTTATTTATATGTACATATAGATAATTTAAGTATATTAGATAAGATTACCTACCATTACTGTTAGGTACCTTGCATTTAAAATGTGAGAGCGATGCTAATGTATAGTCCGTGTCTCCTAGGCCCCGGCCCGGTCCGTGACCGGATATTAAACCGGCGCGCCACACGTGTCTTGCACCTTGAGGGAACCGCAACATTGTACGGAGCGTTTACATGCGACGACATGCTTGCGCGTTGTGACTGCGATTGTCGCAATCATAGATGATAGATCTTTTGTTTTTCGACATGAATATCTGAAGACCTATCTAATCTGAAATAATCAATCACGTTTTGCATTTTGTAACTGTCAATGCGTCCACATATTTTACCCGACTGCGAGAAGGAGGGTTATGTTTTTCGAGCGTATGTAGGTATGTATGTATGTATGCCCATTTCTTCGGCACGCGCTACAGCCTAAACGACTAAACGAATTTTGACATGTGAGGTGTCGTTGAATTTGTAAAAATTGTGGTAGTGACATAGGCTATATAAATTTTCAAAACGGCGGCTATAAATGGGGGAAAAAAGGGGGATGTGGGTATTTCTTTCTTATTTCTTAGCAATATGGGTATCAAATGAAAGGTTGTAAAAAGACCATTTCAAAAATATAAATATCATATCATGTTTATATTGCCTTGCATTTTAACAAAAATGGCATAAAGTGTACGGTGTCATTTCTATACCATAAACTAAAACATAAAACAAATAACTTCTATGCAGTCGAGTTTTTGTTTTTATAATAATAATTTTATTACATTCTAACTTTTGACCGATATTAGAGATCATTTGTTATTTTCACATTTTTGGTCAAGTAAATCCATGTCACAATTACATTAATTAATATTGTAATTTAATTTTGATTATGCTACATTCGATTTACAAATACTAAACTGATTTCTTTTCGTTATTCCGACACAAATTTAAAAACACCGCGACAAAAATAGCGTTGGTGTGCTGTTATCTTTTTAAAATATTACTTATTTTTGCAAGCAACTGATTTAACTGCATCACTGTATTACTAAGTAAAGCCGTGTATTAGGTCTAACATAAGGAAGTCTTTATACGTCTGTCACAGTACAAGTGAACAGGGCTTCTGTATTACAAGTAGGATTCACTGCAACGGACGGTCGGCTTCGGGGAATTTCCTCTAATGGAATATAAACATCTCCTGGGACGCAGGTTTATTTACTTAGCAATAGAGGCAACGATTTAAAATGACACCTTTGTTATTGTCCTATGCATATATTAAACTATTCAAACACTGGTATGAATGCAAGGTTTATTATTTATTACTTACAGTTATATAGTCTAAATAATCAGCTGGTTATATTAGAAACTCTTAATATTTTTATTGGAAAAGTTCTAACAATCAAACCTAAATACGAGGTCTAGGCTCCGATTATGTTGTCATACGAGTATCATTGTACCTACTCACAGTGTACTCGAACCTATGACTTGGTTTTTCGTTTACTTGTTGGCGAAAAGTAATATCGGAATTTCGTTTGAGAAAAAAGTAAGAAATTTCCTAATTAATACCCTTTCCTAACAACAGGAAATCGATTTCTCATTACAATTTGACGTCAAGTGTAGAACTATAATGTGCTGTAGAGTCTGCGCTGATAAAAGGCGCTAGGTTACGTATTTCGTGTTCTCGACAATGTATGTCGTAGTCACATCATAGATTTGTTCATTTCATGAAATGCTCGAGAATTTCATGAAATGGCCGGTTTCATTATGTGGTCAACTCAATTTGACCAGCTCGTTAAATCGTTAACGTTTCACGATTTTGTCATCCACGTTTAGCCGAATCTTATAAATAGGGGCTAGGTAATATTTGCCCAAAGATTATATTTTTAGAAGATTATATGCAATTTATAAATTTATAAATGACAAAATAATAATAATTAAACGTAATATTTTAACGCCCCATCCCGCCCTATTTATATGGGTGGTTTACAAAAAAAATCGGGGTGTAACTAGTTTACGATATGATCAAATAGTTTTGACCACTTCATGAAGTAATGAAGTAGTCGTGCGTTAAGTTGGCCACATCGAGAAACGATTTTGTATCATTGATCTGCCCAAACCATATCATGCTGTGGCCAATAGAAAGGCAAACATTTCATGAAACGCGACTATTTCATGATCTACTCAAACATTTCATGAAATGAGCAAATCTATGATGTGGCTACGACATTGCTACAAACTTATCTGACCCGGCGGCCAAAACTGGAACTAACGTTGCAGCTGTCACTCTTTTGGTTTCCGTTAACTTTGTTGACAGAAACAGCGACACTCTCACCGGGTCAGATAAGTTCGTAGCCCTATAACCATAGTTTAAAGACTACTAGATGGAGTCATAACGCGGCTGTAGGTTCAAGAGCGTGACAGACTTATTTCATTCGGCCTTTATTAGAAAGTGACACAAGATTATTTGTCAAGAGTTCGTTTTTATTGTTTGTCAAGAGTGGAGTTTGTGACAAGCAAGGGACATATCTGAGCAATTATTAGCTTTTTATTAAATTTGCTGATAAATAATATAACTTTGCGGTTACGATATTAATTTAAACGTTATCGTGCTATGGTGGGTTGTAATATTTTCGGCTGCAACAGTCGCAGCGAACAGAAAATCGAAGGAATTACGTTTCATACGTAAGTAGGCATAAACTTCATTGATTGATGATTTAAAGCTTAGATATGTTATTTTTTAGCGAATTTCATGTATTATGCGTTTACTAAACTATATTATATAAAGTAATATTTCGTATTTTACGATATTTTAAAACATAACGTTTTATGATGTACTTTAAATGTTGACATGTCATGTCAATAAGGCTGATTTGCTGTCTCACGAGTGGACACGCTATGGGCTCTATCTAGTTGTCTTTAATCTATGCCTATAACCCATACCCCAAAGCATCGCGTAGATAACTAACAGGTCGATCTGACCACAGAATACACATTAGTGCAAGTAGTCTGACGGCGTGCTATCTGAGGCTTGCTTATCTGTACAATTGTATAAAATAACAAACGTCGCGCAGAACACAGAACTCAGAACGGTTAAACGTTTTCTATCTGTGCTAGCCCTGAATATAATGTAAATACTCGTGTATACACGAGGAAAAATATTATGCTATTTTTATCCGTCGCTCGAAATTGACACAAAGATCTCGCATAAATCCAATTGTACGCCCATTATATATCCATTACTTTGTATTAGAACGGATCTACATGTGTGGCGCTTTGTCGACTTGTATTGTATTTTATTTTACCGTTTTCTTTTATATTGTTGTTAATAAACTGTTATGTTTTATTTTGTTATAGTATATTGTATTTTTTGTACATGTTCTGTTATCACTGGCTTTTATTTTGTAGTTCTGTGTTATTGTATTTTTTCGTTATTATTTTAAGCATAGCAGCTGGCGGCTTGGGTTGAAAAGGTACTTATTATAAAGGTAATTGTTATAAAATATTTTTGTATTGAATATTATTATATTTTAATTATATTTATATTATATTGTATTTGTATTACATTATTTTGTAAATATGTCAAATAACAGTTTAGATAGTGATATCTTTTTGTCTTTGTCATCTAGTGATGATAGTTTCCACAGTACAGATTTCCTTCCTCTTGATGAAACCCTTGATTCTCATTTCTCAGACTGTGTGAAAAATTTTAATGTTGTTCATATAAATGCGCAAAGTATTCCGGCCCATTACTCCGATATGCTTGCGTCTTTCAATTCCCGCCATATACATGCCATTCTTGTGTCTGAATCTTGGTTAAAATCTTCTTTGCCCTCAACCTCTTATTCATTACCAGGATTTAGACTGATACGTAATGACCGGATGGGTAAGGGTGGCGGTGGAGTGGCGATCTACTTACGGTCCTATATTCCTTTTTCCATTGTTAGTTCGTCTCAACAGCCTCCTTCACCCGACGCAGCTGAGCACTTGCTGTTGGAAGTTATTCTATCTAAAACTAAAATTCTTCTTGGCGTATTTTACTGTCCTCCTTCTGTATCTAATTACTTTCTCTCTTTAGAAACTTTATTGGAACAAGTAGTCCCTATGTACAGCCATTCCATTATCTTAGGCGATTTTAATACGTGTCTACTTAAAGACGACTATCGCAGCAAGAAATTGGTGTCTACATTTGAATCATGTAACCTGTCTATCCTGCCTCTAGCTGCTACCCATTACTCTCCTGGCTGTACTCCCTCTCTTCTTGACCTTATAATTATGTCTTCTCCTGAGTTCGTCTTTAAGCATGGTCAATGTCCGGCTGATGCATTTTCCTTTCACGATTTGATTTATCTCTCTTACAAATTGCGTCCTCCTAAAGCGAAATCGAGTATACTTCTTAAGCGTAATTTTGCGGGAATTGATAACAGTCGCCTTAATGAGGATGCCATGAACTTAGACTGGGGTGTTATTGTAGATGTAGATTCAGTCGATCGCAAAGTAGAGATTTTTAATACTTTAATTACTCAACTCTATGATGTGCATGCCCCGATAAGACCAATCAAATTGAAACACCTTCCTGCTCCTTGGCTGTCAGAGGACTTAAAAATTTCCATGCACAAAAAGAATGCTGCAAAGCATAAATTTAAGAAAACCGACTCTGATGCGAACCGTTCTAAGTATCATAAGGCTCGGAATCGCTGTAATACATTGTGTAGAGATGCTCAACGACGCCACATTTATAAATCAGTTGAAAATGGCAATTCCGCTAAGACCTGGAAATTTCTTGAATCACTTGGAGTTGGTAAATCTTCCCCTAACAGTCCTATTAGTATTGATATTGAACTTCTCAATAATCACTTTTCTACTTCTGATACATTAGATAGTATCGAAAAAGAACATACGCTTAACATTCTTTCTAATGCATCAACTCCTGATTATCTTCCCTTTACTTTTGAGTCCTTCACCGAATGCGATGTTAAGAAGAGCATATTATCAGTCGCCTCGAATGCTGTCGGTTCTGATAACATTAGCCGTAATATGATCATTCCCATTCTTGATATTGTTATTCCAGTCTTAACCCATATCCTCAACTATTCCATCTACACTAGTGAATTTCCTGAAGCTTGGAAGAGTGCTCAAATAATTCCACTCCCCAAAAAACTTAAACCTGCTTCTTTGTCTGATTTTAGACCGATATCGATTCTACCATTCCTTTCAAAAGTCCTCGAAAAATTGGTTTTCAGTCAGCTGAATTTTTTCCTCAATAAGCATTCTATCCTTAGTCCCTTACAATCCGGCTTTCGGCCAGGTCATAGCACGGCCACAGCATTAGTGAAAGTCACTGATGACTTACGTTGGGCGATGGATAATAGGCAACTCACAGTCGTAGTTTTGCTTGACTTCAGTAACGCCTTTAACACTGTTGACTATGATATAATGCTGGGAGTGCTACGCTCTATTAACATTTCTCCATCGGTGATTGACTGGTTTCGGAGTTACCTCAATGGTCGTCAACAACGCATTCGAGTTGATGATTCCTTTTCGTCATGGTGCGTTGTTTCGGCTGGGGTACCTCAGGGTGGCGTGTTATCTCCCTTACTCTTTGCTATTTTCATTAATTCTATCACTCAAATTATCACTTCTCTCTATCACATGTATGCAGATGATATCCAAATATATCGCTCCGCTTCTCTCGAGAACCTTAGCTCTGCTGTGACTGCAATTAATTATGACCTTGATGCAATTTCGATTTGGAGCAGACAGTATGGGCTTAAGGTTAACCCGACTAAATCTCAGGCAATCATCATTGGCAGTCCTAGTTTAATCTCGAGAGTTAATCGGGCTGATGTGCCGCCTGTCATATATAACGGTATCACCATTCCATACGTTGAAACGGTAAAAAATCTAGGATTACATCTGGACAAGGAATTATCGTGGTGCGTGCAAATTAAAGAACTGAGTAAAAAGACGTTTATATCATTAAGTTCATTGCGGCGACTGCGTTCTGTTCTCCCGATCCCTACCAAAATTATGCTTGCGCAATCTCTACTTCTTTCTGTTCTCGATTATGCGGATGCAAGCTATCTTGATTTGACCGAGGACCAGCTTAACAAACTTGAGCGACTTCAAAATCTAGCAATTCGGTTTATATTTGGCTTGCGCAAATATGACCATATATCTGAATTTCGTCAGAAACTCAAGTGGCTTCCTATTCGTCGGCGCCGGGATCTACATATTCTTTCTCTTCTGTACTGTGTGCTATTTCATCAAAATTCTCCTTCATATCTAAAAGATAAATTTTCATTCCTAGGAGTGCAATCAGAGCTTAGACCTTGTCGGGCTCTGACTCTGTGTATGCCGTACCATAAAAGTAAGTTTTACAAAAAATCATTTGCTGTGCGTGCTATAGAGTTATGGAATGCACTTCCAGTAGGCATACGTGAGTCGGAATCGCTTTATATTTTCAAAAAAGCAGTTAAGAGTCATTATTTTAAACATTAAAGATGACTATCTGTTTATGTTCTTATGACATGTTAATGTAGGAATATATATTAGTTTATTTTATGACATATTGTATTTATCATAGGTATTATCTGTGTAGTCTGGTTTATGTATTAGTATGTAACTATTTGTATGTATGTATATTTTATAAGTACACCACCTGCAGACCTTTCTTTAATTTTTTTCCTAAGCCTAAGGTTGCCTGGCAGAGATCGCTGCTAAGCGATAAGGCCGCCTTTTGTATTCTACATATTCCTTATGTATTTTGTGTTTGTATCTGTATTTTTCTTATGTGTGTGGTATACAAATAAAGAATAATAATAATAATAATAATAATGTTTTGTATTCTGTTCTCAAAGTTATTTATATCGTAATTTAAGTTGTAGATGTAGTAGATGAAAGCTCTCTCCAAGTCCTAAGTACTTCTAATAAGTAAGGGACTAACTTAACCCAACTTCAAATAAGTGAGGAAGAGGGCTTGCTCTGCATAAGCTATTGATTTTTTGAAATTTTATGAAATTTGCTGATTAATCATTAGCTTTCAATTTTATTATCACCATTACATACCAACATTTCATTTCATTACAGTGGATACGTCATTAGTCAAATATTTTAACCGAACACTAGACCTCCAGTATTTTATACATAGTCATTTTAAATAAGAAAATTAACTTTAAGGCCGGCACCGCATTAGCATTGCCTCTGGTGTTGCAAACTTACATGAACAGCGTTAATCACTTAATATCAGGTGTGACGTGTGTTTTGACGACCTCCGTGGTGCAGTGGTATGCGCGATGGATTCATAAGACGGAGGTCCTGGGTTCGATTCCCGGCAGGGCAAATTGAGATTTTTCTTAATTTATCTTGGTCTGGCTGGTGGGAAGCTTTCGCCATAGCTAGTTACCACCCTACCGACAAAGACATACCGCCAACCGATGTAGAGTTTCGGTACGATGTCGTGTAGAAACCGAAAGGGATGTGGATTTTGTCCTACTCCTAACAAGTTAGTCCGCTGTCGTGTAGAAACCGACAGGGGTGTGGGTTTCTATTCGATTCCATCCTACTCCTAACAAGTTAGCTCGCTTCCATCTTAGATTGCATCATCACTTAATATCAGGTGTGATAGCAGTCAAGGGCCAACTTGTAGTTGATAAAAAAAGGTGACCCACGTGCTGGTTTGCTTGCTTTAATAGCGATAAAAAGCAAAGGTTTGTGTGTGTATGTTTGTTATTTCTTCACACCACAAGTATTGTCCCTATTTGGCTAAAATTTGAAATAAAAAAGACGACACCCTGGAATAAAATATAGGCACGGTTTTCATCCGGAACTACGTACGATTAGGTAAACATAAAATAGAAACTCGTGTTGTGGTAATCTTTTAGGCAAAACGTCTGTCCATGCAGTTAGTTCTATATAAGTAAATATTATTTTCAAATAACGTAGGTATGCTGAAATATGGAGCTATTTGTTATTGGACGATAGGGCATACCAGTGTCTGACAGAAGTGCTTAGGAATCCGAATATAGTGCTTGCATCTGAATATTACGCCGGAATCGAGAGCGTTTTATCTTAATACTGGATCCGGTGTGAATTGGTATTTGATATTCCAATATAATTCTGAATTTTCTTAAAATAAAACTGTATTGGATGGAATTCATACGAGTACATTAACACAAATGTTATTTATAAATTGAATAAAAATTTGCTTTAATTTAAAGACTTATTTTCCTACAAAATCCAAAGATTTTCAAAATCACTGGACACTTTTAAAAAAAGCTGTTAAGTCATACTATCTTACGTGCGAGTAAGTACTTTTGATGACTTATTGGTTTGTATTTCCTGTGTGTCATATTATGTATGTATTAATTTATCTTATGATATTTATTTTAATGTTTATTGTGTTATTTATGTAATTTATTGTGTATTAGTATGTAATTATTTGAATGTATGTATCTTATTAAATTACACCACCTGCAGCTTAGTACTGATATTTTCCTAAGCCCAAGGTTGCCTGGAAGAAATCGCTATTAAGCGATAAGGCCGCCTTTTGTACCTTTACTTCCTCCATAATATTGTTTCTGTATGTTTTTTATGTTATCTTATGTGGTGTACAAATATAGAATAAATAAATAAATAAAGATTATTTTCCTACCTACAAAGAAGATTTTCTATTGAGTCTGGATGACGCCCAGACTCAATAGTCTTGATAGACTCAAGAGAGTCTTGATCGTCTCGATAGACTCAAATCTTCTTTGTAGGTAAATATGAAACAATTATTTGGCATTAGGCATGAGGTAACATCACAAAATAGTTTGTGTGTGTTTTGGCTGGTGGAAGGCTTTCGCCGTGGCTAGTTACTACCCTACCGACAAAGACGTACCGCCAAGCGATTTAGCGTTCCGGTACGATGTCGTGTAGAAACTGACAGGGGTGTGGGTTTCTATTCGATTCCATCCTACTCCTAACAAGTTAGCTCGCTTCCATCTTAGATTGCATCATCACTTAACATCAGGTGTGATAGCATAGACTGCTATCATCCATCCATCTTGTAGTCGATAAAAAAAAACTAAAGAAAAGTTGGCCCAGCGGGAAAGCCTTTAGTTTCACACCAACGCGACTCTTCAAAGAAGAATATCCATTTATGATATTTTCAGAAGATTATTTGAACTGTTTAGACGTCAAATTGTAGCTAACTGAAATTTTTATTTATACATTATCAGATAGAAAAATTATGGAATCAAGGTTCTTCTTTTGTGTTATTGTAAAAAGAAAGAAAATCATGAGAAGCTTATCCAAATGAGATTTTATCTGAGAATTTGCTTTTTTATTTAATTTTATGAAGTAAATTTTAAAGAAATCTCCGTGGGAACGGCGGGGTGTGATTTAACGGGGTTCGATTTATGTTTGTAGGGCACGCGAGCCTTTGATGCTGTGCCGTCAACATAAGCGCATAGCGTAAAAATAATTTTTCAAATAGGTTTAGTTTACAAAAACTTTTGAAACGTCATCTTTGACTATTAGGAGCAACTAATCTCAAACTCGAAATTTACTCAAAAGTTTCATGGTTAAGAAATTAAATGAAGTAGAGCATGATATGGTTTATAACTTTGTGTTGAAGCTCTTGTTTTTATTGGTTTTTGTACGCGACACAAACGATAAACATTGTAATTTATTAATTTACTTTAAAACAATAAAGGGCGAAAAAGGAACGTAGCTGGTGCTAGTAGCGTAGCTTTGGCAAATGTCAAACTCGATTGACACATCTTTGAATAAAACGACTCCGAAGCCAACCGCCGAAGCGTCACCAGCTACTTTCCTGAAATAAGCCGTTTTTTACCTGGAAACCTGTGGTTTTATTGGACAAGACCCCAACAGTTTTGTAAATTGATTTTAAATTTTATTTTTTTTAGCAAAATAAGTAATAGTTTTATTTGTACTAATATCAAAAATTCGACCCTAACTATGTTACTCAATCACGCCTAAGATACTAAATCGATTTAAATAAAATTTGATACAGAGATAGTCTATAGCCTCAGAAAGGACAGGCTACTTAGAGTCAAACTATTACAAATCAGAAATTTTCGCTGAGGCAGTTGTGGGCGTCAGCTAGTATTTCATAATTATGTAATTATAACTTTATGATGCGACTATAAAACGATGTGCAATTACTATTACCGCTATAAACTTATAAATTGTTCCCAAACTTGAAATTTAATTGAATTTAACGATACACACGTTTGTTCCGTATTCCGTAACGCGGAACGTAAAGACCAGTAATCTTTATACATTCTGCAATAAATGTTCTGTTATACAATGTACTTTAAATTCAGTCTCTTATCTAAGGCTATTTAAGGGTTACACTACGTTGAACTGAGCGTCTTTGTTTACAATTTTGTTTATTACTCCAAGGGTCCGATTATGTAGATGTTTTGGGCTGTACTGTATAATAAATAAAGAACAAAGTATTTTCTTAACAAAAAATTTTATTAAGCTATTCCGCAATTTTTTTTATAACAAGAGATAATTAAAATATTATCACATAATATGATAACATTGAGCCCGCCAACCCGCATTGGAGTACCGTGACGAGTCTAGCATTAGAAAATATTGCTCACAAATATCTCTATTTAGTGCATATAAGCCTTAAAAACTATGGATAAAAGACAAGACCTTACACCGCAAAATCATGGCTTCGAACATCGTCTTTACGACTAGTTAAAAGTAAAAATGGATCACATTAAAAATATGTTAGGGCAAAATTTTCTAGAGAAAAAATGCTCAAGGTTATATAGGAACAATATGTAATCAGACAATAGTACAAATCAAGTAAAGGTTCTCATAGAAGGCGTCGTCGCCTCGTAAACAGTTTACGATACTGGTCCGCTATAACCTCTGGTTAAAGTACGAGCAACCTTAACTACAGGCAGTTAACTGCCTCTGTTGATTACTACTGTATAAGTTTATGTTGTTTGTTTTGGTTAGCTAAATAGCCACCCTTACCTTGAGGACGGGACATTTAGAAGTAAGACTTTTGTTACGATTTTGTTGGGAAGTACGTACTTGCAACCTTATTTTTGGATGATGATTTTGCTCTTGATTTAATAGGAAAATGACGTCACATACGTATTCGTGCGTTTAAACCAAAACAACGCCAACACAACGCATTGTTGAATTAATAAGCGCGACACAGGAGTAGGCGAGTGATATCGAAAATCGTTAACTACTAATTTATTTTATAAACTTAATTTACATTACCTACACTACAAAGCGAAAAATAAAATCGTAGGTACCTATGTGCTGTTTACTAATCGATTTAAAGACTGTACAACCTCACATAGAGTTTAGTTTTATTTTGCAAATTATTGACACTGCCCTGAATGCTTGTTTTCGCTTTTTAGAGTAGTTTTTAGTACATCTTTGAAGTCGGTGGAATTATGTAAAAGAGTTTTCCATTTCTGTGTGACCCGGAATCAGCAAACTTCCTCTCCTGTCTTCCGATTTCATCATCATCAGGTTTTAGATATTATTGGGAATATGGTAGTGTTGGGCGTCCCCCGACTATCTGGAGCGACGATCTCCGGAGAGTGGCTTTAATTGGAGACAAAAAGCCAATAATAGAGAAGGCTGGCGCTGCTTAAAAGTGGCCTATGTCCAACAGTGGACGCGTGATGGCTGATGATGAAATGATGATATGAAATGGTAGTGCCCTTAAACATCACTAAAGAGTTACAGAAAAGCATAAATACGCAATTTGGTAACGCGGACGACTTATTTTTACGGTTTTTCACTTATTTTGCAATTTATACTTTTTTAAACTTGCCGGAGGTTGTCAAAATTAAAACTTTTACATTTTGTTTTAATTTCTTCAAGACTACATTATATCCATAATACAAAGTTGTATCAAAAATTTTGATTACAGACTTAATTTTACTATTTACTATTTTTTCAAGCCTGATAACTTAAAAATATTCTAAAGGTTATAACAGCCTTTTTTGCCCAATGATAAAATATGCACAGTCCTCTGCTGTGGTGTATCTAGAAGCTTCATGTTTTAGTGATCAGACAATATCTTGAGTCGTAAACAAACACATAAAAGGGTGTTTAATGCATTGTTATCTATACGGGTGTAAACATACTCGTGGAACAACATTGATACGAGTTTATAAACTATTGACACGGCATTGATATTATACTCGTATTCTCGTATTCACTTATTATGGGATCTTACTAAAATTCATACGCTGTTTTTTACCCGACTGCGTCAGAAGGAGAGTAATGTTTTTCAAGCGTTTGTAATATGCATATGTCCGCTTTATTGGTATGCTCAATCTCCTAAAGGGCTGGACGGTTTATGAAATATAAGATGTCGTTTTTGCCAAAATTTTGAGTGATATACTTACGCTATATAAATTTTGGCGACCGCAAATGATAAGAAGGGCGGTTCTGGGGCTCTTCTTAGCAATATATGTATCACATGAAAGATCGTAAAAAGACCATTTCAAATAAATGTATATTATGTAATGTTAATATTACCGTTTTAATACAAATTGTCCAAATGTGTAACCAACTATTTCATACTGTTTTCTGTCAATAAAAAATATATGAATATAGTAAGCTTTACTTAAAAGATATATATATATATATATATATATGTCATCGTGGATTTTTTGTACTCTTAATTAAAAGAGTACAATACTTCCTTACATTGTCTTGTTATTTCTCAACGAGTTTAAGTAGCGTTATCAATGAAAGCTCCCAGACGGCCCGAGTCTTTCAACGAATATTGTCAAATTTGAGCCAATATACTCTATACTTTAAAAAATATATACTTTTACCATCTTCAGAACTTACTATTGGTGAAAACAGCATGAACATACTTTCAGTTGCCTTTGAGTTTATTGAGTAATTTTATGTCAAGTAAGTAAAATAATAAAGCTGAATCAACGAATATGTAAATTAGGCTCCATCGCTATAGGGCTATTAGCTTTTTATCAGGTTGCTTTTTATATTTCCCTTACATACAAATAAGTAGCCAAAGAAATAAACCTTCGTAACTCTACGCCACTGATACGGAATTACACACGGAGCCCGTTTTACAACAGTTCGTAAGCACGTGTTAGTTCACGTGGCCGTAAAAAGAACGTATCGGAGTCGTCACGTCGCTCGCCCACTGTAAACGTGTTTAAGTGTAACATATGTTACTTGAAATGCATTGAGACAATTTAAATATACACCTGCACCTGTATATATTCTATTTTCTGAATGGAAATGAACTTTTTATTTGAAAACTAAGTTTGTTAATTTTTATAAAAAAATATAACAAAAAATAGAACTGACTCAAAACGCACTAAAAAGTAAAAAATAACTGTCCTTAAAGTAGAAACCTTGGCTGGCACCGACTCCTAGATATGCTTAAGTAAATTAAAGCAACTAAATGACACAGTTATTTTTTACTTTTTAGTGCATTTTGAGTCGGTTCTATTTTTTGTTAAAAAATTTTATTTCTTACATTTTAGTGATTTATCGCCACGTAGCGTACTCGTACTATACTGTCATAGTATATTATACGGCACTTGTAGCCAAAAAGCTACCAATTCTTACACAAAAACCTAAATCGCTGCAAGTGTGCCTGTACAATTCGAAGAGTTCCTTTTATTTTCCCAGGATATCATCATCATATCCTTACATGATGACAATGGGACCATCTTGGAAGTGTGCCCTCACTAAAAAAAAGAATTATCAAAATCGGACAACACTGTAAAAAGTTATGCATGGTCATACATAAAAAAAATTGGTTGTCTGTAAAGTCGGTTTACTGACGATAGTTGAACGTGACAATGTCTTAAGAAAATACTGATGGAATGGTAGCATTTAATTGGTTATTAAAATTTTTAATTTAAGTATATTTTTATAAATATCAATTTAAATTAATAAAATAATTGATTTTGATTTTAAAATTTATATAATAAAATTTATAATAAATATATTAATTAATAAATATATTAATTATTAATTTAAAATTAATATATTTAATCATTATATTTAATAGACGGATGTCGAAGGCTGATTGTGATTCTTTGTAGCTCGTTCCGCGCTCTCGCTTGCACTTCAAGCCTTACATGGAACGCCTCAAAGCGAGGTAACGACGCATGACGTCATGTTTTTTCGTGCGTGCAGCCGGCTCTATCGAATTATAAGACGTTGTCACGTCAAAAAAATATATGTGTCGAATTGAGAACCTCCTACGTTTTATTTTGTCGGTTAAAAAGGTTGCGATATATTCATATATTCTTCGTCATTATCATCAAAATCATTTTCTATTGGCAAGAATTCGAGTTAAATACAGTGTTTCAACTCGGGGATGAATGAAACAAAAGTGAAGAGACATTTCTTAGCAAGCGCTTTTCATCGACATTTATCATCAGGAGATCGTTGTCACCAATAAATCGCAAGTGTCTTTGAGCCCAATTTAACGTTTGGAAAGGACACAAATAAGATAAATAATGTAATTGCACATTGACATATTAATACTATGGACTTCGGGTCAGC
Source organism: Mycalesis mineus (assembly GCA_034621355.1). NCBI lineage: Eukaryota > Metazoa > Arthropoda > Insecta > Lepidoptera > Nymphalidae > Mycalesis > Mycalesis mineus. The sequence goes on from CM067892.1 coordinate 14,984,109, forward strand.
GATAAAAAGTGTCCGAACCAAAAGTAAGCCAAAACGCGAAATGACTTCCAATCGCAATTCAGTCTCATATTAGCTGACTGACAGAATACACGTCAATAATGCCGTAATGTGTTATAAAAAACTTGTAAAAACTACCCGAGTAAGGTGAGAAAAGAAGACGGTGTACCATATTTTCAGTAAGGAAATATTTACTGATGATTTTAAAGTATTATTTTGCTTAGAAACAGGCTATTTTATTAAAATTTTAATAAACTATAGAAACGAATTGCATAACCAACCAAAATGAACAAAAGAATCTATCTGTCCTTTTCCCATACGCTACCCGCGTATAGGATAGAAGGAGTGCAATATGTTTATCTAATTAACCACATTTAGTTCGGATCTGCCGTGAGCAATAGAATGTTTTAGAACAACGACTGCATAGAGTTATTTTGTTGTTTAACATTTGAATTATTTAATTACTTAATTTTTGAATGAAAATAATTTGATAATTTATTTTTTATGTCAACTTATATTTTTTATGTCATGAAAATTAATCAAATAACTTTTACCATAATGGTATATTAATTTGATAACTATAAGAATTATCTAACGTCATTGAAGTAAAAAAATATATTTTCAGTTTAATTAAAAAGAGGAAAATATCGAGAACTTAAAATTTCAAAGTAAAGAACTATGTCGAGTGGCATATCATTTTGTACATTAGTGGATTTGGTTTGTAATTAATTATTATTATAACTAATTATTATTTTATACAAGATAATTACAACAATTATTATTTGGTACAAGATTTATCCCAGCATATAGAGGTCAGGGATATGTAAATATAAATTAAAATTTGCTGTAAATATAATATGTATAAAAATATAAGATGCCAAAAAAATTTGAAAGCTACCGACTCCACACCATTTATGTTGTCCTATTTTCACGAGAAGCTGTCATGTCATAAAAAGGCTGCCATGGCAACCGTCAATCGAAACTGATTACTTATTGCATGCAATTAGACTGTTGCAAATTAGACTGTATAACAATACGATAAGACATACATTACAATGTTATTTTGTGTATGAAAAAATAAATACATCCTAGTGTGTATAAAATATCTTGGGACACTTTTGACGTAAATTTTGCTTTAGACCCGAAGTCCATAGTATTAATATGTCAATGTAATTGCATAATAAATAAATCAAATTATGCATATATGAAAGCGAAGTCAAACACAATGTGCGGTAAGCGTAACACGCTTCTTAGAAGAGAAAAACACAATTTTAATAATAAAACACTTTATGCAAGGAAATAAAAAAAAACTCGGAAACGGGGAAATACACAAGAAAATTAACACTTTGTTTCCAGGCGGACAACACGGTTATTAAATAAATGTGAGCTTTTGTCAAAAGATTTATTATTCTCGGCACACGCTGGAGGAAAGCGTTATTTTTTGCGTCTTATTTCTATAGCAGTAAAGACTGTTTTGCAACGTAGTGATTCAAGCGCTCTACGATACAAATGAATGACGGTATTAAGGAACACGGCTAAGAGTTTACTAGAACTTAAGTTATCGGTATCGATGCCATAGATTTAAAGAATTCGAATACGATCAAATAGAAGTTTTCAAAGAAAACAATTTCACATGATGGGAAATTGAAAATAAGATTAACAAAGTTACTTGTACATATTAGTACATAATTATACATTTTGTGCGATACAGGGCTACAGGTAACAAACATTTTTGTTAGACAATGCTCCGGGTTTATCTTATTTCCATACCCTACACATAAAGTCATTGTCGTGAAATTTTCTGGTCGTATCGATATACTGTCTAATCGGACTATTGAGTACGGAATGCGCATACATTACTTATTAATTGTTATATTTCGTGCGTAGTAGGAACACGAGGAAAGTGGTCTGGTTCTGGTTTAAAATCATTCAGGAAAATTATAGGTTTTCTGAATGAATAATATTATAGTTCAATGATCGATTTGGTCTTGTTCTTTGAAAGAGGGGAAATTAAAGTGTCCTTCTAAGTAAGTACCTACTACACGTGTTGCTCTTTGTGTGACAGACGCGAGATGATACCATGCGTCGGCTTAAAGATAATTATTCTCTAAGCCTTTAATTATTTTTGACTGAGTTGGGAAACGAAAGCGGTTTGCTTTGTAAAAATTCCGTTTACCCATTTTTAATAAATATGTAGAGATAATTGAGTTTAGATAGTAGGTACAATTGAGCAGAAAATGCAATAATATAACGGAATTGTTCCGATGATAGACTTGAGAAGGTGGAAATGATAACTTCTAAGCTAAACATGTTAAGCTCATCGAATTTGAATCTCTTATCTCGTATCATGAGGTTCTGGATGCAAGTCCTGAATCGGACTAAAATATTAAGCCTTTTGTTCCAAAAAACTCACTATGAATTCTGAGCCCGTAATTATGAAGTTGGTAGTTATACACAAGTTTCCTCAGAGAGTATGTTTACAGTAGCAGTAAAACTTGAGAGGGATTAACACCAGCTACATGATTCAGACATTATTACCCTGAGCCCGTTAACCCGCATTAAGGCAGCATGTTGGGTGTAACTTCTATAAATCTCCTTTCCTCTAAGAAGGAAGCTTGACTCTAAGTCGTTGAAATAGGCTTACATTATATAGTATGATATAACTATTTATATCGTATGTTCATTTATAAACAGGAACATAAACAGATACACAAACATACTGTAGAATTAGAAATAACACTGTATAAACTAAAATCAACAATCGACTATTCAGCTCTGATCAGCTCCAAATCAGATTAATCATAAACAAGCGACAGCGCAGCTGAAGTCGGCCACTAATCCGGCTCTAGAGAGAGAACAAGACATTGCAATTCAAAACTTGGATAATCCAAAGCCGGCAGCCGTTCGCAATACTGCGGCCTTAGCAAGAGTTCGCGCCTCGCAAATTGCTGGTAGATGGCACTGAACTCTAGTTAGCTTGTTTTTGAAGTCTATTAGAGCTATTATTTAAAGATTTTTTTTATAATTCGGCTGTGTGAATTTCATTCACACTTTAATTTATAGTTCAGTCAAAGAATAATGTCATTGAGTATTTCTGTTTATTAATAGTTAAAGGATTTTTATAAATATAAACAATATATTTTACACACCAAGCAAACTTAACAGGACATACATTAACTTTACACGTCCTACAAAGTGTCCTTAGTTTGATGTTTGTATTTCTTTTTTGTATTTTATAATGAACTTTAAAGTATTAGTTCTATCCTACCATATAGATAGAACAAAACTATTAAGACACGAGGAGAAAAAGAAAGACAACGAACACTTCTGATTCTAGCAAAATCTGCGAACTCGTACTAAGGGTATAGTTATGAAAGCCATGGTGCTCTCAATACATATAGTCAGGATCGGAATATGGGAACCGATAGAATGGCATTTTGATTCTACTCTTGCAAAAGAGTTACAAAGGACATTGCCATAATTTGCCCCAGGCTGTCCAAACGTATGCTCATATTTAAATATTTTATTTAAATACACAATGAATTTTAAACAATTATCCATGTTTCATAGCAATCACTTGTAAATATATCAAAAATATAAGAATTTCAATAGATTTTTGTGTTCTGAATCACGTGACCGTCGTCGTAGTATGAAAAGTCAACTTTTATCAACCTTCATAACTTTTATTAGCGACTGCTTAGCTACAAGTAACTTTATTACTATTTAAATAGAAGATCTGTACTATTTAATGACATATATAATCATATCTGGACATCTCTGGAGCAGACATTCATAGATTTTACCTAAAAGATGTATTTGTATTTAAATAGAAGATCTGTACTATTTAATGACATATTTATCATATCTGGATATCTCTGGCGCAGACTTTCATAGATTTTTACGTATGTCCTTTAATATACCTACCTAAAAGATGTATTTGTATTTAAATAGAAGATCTGTACTATTTAATGACATATTTATCATATCTGGATAGTCATAGATTTTTACGTATTCTTTAATATACCTACCTAAAAGATGTATTTGTATTTAAATAGAAGATCTGTACTATTTAATGACATATATATATCATATCTGGATATCTCTGGAGCAGACTTTCATAAATTTTTTACCTATGTCCTTCCAAATACATCCTAAAAGATGTATTTGGACATATAAGACATATTGGGTATCATGTTAACGAATTAAATAAAATTAAGAAAGAAACATTTGCTGTCAATCACGTGAAAATACTGTAAAAAACAATATCAAGTAGTTTTAGTGAAGCGAAATATAAATAAATAATAAAATATATTAATGGTTAAAAACAGTTAACTGATAATTACTCTGCTGCAAATCAGTTTAAACTCACATACAGTAAAAACTGCGTTTAAACTAGGTTGAAACACCAACATCAAGAAATCCCATGACAGTAAATCTAATGTTGTTTTAGATTGAACTTGTATGCGTATCATCTGAGACCCGCGAGAACTGAGACAACCCTCATTAATCCTCATAACAGAGGGCGTCCAAGTGCTCTTCAAAGTAACAGCTTGGACATAGTTATATAATTAATGGTATGGACGAATCCCGCTTCGCATTAGTTTGACAGGGGACATGTTTAATGACTTGACCTTATTTTTTATCACTGACATTCACAGCTCATAGAGTTTGGGCCAAAAAAGTCAAAGTTATTGAGTATTATTTGTATGACGTACGCACTTTTGAATCATGCGAAATAACTCTACTTACTAATATATAGCTTGAGAGCAATTAGATAGTCTTTTATTTGGAGTCTTTTTCATTTAACTCAAGTTAGCTCTTTACTGCAATCACATCTGGTGGCAAGAGATGATGCAATCTTATAGGAAAGCTGTTTAACTTGGTAGGAGTAGAATGTCACTCCTTTCGGTTTTTACACTACACAGTACCAAAACACTAAACGTTAAAACTTCTGAAAATCTTTATCGCCCTAGCCACAAATCGAACACAATATCTTCACAAAACGGAGATACCTACTGTGTTCAATTCATTCAAGGAGGCTGTCGAAAATATTTTGAAATATTAGGTAATAAACAATAACCATTTGTTGATATTGATAATTATTGAAATTGGTTACTTCAAAACATGCTGAATAAAAACTACTCTTATTGGTAGAATCTGCTTTTCGAACCGGTAGTAGGTAGAGTTATTCAGATTCATTAATTTCATTAAAGGCAAATAAGCGCTAATCCAATTGTTTTGAAGCATTTATAACATAAATATCTAAGTGTTCACAATTTGGCTACGTCATGTGTGTACCTACACATAGTTTACGTTTTACAAAATTGGTAGCACGACTTTGATTTCAATATTTTCTCTAACTAGTATAAAATTATGTATAAACATTCATTAAACTTTTGAATATTCCCTAGAAAGCATGTGATTCGTAGAAAACACCTATTTAAAGCTTTTCAACATAAAACACGGTTGTGTGCCTCATGAAACATGTTCGCACCGCGCGACGCACTCCTACAAACATAAGTACAGACTGACGACATTTTGTCTTGAGGCCTTTTTAATACATATCTTTAAACTACCACGTAAAGTAAGCACTATTTCGCTATCTAGGTCTACTACCTATAATGGAACTCATTTTTTTTAAGAATATTAAAAATACCTAAATACAACAATACTAATTTTAAATTCCCTCCCGGTTCCCTGTGACCTAGGACATAGGTATTAACCCTTAGCCATTATCATCTTCATCACACCAGCAGATGGACGTCAACTGTTGGTCAAAAGATTTTTAACACAAAGATGCTGCATTTTGCTAGTGGCTCCCTTTTTTGTTTTTTCTTTTTCTTTCCAGGAGGGGAAAATCTTCATGGACACCCTTGTTGGATAGTCCCGGACTCCACCTGGCCAGCGGCTACCTGCGACACGCTTAATGTCGTCAGTTAATCTAGTGAGAGTCGAAGAGCCTCAGCCATCATGTGTTTGTTGACTGAAAACGATGTATTTTAAACCAAAATACAACAACATACAGCTTGGCGGCAGAATTAAGCATGTACCTATAAAATTTTGTAATAAAATGTGTTTTGTTTTGGCGCATAATGTTGGCATCTGGGGTACGAGTAACGTACGTGGAATGGCATCTCTCTGAGTGACATGCCGCTAGTGTGATCCCGCGATAAGCGCCAAACAGCTGTATCGCAGCGAAAGTTTCTAGGAGCGGGATTTACAAAGATCCTACATTTATCCGTTTTTCACGCTTTCCGCCCCGAAGATAAAGCGCCCACGGTAAGCTTTAATATTTATCGTTTTGTCTTGAATACTACTCTACATTGTACGATTCGATTTCGTATCCGCATAAGCCATAGCTCATAGCTGTGTTAAATGTCTTCGTCTTCAATTTTTGCTATACCATACTTATTTATAACATCGCACATTACATTTGTTTGCGATTCTATAGCTCAAAAAATAATATATTTTTACAAAAAATAATATATTATCAAATTTATATCAAACACTTAATTTATTACACATAATTTATTTAAAAAAGAAATATTTATAAGTTCATTAGAAGCAATACTTGAAACATAAACAAATAGAACTAATAATCCTCCTAAAAAATCCAAAAATAAAATGAAGCAAAATCAGTAAGAATTAATTAATATACCTGTAAAGAGGCAGATAAGTAATGTTTGTAAATACCTAACTAGGTAAATTCTTGAAAGTTATTATTTACTTCTAAACAGTTTTTTTATCGACTACAAGTTAGCCCTTGACTGATATCACACCTGATGTTAAGTGATGATGCAATCTAAGATGGAAGCGGGCTAACTTGTTAGAAGTAGGATGAAATCCACACCCCTTTCGGTTTCTACACGACATCGTACCGGAACGCTAATTCGCTTTGCGGTACGGCTTTGTCGGTTGGGTGGTAACTATCCACGGCGAAAGCCTCCCACCAGCCAGACCAAGACAAATTAAGAATAATCTCAATCTGCCCCGCCGGGAGTCGAACCTAGGATATAGTCTTATAAATCCACCGCGCATACCACTGTATATGGTATGGTATGTGTGTTAAAATAAACGGTCATTATTTACACATATAACATTTGCAAGCGAATGAAAGTACGAGTAATATTTAGGATTTCATTGATTTAGAATTTATAGGATTTCATTTGGCACGGAACTCATAGTAAATTAATATATGTTGTTAATGTAAGAATGACTGTATACTTCAACTTTCACCCGATAAAGTACCCGCATATTATTCTCATATTAATTTATAAACCTTACTTGTACACCATCGAAGTCGTTTTTATAATTTGGCATAGGTACTATAACTGGTAACGACTACGCATGGCTCGTGTAATATCGTCTGTAATAATATCGTATCGTACACTGCGGAGAGCCTCACACGGTATGGGTAGGTACTAGGTGCTTGTTTCAACGCTAAAATATACTGCATTAATTTCGCGCTTTGAACACTGCTTATGCTTTGGAAATTAGGTTCGAGGAACTTTGAAAATAAACCTACAGCCAGAAGTTTCGATGTAGGTATAAATAAGATATATTTAAGTATTTGAACACAAACTAGAATGTTCCATGATTGATTCACGTCTGCAAGACGGAACGGAGAACTGAGAAGGTATGTTTTTAGCGAGGGATGTGTTATTTCATAGATTGTTTTGTGAAAACGAATGTTATTATTTATGTCGGATACGTTAGACTTTTTTAGATGTAGTTTTCTGCAATGAATTCGATGTTTACCTGCTATGATTATGATTTTGATGCTATTAACGAGGGGCGCTACAGTAAACATTTAACTATATATTTCGGTTTAACTTTTTTGATGCCACTTTATGTTTTAAGTTTTGATTGTTAAAGAAGTCCCTGTTAGATTAATACTATAATAATTGACGGCCGAGTGGCGCAGTGGGTAGTGACCCTGCTTCTGCGTCCTAGGCCGTGGGTTCGATTCCCACGTCTGGAAAATATTTGTGTGATGAGCATAGATGTTTTTCAGTGTCTGGGTGTTTATCTATATATCATAAGTATTTATGTATAATATATATAAAAATATTCATCAGTTATCATAGTACCCATAACACAAGCTACCTAAGCTTACTTTAGGGCTATATAGCGATGTGTGTAATTGTCCTATAATATTTATTTATATATTTATTTACTGAATGCCTAATTATACGAGAGGACGTTTTAAGGTTAAATAAATCATCGAGCGCAGTACGGTTGCCCAGATATTGTTAAAATTAAAAAAACTTAAGTTGTAGAATCAAAACTTTGGACTTCTCTATTCATCACCATCATCATTATCAGCTTACTACAGGGCCAGGCCTCCCTCCGTAAAGGAGATGGGATATGGAGCGTACACCCATCATGCTGCTCTAATGCGGGTTGGCGGGCTTAGGGTGATAATGTTTCATTTATTAACGATCACTATGAAATGTTGATAATAGTGACCGGGACCGACGGCTTAACGTGCTCTCCGAGGCTCGGGGGAGTTACACCACCAACTTCCAGACTCCAGGCTTGGAATGTACTGAATATTTCATAGATGATTGGAAAGCTCAGAATTATTCTGTGACCTGACCAGGAATCGAACTCAGGACCTCGTGATTGAAGCCACATGACCAACCTTCGTGGCGCAGTGGTATGCGCGGTGGATTTATAAGACGGAGGTCCTGGGTTCGATTCCCGGCGGGGCAGATTGAGATTGATTTTTCTTAATTTGTCTTGGTCTGGCTGGTGGGAGGCTTTCGCCTTGGCTAGTTACCACCCTACCGACAAAGACGTACCGCTAAGCGATTTAGCGTTCCGGCACGATGTCGTGTAGAAACCGAAAGGGGTGTGGATTTCATCCTACTCCTAACAAGTTAGCTCGCTTCCATCTTAGATTGCATCATCACTTAACATCAGGTGTGATAGCAGTCAAGGGCTAACTTGTAGTCGATAAAAAAAAACATAGGCTAACTATTAGACCAACTAGGCAGACTTCTCTATTGTACCTAAACGAAAGAGTTGCTATCTGTCGAGAGCTTCGTCTACCAAATGACCTCCTATAAAGTAAAAACTCTCTAGTAAGCGCCAACTTCTACAAGCCATGTATAATTTATAGGCTTTAACACCTCTAACAGGACGTTTGAAAAATGTCGCGGCGCTTTATCATCTTAGTCAGATGTGAGGCGAGTCGCAGCGGGGCCACCGAGCGTCGGTTATTAATGTTGACAGTTCTCTGTATATTCGGAGTGGAGTGGGCTGGAGTTACGGAGTGTCAACTTGCATAAGTTGTACGCTGAAGAAATGTTGAGACTGTGTTGAGAGGGCGCGCGTGCTGTCACTTAGTTACGTGCTGGTGGACACACGGACGAACGGGATGGGTAATGACTTTGAAAATACTGCTACGACCTAATTCGGGGATTGGAAAAACAACCACATAACAGGGAGAACTAGACGTTTATTAACCAATAAATAGATACGTATACAAGATTCGATGCAGCACGCTGCAACGCCGTCGTTTCACACTTCTAAGCCTGAAGGGACCCATCACGGTGGCGACGATGATCTGCCTCGGCACCTCACGGCCACACACCCCAACCACACTGGGGGACCACTACAGATCCATCGTCCTTACACGCACACTCTCAGGGAACATCTCCCTACATTCCTTCAACCGTCTTGACTCAACGACAACTCACTTTGAACTCTCTAAATCTAGTCTTTGTTCTGCACACTAAATGAATTTGAATTGTTCCATTCTTTTAACTTATTCCTTTTTTAACTTGCATTTATTTTTAATCCAAATGAGGTTTCCAACTATAAACTCTTTTACTTCATAATTCCTTCGAGGGGTCATCCGTAACAATTCAATACCCAGGTCAAATCACTCCATATCCATGGCTAGCTAGCGCTACTTTTTTGTTCTGTGGTAGAGTCTCTGATCTAATCCGCAGACAGACAGAAATGGCGGTACAGTAAATATTCCATGTTAACTACTAAACACCACAACAATTTTTTTACGACTAGAGAACTCTATATAATATTATAAAGCATTTTATGGATTTTAGGTTCAATTGTGTGGCAGGGAGCAAAACTTACAATAGATCCAGGGACGTTTTTTGTTCGGAAGCCTTAATGTACGAGTTTGTCGTCTCACACTTGTCTGCCGATAGCGCTTAGCCAAACTTATTAAAGTTTTGAGTTCAAGTTTGGAGACAACATCAGACAACAACAGCAGACGATGTCTCGCAGCGGCACTATTAATTTGTATATATTTAAATGGAGTAAGACTCATGGCGAGTTCCTATATGAATACAGTCTGCTGTAATTATTGTCTGCAGATGGCTACGAACTTGCACCTTTACACATTTCTTTAGTAATCCCTCGAACTTGTAATATTAAATATAATATATTTTTAATTATATTAGTAATTGAATATAGCCCTATGGAACAGTGTGTCGCCGTAACCTACTCGCGTGACTAATGACTCGGAAAACTACATTCCGAGTTCCCGGCCCACTCGTCTTTGTGCTCGGCGTTTTTCTTTAGAAAACTTTGGACTGCAAGTTTTGGGTCAACAGCGAGGTCACTTTGTCACACTAGGCCGGGCTAGTGATTCATGAAAATTGGGCTGTTCTTTTCGCTTGTCTATTGGTTTTGATATGACAGAGAAATACAATCTTAAGGATTAAAATATTAAAAACCTAATTGTCATAAATTGAAGAGGAATGACGACTTTTGTATCAATTATATCCATCATAAATTACACAGTTCAACGTTTATTTGGACGAGTTTATAGGATCTTCGTCGTATCTAAGAACCATAAAGATAACGTTAGATTTTAAATGAAAAAAATCTTATCGAAGCAAATTTGATTAGAAACTACGATGTTATAGACATACACACAGGCACGTGAAACTTTGTCGAATTTAAAAAAAATCGTCAATATTTTTTTAAATAATAAATTTCTTTGTAATTAATTTGTATATGTATAATCTTTATTCACAACAAGTAAACGAATAAAGAAAATAATGATGATAATAATTTTCAACACACTAATAACTATAGATATAGAACCGCATAAAGTTTCGGAAGGTCCGACTGCGTCATATTCTCGTAAACGTTTTACGGCACAGTCCCTCTATAACTCTCGTCTGAACTGCTACTGGGTGCTTTTAAGTACCAAGAGCCTTGTTATACTTACATGTAATAACGTACTCAATGCGGTGCTTTTTTTTTAACTAGGTCAAAAAAATTTTTCTTCTATAGGAGGGAAATCCTCATGGACACCTCGTTAGGTAGTACCGGACTTTTACCGGCTAAAACCCCTCCTGTCACCCTGTTGACCGTGTACCCGCCTTTCAGCCTAAAACACGGCAACATTACTGACTAATTTTCCTTTCTCCTTTTCTCTTCTTTCTCTGTATATTATACTGCCGGATAGTTGTAATTTTGCTTTCATGACAATACTGTCTTGAATTCTTGAGCCAATCGTTCAAAAATCACCGTGTCAGGTTCTCGGCTGCTTTGGATATTACTTTGATACACTGCTACATTTTTGACGACCTCCGTGGCGCAGTGTAATGTGCGGTGGATTTATATGAGCAGATTGAGATTTTTCTTAATTTGTCCTGGTCTGGCTGGTGGGAGGCTATCGCCGTGGCTAGTAACCACCTTACCAACAAAGACGTATCGCCAAGCAATTTAGCGTTCCAGTACGATGTCGTGTAGAAACCGAAAGGGGTGTGGATTTTCGTCCCACTCCTAACAAGTTAGCCCGCTTCCATCATTGACTGCATCATCACTTAACATCAGGTGTGATAGCAGTCAAGGGCCAACTTGTAGTCGATAAAAAAAAATCATCACATACTTGTCGACGCATGATAATTCAGATACTTCCAAATATATTCTATGAATAATTTTAGTCCGAAATTCTGACCTTATAACCTTTAATATAGCCAGATATTAAGCTGGTTGATCATAATAAGATAGAAGCTTAAGTAGCAGAAGCTATTATATTAGTATTAGAATAAACTTCGTGTATAAGATTTTGGTATTAAATAACATCAATGCTAAAACTGAACTGAAAATAATTTCGATTTATACCTACATTTTACAAATATTTCATCATTAGAAATGAATCAGAACTCGAAAGGTTACCGAGTGACGTCTTCAGTTCCTTTTCACCCACGCCTGCTGCCTGAGGGATTAACGAGCGAAATTAAATCAAAACTAAGGCATTTTCAGATTCCACAATTTCCAACTCACTATTGGATATTTAAACTGTAATAGAGGCCAATATTTCACTCGCAACACGTTCCGATACATAGTCAATGTGTATGAAGCGACAGTACAAACAACGCGAGCTAGATGGAATTCTAAAACTGCTCGAGCGAGCTTTAAGAAAGCATTGACATGAATACAAAATCCCAGCTTACTGTTCAAGGTTCAGACATGTTTTCAAAACATTGGATAAATCTCTTTGGAATAGAAAACTTATTTTTGCCTTTAGTTTCTGCTGGGTGTTTAGTAGTTTTAACGTTTATTACAAAATATTCATCTTTTCTCGCCGTTTTTTAAGTGAAAGTAATGTGGTGTACACATATTACTTATGAAAATGGCTTGGAAATTTTTGTATTGGGTCCGAACTTTCCAAGTCTATTTAGATAATATGTATGTCTACTTTTATTATTGTATCATGTTATATTATTGTGTACATTGTTTTAATAATACCATAATTATTAGTCGGGTACTAACATTTGACACATTTTCCTTAATGAATATATCCTCCTTTTTTTAAGTCGGTTAAAAATAAAATTGATGAAAAAATCACATAAAAATGCAGATATACCAATATAACTACTGTTTTAGTAAAAAAATCTTAAAAAAAGCAAATAAATATTTAAATATTACTTATCTCGTATTATTTTCTGCTTCCAAAATATATTTCGCAGCTGTATGAAATTGTAAAATGTCGTCTGATGGATACGAAGTAGACATTCAAAGTTGAAATTCTCTTCATTTCAAAGCCCATTCCAAACTTGGAGGCAATATTTTTACGGAAATACTTGCTCCGGAACGAAATTTTGATAGTCAGATTGTTGTAAAATAACTCTCGATTAACGAATGATTAATATTATTGTTCTTTTTAGTTGCGATGCCATATTACCTTATTGAGGCAATTGCATGAGGTGGATCTATTAACGGCCTACTACAAGGTCAGGACTCCCACATTATAGGAGAGAGGATATAGAGAGATAAGGAGCTTAGACCCACCTTGATCTTCCAATGCAGATCATCATCAGCATCATCATTACCAGCCGGTAGACGTCCACTGCTGGACATAGGCCTCTTTTAGGGACTTCCAAACACAACGATCCTGAACCGCCTGTTGCCAGCGGCTCCCTGCGACACGTTTGATGTCGTCAGTCCACCTGGTTGGGGGTCGACCAACGCTGCGCTTTCCGGTGCGGGGTTGCCAATCTACCACCTTGGGCCCCCAATGTCCATCAGCTGTTCGAACTACGTGCCCCGCCCATTGCCACTTCAGTTCTGCGACTCGCTGAGCTATGTCGGTTACTTTGGTTCTTCTGCAGGTCTCCTCATTTCTGATTCGATCACGCAGAGATACTCCGAGTATTGCTCTTTCTGAGCCTTCTTATGAAGCCCGCAGATAGGCGGATTTATTGCGACAATCTTCATTTCATTGCCGATCATTATCAGATGTGTTAATGATAGTGACAGAGACCGACGGCGTAACATGCGAAGCACAGGAAGTAACAGCACCAACTTTTGACTCAAGCAAAAAGGAAGGAAAAACTCAAAATTATTCCACTATGTGACTGAAGATTCAAACCCCTCGTGAACAACGCGGCAGTCATGAGGTGGCTTATGATATTTGCTAAATAATGATTATTTACTTGTGTATCTTCTGACTTCAAGATAAATACGTGACAATAAGTACATTGAGTATCTTTTCAATGTCTAATGGGGTTTAAAATTATCTAAAAATAGAATGCAAAGTGTAATAAGATTAGGACAGGAATGAAAATTTATACTGATTTTATCGTAGACAAATTCATGAGCGTTACTTAGTAATATGTCATGAAAGTAAAAAAGAAAAACATTCGTGCCTTATATCAAGCATAAATCTGTCTTTACCGTGATTTTGTAATAAAACGGCAATAAAAAATATTTGTGCCCAAAGGATCTTTTGCAAATAACCCCGGCGGTCATCCTTAACATATTGATATGGACGTTTTCTTTACTCGGACGTGGTTTAGCATACCCTACGAATAGTATGGTACGGATACTTTATATACAACGATGAATTGTTTATTTGAAAAGCAACGTATCTATACTAAAGCCAAACTAGATTGAGAATGCTTGTCAACAAACATGAAGGTAGAAATCACTAGTCATTTTACACCTAATTTTTTTAATTAACTTGTTAATGACGAATTCATGGCAATAAATTAGATTAGTAAGATTAAAAGTAATGAATATATTCAATATCTTTTAAATAAGATTTAATAAAAAGAACAAAACATAATTTTAAATTTATTAGGAGTTAAATGTGTTGCATTTTCTACCTTCATTTTAAATTTGTTTGTTGACAAGCATTTTCAATCGAGTTTGTCTTTAGTATAGTCAAATTACATTAAATTAAAAATGTGGTGCTTCGACACTCGCTAAATAACCTAAAGTAAAGAATTTCACAATTATTTCCAATAATAGAAAAACGAAACGAAATTATATTTCTATAAGCTTATCACATTTTCATCGTTACAGTTAAGAATCATATAAATTACATCAGTTTTTATACTTAAAAGCACATAAACGGTCCTTCATTTTAAAATTGTGAAGTGAACAGACAGACAGCAAATAGACACGTCCATTATTAGAATATATTAAATTGGATTATACCTATCTAACAAATAATTAGGCAATCACGTATAAAAACATTTTTCCCTCAATTCATCAGGTCACCACCATATTTCCCAAAATACTTTTGATCTCAATAAGACAAAGCAACTCTTTACTTTATTTAATTTGCCGATTAAAACCGCATTAAATTTTGCTGATTGGTTTTGAAAATAGGTGAGAACAAACAGAAATAAAAATAGTTTTTTTTGTGATTTTATCGGTTTTCTAATTTTATTCCAATCCATTTCCAACCATAACATTACTTAGCCATACCGAACCGTAGCAAATTCAGTTTTTTAATATTTTATTTGGCATTATATAGTCACACTGCTGATATCTCTAACACGGTTTCCCACTTTAAGTCTATACTTAAAGTAGAAAAAGACACTTCTATAATGTCTTTTCTATTTTGTGCTTAGACTCACTAAGCGTAGGTTAGAACGGTTGATTTGTTTTGTGACCCTGTAACGAACACTATTAGATGGTGCTGTCCAAGGCTCGTAGGGTGCTCGATATTTCATAACGTAACCGAGGATGAACCCGAAAAAGCCAAAAAAAAACAAAAAGATAAGCGTAAATTGCGCCATAAATGCTAGTGAGGCAGCTCAGAGCAGAAATTTTAAAATCATTTCGTTGAAAACAGTGAAACTTTTATTTTGAAACCACTAGAAGTAACATCTGGCCAGCCATTACCGCTGCATTAATAAATATGCTACATTTTTACCGCGACTTGATTTTTTTAGTCTTTTAAAACTGTCTGTTAAAAAATTGAAGGCATTTTCTACTTTAAGAAGATTTTGGGTTTCAATGTCACACACCTCTCTCTATATTACTTTAAGGCTTGTGTGCACCAAGATTTCGGTTATTATAACCAACGGTTATCATAAGCTAACCGTCGGTTACTATGAATTTACTATTTATATTGTACGACAACCCGTACGCTGGTTAAGGACGTAAGTTCCGTTATGATAACCGCCCGCTTTACATCCTTAACCAGCATACGGGTTGTCGTGAACAAATTTATAGTACCCGACGGTTAGCTTATGTTAACCGTTGGTTATGATAACCGAAATCTTGGTGCACACAGGCCTAAATAATCTAACGATCTATTTCGTCTGTAACAACGTTTAACTTACACACATAAACGCATTTGTACTGTCACTTTATTACTACATCCATAGGCAAACCATCTTGCAGAAATAGACAAAGTATAACATATACGTTGCCTGAAAAAGCTATCTAAATATACCTATTAATTCTAATACATTCTTCCTCTTTAATATAAAGTTTATCTTATACAATTTCTCGTGTTATTGCTATTTTAGAACAAGAGAATAGTAATGGAAAATGGCAAAGAACTTCCGCATTGAACAAGTTAGGGTTGTCACTTGAAAAATAAATTAACTTTTACAAACAGAACGTAAAATTAAATTGCAGCCAGCTTACGTGCTTCATCATAATGCTTACAGTTATGTACCCAATATAATTTTTGCTACTAACATGGCCGGTAACAACAATAGTAATGAGAAGAAGGAGGTTGTCTGTGATTTTATTTTAATGATAACCTTTGATCTGAGAATTCAAAGGACTCGGAGAATCTATAATCAACCAACTCATAAAATATAATGGCGATGAACCAACTACCAAAACTGACTTTTGATGGGCAAAAAGTTTGTGATGATTACTTGTTTCACTTCCTGACATATTATAAAACAACGTCCCCCGCTGCGGATGTCAGTCTGTTTGTCTGTTCGCGATAAACTCAAAGACTTCTAAACGAACTGTCATGTTGTTTTCACTAATAGATTGAGTGCTTTTAGTATATAATTAGTTAAGGTTTTACGTTAATAGATAAAATGTGATGGTAACGCTGCTTTATCAATCTGAGATATAACAAAACAATGTTTTCTCTTTATTTCTCTTTATTAGGTCTACAAAAAAATGTTTGAGATGGCATTAATCGTTCTTTTGAGGATAACTTGCAATACCCATTTCTCTTAAAAAAAGGTTTACATATATTTGTTTAATTATTGGTGATTTCGAAGGTTCCAGCACATTATTTACCACGCGGGCGAAGTCACGCACGTGTGCTAGCAAAAAAACAAGTGAAAACAGTAGTTGATAACCCTTTTTTTTTTCTGCCAGGTCAGCACGGAACCGTTGTTATTGTTCTCTTTGTTTCTTTTCCATCTGTTCCCTTTCCTCTCTTCTGACCATAATGGCTCGGAGCATGTCGGAGTGTTTACGCCATGCTTGCTCTCCTGCCAACATGCGTCCCACGAGGTTTCGGGCATCCAGCCTGTCTTCTGGTCCCTGGGCCGCTGCTCTTAGGTCTGCGACACCCACGCACTCAAAAAGCGCGTGCCTAGGAGTATCTATCTCGCCACAGAAGTAATAGCTTTCACTCGGTGCCTTACCTATAGCGAAGTGGTACGTATTAAATACCCCATGTCCACTTAACGCCTGAGTCACCCACCGGTCTACTTCGCCGTGCTCCCTTGTATGCCACCTTTTAAGATTGGGGATCAGCTCTCGTGTCCAGGTCCCTTTTCCTATTCCCAACCATTCATTTTACCATTCGTTTAGTATGCTCTCGCGTACTTCCTGGGATGGTCTCTGTTTGTTTTCGAACAATATTGCTCGCTCTTTCACTAGCTTCGCTATAGGTATTAGCCCCGATATTACCAGCACCGCTTCTGTGGAAATCGTTCGGTAGTTGATAACCCTAGCGCGCACTTTGAAGACATGGAGATTCACTTTCAGGGTCGTATGCCTTTTTATGCTAATAGCGGAGCTGACTTGGGTGGGCTGAGAACAATTTTTATTTGCCTTACACTATCCAAATACGAAGATGAAATACCGAAAATACAAGCGCAAAATTTTTATTGTTTTAGATAGCTGTCTGTTAAATCCAGCAATAACATTATATTATCGAGTACAATTTTATTATTTATTGATTTGTTACAATATTAAGTGCATTTTAATTTCGGTTTAATTTCTTAATTTTTTTTTAATTAGTCGTGGCTCGCTACCACCCTGCTACAGAGACTTTAGCGCCACCTAAATCAATAAAGTATTTTGTCCCCACTTATCCCCGATATAGTGATCCTTGTTTTTCTTTTTTCAGTTCATAACTTCTATGCAGTCGGGTTTTTTGTTTTTATAATAATAATTTTATTTGAGACTTTTTTGTTTTAGTTTCTGGTATAGGAATGATACGGTACACTTTTTGACATTTTTTGTGAAACGGCAATATAAACATGATATAATATTTATATTTTTGAAATAGTCTTTTTATGACCTTTTATTTGATACCCATATTGCTAAGATAAGAGAAAGAAATACACACATCCCCCCTTTTTCCCCCATTTACAGCCGCCATTTTGAAAATTTATATAGCCTATGTCACTACCACAATTTTAACAAATTCAATGACACCTCACCTGTCAAAATCCGTTTAGTCGTTTAGGCTGTAGCGCGTGCCGAAGAAATGGACATACATACATACATACGCTCGAAAAACAAAACCCTCCTTCTGACGCAGTCGGGTAAAAATAAATCACCTAATAGTGACTCACGTCTGGCAACCCTCCAGTTCTCGATTCAATATGTAATGAATATTGATTCGAAACACTTTAAATAATCGACGGTAATGCTCTTTAGTAGTTAAATATTTTAAATTATCGTTTAAATTATATCCTCGTTATACGGTGCAATTTAAATTCGAACCACGATATCGATGGTGAATGACAAATGAATGCAGATACGACTAGCGACGCGGCACGACTTCACATGGATTTCATGACATTTTGTATCAATCACTGTCAAATGTATTTTAAGGGTTTCATACCCAAAAGGTAAAATCGGAACCCAAAGACTCCTCTGTCTGTCTATTTCCGTATGTCTGTTTGTTTATTGTCAGGCTGTATCTCACTACCTATGCTAGCTAAATCTTCATCATACCGTGTATATATATCTATATATATATAAGATAATACATTCATTAAAAAATCTTCACAGGTTCACAATAATCCTGAAAAAAGAATAAAATAAATATTAAAGGGGCTCAAATAACAAATGCGATTTTTACTGCCTCCGTGGCGCAGTGGTATGCGCTGTGTATTTATAAGAAGGAGGTCCTGGGTTCGATTCCCGGCGGGGCAGATTGAGATTTTTCTTAATTTGTCTTGGTCTGGCTGGTGGGAGGCTTCACCGTGGCTAGTTACCACCCTACCGACAAAGACGTACCGCGAAGCGATTGAGCGTTCCTGTACGATGTTGTGTAGAAACCGATAGGGGTGTGAATTTCATCCTATTCCTGACAAATTAGCCCGCTTCCGTCTTAGATTGCATCATCACTTAACATCAGTCAAGGGCCAACTTGTAGTCGATAAAAAAAAATAATAATAAAAAAAAAAAACGTTAAGCACACTTACCCGGTTTTTCAATTACTATACGAATACCATAATAGTAATGACCGGGAATGTAGGCTTAACGTATTCTCCGAGGCACTGTGGTATAGCACTTTCATAACTCTGAGATAAGAATATTTATTGATGAGAAACAAAATACATAGACAATTCCGATATTTCTGTGAGGTTTTCCTAATTGGCCTATTTACCCGACTGCGTCAGAAGGAGGGTTATGTTTTTCGAGCGTATGTATGTATGTATGTCCATTTCTTCGGCACGCGCTATAGCCTAAACGGCTGAACGGGTTTTGACATAAAGTATTTAGAATTTTATACAGATATATTGATCCTTGTTTTTCTCTTTTCAGTTCATAACTTCTAAGCAGTCGGGTTTTTTGTTTTTATAATAATAATTTTTACTAAATAAAGTATAAAAACGTTTTCGTTTTACTGAAATTATTTTTTAAATAAAATATCTAGTTAAAAACTCAATTAGAAAATGGCACTGTAAGTCGAGAAGACCAAAAGGTTATATTAATTTTAATAACAATTTGCTTTTACCGAGCGGTAACCAATTTTTGTAAGGATCGATTTCAATTAACTTGAAACCTACGCAAAGTCGTTTCACTGGTAGAGAGTAGAAACACGACCGCGCTGTTTTCAATGACAATACTTCAAATAAAAAGCCCTTTAGGGTAAAGAGTAACAGCGTAGTAACACTAACGACGATTACTGACTGCAAACATCAAGTTTACAAAACTCCGGCTAAAGTTTCACAATACAGACAATTTTTTTTTAAATAAATAATAAATAAATATTATAGGACAATTACACACATCGCTATATAGCCCCAAAGTAAGCGTTATGGGTGCTATGATAACAGATGAATATTTTATAAACATAAATACTTATAATGTATAGATAAACACCCAGAGACTGGTAAATATCTATGCTCATCACACAAACATTTTTCCAGACGCGGGGATCGAACCCACAGCCAAGGACGCAGAAGCAGGGTCACTACCCACTGCGCCACTCGGCCGTCAACAATATCTTTATGTATAAGCAAAATATTATACAATAGACTGACTGAAACACAAAATCGTTAACACTCGATTGACTTGAAATTTTGCCTAATAACTCGTTTCCAATTAACGTGCTCTCCGAGGCACGGGGTTACTACTTATTTTCATCAATTCCGAGTTTACAATTTTTACTGAAAATTTTTAGAAGATAGAAACAGTCAGTATTTTTCTTAGATTGATAAGAACTCAGGGTTTCACAATCCGTAATAAAGCTTGTATTTATTTTTATCGACTACAAATTAGCCCTTGACTGCTATCACACCTGATGTTAAGTGATGATGCAATCTAAGATGGAAGTGGGCTAATTTGTTAGGAGTAGGATGAAATCCACACCCCTTTCGGTCTCTACACGACATCGTACCGGAACGCTAAATCGCTTGGCGATACGTCTTTGTCTGTAGGGTGGTAACTTGCCACGGCGAAAGCCTCCCACCAGCCAGACCAACACAAATTAAGAAAAATCTCATTCTGCCCTGCCGGGAATCGAACCCAGGACCTCCGTCTTATACCACTGCGCCACGGAGGTCGTCAAGAATATATAATATATAATAAAAATACTTGTATTATAATACTTTGTACCCAGTAGTTTCAAACGCGTAGATCCCGTTCCTATAGTGGTAACAGGAAATCCAATCCAATCCAATCCAAATGTCCAATTTTATATCCTATCTTATAATCCAATGTTTATATTGCGAAATGAATAACTATGTTACATTTATGTCAAGCGAATGTACAGTATTAGAGTTCACGTGATGACTCAGCGGTATTTTGCTTAGGTATTTATAGATTGTGTACAGACAGAACATTACGTAAATATAGCCGAGGGCGTATGCTAAGTATTTATACAATACCATGAAGCAGAAAGGCAGTTCCACTTGTACTGTCATTACAGACACTCGTAATAAAATGCTTTTAAAAAATCATTTAAAAGCCCATAACATAAAAACTATTCAGTACAGTTTTAAATTTTATATTTATACGTACACCATACAATTTGAAACACGTTGTCGCTTGGAATATTGCATCTGGTGGTTTGAAAAAAATCTTTAGTTTACTTTAATCTTATAGTATTTGGGAATAATATAATAAGATTTAACTTTATAACTAAGAAATCTTGAATTCAAATTTCCTTCTTGAGTGTCTTTGGTCAATTTGACTTAATAGTCAATATTAAAATTCAGATTCGTTTATTTCAAGAAGCCTTAATGTACATGCACTCTTGAAACGTCACGTTAGACAATTTGTAGTAACTCTTCCACCGACCCGGAAAGCAGGTTCTATTGAAAAGAGCCGGCTCATCCGTAATTTAAAGTAGCAAACATTTGCCAGTGTTCATTAATAGCGTATTTTTCTTGCCCACTGCAGGTGAGAGGGTATTTGGAGTTAAAACCCAGCACTACAATCCTTTGACCCGTGCAACTGAAAATTTTATAGATAAATCTAATGTTAAACCCAGGGCATCATGTTTCAAAGTCGCATAGAGAATCAACTGGACCAACGTAGCAGTTGCTAATATTGTACATAGTAATGTCAGTCGTAAAATCAGGGATTAAAAAAAGGAATTTGTAACAAAAAACAGACCGCATAATCAGCAATTAAGAATGCCGCAAATTATCTTTGACTGCGAAACACGGGGGACCCCCGTTAGACCTTCCCGGGGATAATCGTATAAATTTATAAATGTACCTTATCTGCCGAGTTTCTTACCGTTGTCACGGAACTAATTAATTGCTCTGCGGATATTTTTTACAATGTAAATTACTGTGGTATTAATTTTTAGTTGCGCATTTACGTTGCAGAATAAATTGCTGGCAGATTAATTTGTAAATTATTATTATACATAGCTTGTTTAATTGGCTCTTTTTTTGCTACCAAAGACATTTTATGACTTGAAGATTATTAAAACTTTGACAAATTGTAAGCTCATTTTTTAAATTAAATAAACTAGCATCACGTTCCGACAGATGTGACAAAAGATAGGTTCCCTATGTCATGTTGAGGAATCCGAACTCCTAACGCTTTAGTAAGGTGAGCGAGTCGTTTTGCTAAAATAATTTTTGAATCTTTGAGTATTATCTAAAGCATGGATAACGATTTCTTAAAGGGATTTTTTTGCCAAGTTATTACTTGGTTATTTTTTGGTGGTAAATCATTTTTACTATATTTTATAAACAGGTTATTTTGGCCAATGGCAATATGAGTACATAATCCGAAAAAAATCTCCGTGTCGTCCATATGCTTTTTTATGGAAGCCCTTGCGTAAATATCAAAAAGCTTAGTAGGTACTGAAACATTTTGCCTACGTGTGTATTAAGTTCAAAGAAAGAAAATCTTTCATAAGAGTTGACGAAGTCCGTTGGGTTATTTGCGCAACTTCTTTGAGGAAATCTTTGCTTGGCCAGTATTTAATACGTATTTTACTTTGCCCACCAAAGCCCGAACGATATATGGCTTTTCTAATACGAACGCCATATATTATACTGTTTAAGGAAAAGATTTTTCGACTTAGCGAAACTGTTTTCTGTTTGAAATCTGGGATTAAACGTACAACTTGTATTTTTTATTTGTAGACCCCGTAATTGAATGAAAAGGTTTGCTAAAATAAATAGGAAAAAAAATTGCGTCATGAAAACGTTGCGTTTTTTTATCACACTTACACTATAAGGGAGAAAGTTTGTGTGTGTACGAGTATGTTTGTTACTACACGCCCCAAATAATAAACATGAATTAAAACGTAGGTTATTTGACGGCCTCCGTGGCGCAGTGGTATGCGCGATGGATTTATATGACGGCGGTCCTGGGTTCGATTCCCAGCGGGGCAGATTGAGATTTTTCTTAATTTGTCTTGGTCTGGCTGGTGGGAGGCTTTCGCCGTGATATTGCAAAAGTTATCACTCTACCGACAAAGACGATATCGACCAAACAATTTAGCGTTTCGAAACCATGTCGTGTAGAAACCGTAAGGGGTGTGGATTTACCGCTAAGCCACGTTCTCCTACTCCCGAAGTTGTGCTTTCCATCTTAGTTTTTGTCCTCATGGGTTAAGGTTCTGAAGTATAGTCAAGGCCAACGATAGAACTATGCAATATTAAAAAATTAATTTTTATTCCGAAATTCTCACTGGAACTGGAATACGCGGGAGAGAGCTAGTATATTATAAATCAAAGTAGAAAAGTTTACATTTAATCCTGTAAACATAGTATTAAACGTTATCATGTGGCAGCTTGGTAGCTGGAATCTGGAAATGCATCCTTAACATGGCAGCTAATTAACGAAGCCTTGTGATCGTCTCAGTATGCATGTCTCGATCAAGTATCGTGAACTACTTACGTGCTTTAACGTATTGCTTTTTTATTTACTTTATCTTAACTCGGGATATATATGACTTTTTTTATCGACTAGAAGTTGGCCTTTGACTACTATCACACCTGATGTTAAGTGATGATGCAGTCTAAGATGGAAGCGGGTCTTCAAAATCCACATCTAAACATATAAGACTTTTTAACACCATATATAATCGAAAGCATACAAAGAATTTAGGATTAAATTTGGATACCTTAGATTCATATTGTTGATTGTATTCTACTGCTAGTTTATTCATATTCAGAGTATAGCTATTTTTATAAAATTTATGAGTACATTTCGCGTTAATATAGATTTTTATCTGAATGTTGTGTCCCAGACTATCCTTTTAATAGTACAACTAGATTCTTAAACAAATTAATGGTTTTAACTTATGTGCCATTTCATTTTCTACTTTACTTTATGAAAAAAGATGTTATGAAATAGATAATTTACTTTATATTTTAAAAAATACTGACTTCTTAAAAGTGGCGTCAAACTCGTCTTCTTCAACTGGCGTCAAATGTGCAAATTCGGATTAGAACTTAGAAAAAATAAAATCCAATAAATCATTTGCGTTAAAGATTGTAAATAAGAATGCGCATTGAAAATCATCTAAAGTCGGGTAAAAAGCCAAAATTCTACATCAACATCATTAGAGGGAGCGTTGGAAAATCTTACATTTTTCCTTTTATTTTTCACTCTAATCCCTTACGTAAAAAATTTTAAATCGCTGAGAGGAGTAAAGCATCCAAGCTGTAACTGAGGATCACTAAGCTTAACTGGTCCCACAAGAGACGTAATCACAAGACAAATGGCCAATGCACATCGACTGAGTGCGGGAATAAAAATTACCATCTTAACACTATAATAAAAGCTGATTAAGTTTG
This sequence comes from Mycalesis mineus, assembly GCA_034621355.1. Lineage (NCBI taxonomy): Eukaryota > Metazoa > Arthropoda > Insecta > Lepidoptera > Nymphalidae > Mycalesis > Mycalesis mineus. Next base: position 15,008,765 of record CM067892.1, read on the forward strand.
CGGGCACTGATTAAATAAATTAATTAATAATTCTTTGTGAGTGTTCGCTCCTGGAGAGTGAAGCTATCGCCATGATTACTTTTATCGTCTAAATGCATTTTTGTTATGTTTATCGCTACAGGTACTAGCACAGTAGCTGTATACCTACATTAACAAATAAAGAGTTTGGGTAGTCCCTGTGGTTTTAGCAATAGTTGGCTGTAGATACTCGTATACCACCTATTGTTAAGAAGAAAAGCAAACAAAAGAGCAACTTTTCGCATGTTTGCAAGTTACGCTCATTCTTATAATACGCTGTCATATTACTATGACTACTGCTGACTTTATACTCTAGTCGATCAGTTCAAAAACGTGAAAACTCTATTTTTCACGTTTTTGAACTGATCGAATTTGAATTGAATAAAGGTCCTAAAATATGAGCGATGGCTCATTCGATTCGGAATCACCTCTAGAAAAATGTTTTTGAAGGATTTTGGAAAAAATCATAATTAACAAATTAATAAACTTTTATGAAAATTTACCGCAGGATCTTATAAAGTACATATATCAAAAGGGCTCCACGAAGTTTAAAATTTTTAGGCCAATTATTTATACCTTTCATTCCATTGTTTATGCCAATGGAAATTGGAAAAAAATTTGTTGGTTAACAATTGAATAACTTTTTGAAAAATGATGATTAAACTTTTTTTCTTCACAGCTCGATTCTTTCAAGTGTTAAGAAGATACGAGAATTTTTTAAAATCACATTTTATGTTATAAAAAAAAATAAAATTATTTTTATTGCTGAAATCTATTTAGCGGCGGCGCGCGCATTTTTTTCATCTTATTTTGATAATAACAATTGCAATTTTTACCTGCGCCAAAATACTTCAAAAACATTTTTCTAGAGGTGATTCCGAATCGAATCAAAAGTCATCGCTCATATTTTTACAACCTTTATCTCTATTTTTCACGTTTTTGAACTGCTTGACTAGACTATTAAGCACCATTGCTGTACTCAAATGTTAAGGGTTTGCTTTCAGGTGCCATTGCAAGCACATAAAGTTTGATACTTTGTATAAGACCTGTACGACACGTTCCTGGTATATTTTTCAACATATATCAGTTCGACCATCTACTGCTAGTTCAGTCAATTAAAAGAAAAATATCGATATAAAAAAGAACAGCATTAAACACTCATAAGAAATTCGAGCATGCAATTAAAAGAACAATGAAGTTCTAGACGACGTTTTTCAATTCTAGAAAAGTTATCAAGAGAATAATAAAATCGGTGCGGGAACAGTTAATGTGCAAATTTGTGGCCGACCGCAGACGGCAACAACAGACGGCGATTCGCAACAACACTACTGATTTACAATATAATATTATGTATTTATATAAAAAGAGGTATCGCCTGCCATAAATCCTATTTTATAGAAATACACAGTATAGTATCGCAGCGACAAGTCGCCTGTAGTTGTCGTTTGCGGTCGGCTAGGAACTGACACCCTTATATTGTGCTAGCGGTTTGCATTATTTTATAATGTCTGCGACAGGCATTATTCCGAGTAGCGTAACGAGACGCAAAAACGTGTTCAGATGAATTAAGTGCCACTTGTGAAATGTACGTGTATTTTTTTTGTTAAAAACGCATTTTGTTTGCATTTTATAACAATACTGGCTGCGGCCTGCTGTTTCTTCTGAAATAAATGAAAGAGGCATACTCGTATGTGCGTATAAGTGATCTATCTCCGGTGTAACTTATTCCAGCAGATCTTTGCCCACAGTGTCTAAACCTCTTGCGAATTTTGAAAGGGATATTGTACAGTTATGTTCCGGAACGCTAAATTACTTGACTGGTATTTTAGTATAGAGACTGTCCTTTTTAGTATAAAGTTACCGACCTTTTTCGGTATAGAAAACGGAAATTGATTGCATTACTAAAATAATTCAATTAAAAAAAATATGTATTTTTGATAATAATAGTCTTAATCCGCTCTATAAAGTATTGTTGTGAGTCTGCTTCCAGCTTTATATCAGGCTACAAATAGTGGACGAAAACGTATTTAGTTAAAGCAAACGAACTTGAGCGTTTTCTTCCATTCTACATTTAAATTATGCTTTTCACGGGCAATTCTTTGAGACGTATTCGAATTATGTTTATTTGCAATTTTTAACTTAACAATATACTAAATATAAATTCTATTGAAAAATTTAAGGGACATACTTGTATGATAATTTAAGGGTGTTGTGGTGCAGCGGTGGAATTAAAATAACGAAGGTCCTGGATTCGATTCCCGGCTACGACGATTGAGATTTTATAGGTCCAGTTCCAAACACATCTTACAATGTGCTACCTCCCGCCGATCTAGCGTAGGCTTAAATGTAAAACCTTCTATACCTGTTGGTTTACCTAAAAAGTTGTGTCATACAAAACTCTGTAATTAATAAATTATTTAATTTAACTTTAACCGACGAAAAAACGGAGGAGGTTTTCAATTCGGCGCGTATATTTTTTGTTTTTTTTTCTTTATGATCACGCAAAACTTTTTACAGAGTAGTCCGATTTTGATATCTCTTTTTTTATTAATTAGAAAGGGCATACTTTTAATGGTCCCAAAGTTATCATATTAGGATCTGATTATGATATCCTGGAAAAATCGAAGGAAGTCTTCAAATTTTATAGGCACACTTGCAGTGATTTCAGTTTTTGTTTAAATGTCGGCAGTTTTTTAGCCACAAGTGCCGTATATTGTATATAACAGTGTAGTATAAATAGGTTACGTGTCGATAAATCACTAAAAAGTAAGAAATAAAACTTTTTAGCGGTTAAATTTTTTGCTCAAAAGTTATATTTATTGCCAACAGTGTTTTTATTTGTATATTTTATTGTATTGATCAAAATTATTAGTAATTAAAAATATAATTTAATTATGAATACATAAACGTGTACATTTGTTATAATTATTTTAATTACAAATATCAAAATTAAATATCGAAACAGAAATCACTTAACTTCGAATAAATAAATGGGATAGAGAGCTTTACTCAAGTAGAAAAACTAAATGTACACCCTGTTTTTAATATCAAAACGAAATATATTCGGCAATTTTCCTATTCAAAGTGACGCCATGTTTTTTTACTTACCACAAACCAATATGAGTCGTATATAAAAAATAAATATTACGTAGTTTCAAAATCTTTATGGTCAGCTTAATGTTTTTTTAAAACAGTACAAAGGTTTTATCATTTATGGTCATTTATACACGCACCATGCTGTTTTAGTTGGGATAGCTTGCGATTATTCAATCTCAAGACGTATTTTTAACCGACGAAAAAAAGCGGAGGAGGTTCTCAATTCGACACGTATATTTTTTGTTTTTTTTTTATGTATGACCACGTATAACTTTTTACAGAGTTATTCGATTTTGATAATTATTTTTTTATTAGAAAGTGTGCCTTACACTTTAACCGAGGTTTTTTAAACTTGGCTGGTACCGACTTTATAGATATGTTAAAGTAAATTAAAGCAACAAAATGACGCAATTATTTTTTGCGTTTCGAGTCGGTTCAATTTTTTAGCTAATATGTTTTATTTCTATTTGTATCCCATTCTTGAAATATTATTAGAAAAGTGATGTTACTACGTAATGTGTTTCTAGCAAGCTATATACCAAAGTATACGTAGATTGCTGCCTACGTCCATATCCTGTCGTAGAACTTTGCTACGTCGTAGCCATCTCGTAGCCAAGACTACAAACTTGAGGCATTACGGTACATTCACATTGTATACTATAAACCGGATATGCACGGGTGCAATTTCTCAAAATAGTAACTATTTGATTTGTCTGCTTCTTCGGTTACATCGCCTAATATTACTAATTATTTAATGAACTGCTTACTAAGAAAATTCTTATACAGTTCGTATAAGAATAAATTAAAATTGTTTTGACTTTATTTTATGACTTCTTTCTTAATTGTTGTTTATATACACAACATATTTCATGTTAAAGTAAAAAATAAAACATTTCATTCAAGTGAATAGAATTAATACTACTAGTACCTATTAGTATTGAATTTACTCACGTTTTCATGAATATGAAATATTTATAATACGATATATCCAAACAAACCATCATCTACACCAAAGAAGCACTTAGCTACAACGTCTATCAAATGTATTCGGTGACGTAAAGCCATGTTCGGCGGTGAGGCAAACCGCGTCACCGCACTAGCTCAGAGATAGTACGGCCAACCACAAAGCCTTAGCCACTGCACAGAATTTCGTGTTATGTACAGTTGAGCTACTGGCCATGTAATAAGATACCTATTGATCTATACCTGTAGAAAAATAAGCACACAGATAGATTATAATCTGGAAAAGCAAAGTATATTATTATTTATTCTCAATATGTTCGGTAAAACGGTATCTACGCTGTTATGATTGCGGGGCACAGTTAGTATTTATAGTAATAAAGTTTTATGTTTAAATGTTAGTGTATAAATTATCTAACTTAGTAGATAGTATAGATCTACTATACTATCTTCTTTTCGTATATAGTATAGCTATAGATGTACTATACTATCTACTAATCAATAATGTAGTAAACCTCGAGAACGCTTTGATTTTTTAACCGACGAAAAAAAACGGAGGAGGTTCTCAATTCGACACGTATATATATTTTTTTTTATGTATGACCAAACATAACTTTTTACAGAATTGTCCGATTTTGATAATTATTTTTTTATTAGAAAGATCACACTTCCATTGTCATCATGCTAGGATCTGATGATGATATCCTGGGAAAACTCTTCAAACTTTATAGGCACACTTGCAGCGATTTCGGTTTTAGTGTAAGTATCGGTAGCTTTTTGGCTACAAGTGCCATATAATATACTATGACAGTATAGTTCGAGTACGTTACGTGGCGATAAATCACTAAAAAGTAAGAAATAAAAATTTTTAACCAAAAATAGAACCTACTCAAAATGCACTAAAAAGTAAAAAAGAACTGTGTCATTTAGTTGCTTTAATTTACTTAAGCATATCTAGGAGTCGGTGCCAGCCAAGGTTTCTACTTTAAGGACATTACCTAGAACCCACAAACTGCTTCACTACGTTAAATAAATGTTCCTTAAACTTACTGGCACCGACTTCATGGATATGCTTAAGTAAATTAAAGCAACTAAATGACACAGTTATTTTTTACTTTTTAGTGCACTTTGAGTCGATTCTATTTTCTATTAATTTTTTTTTAATTTAGATACAGTTTGGACCTATAGTTTGATAGATGTTTGATTGTTAAATAATAATAATCATTATCAGAGGGAATATGAAGCTCAGGCCACTATGCTGCTCCAATGACAGTTTGCGGGTAAATATAACAATAGTAGGTATGTGTTAAACATTTACTCACGCTCTACAGCTTTATTTTACAATTCCGTAATGATTTTACTATAATTACTTTATATTCTGTGGCTTCATTTTACAGTCAGCAATTATTATAAGTTTTTATGGTCCGAATTACAGATTGATCGTTTTTTTAGGATTCCGTACGCAAAAGGTAAAAATGGAACACTATTGCTAAGATTTATCGTCTGTCACCAGTTGCATCTTATGACATATCAGTATTAGTTAGACAGTTAAAATATTCACTAATATTGTTTTCTGTTGCCGCCGATTTTTTTTCTACTTTCTGCTCGGTATTAAGAACGACAACAGGTAGATGCCTGATATATTCGCAGAATTTATTTAGTATATTAAATTTCAAAACAAATTTTAAAATATAATAATTATGTAATATATAATAATAAATATTAAAGGGAGCTCTGACACTACAAACGATAGAGCTATCGTATACGTCTATGCATCAAAAATATAGAATGTATGGAACAATTCATGCACGAGTCCGACGCACACTTGGCCGGTTTTCTATAAATTAAGAGAGGAACCCATTTATCGTAATCTACGTTCTCAAACTTTGTAACTAAATTATCTGAATCACACTCAAGCTTTCAGGGGAATTAACAATTTTATGACTATCACATTCAAATTTTATGTGATCTAATGAACTTGTTGAAAGATTAATCATGCTTGACTAACGATTATTCATGTTATAATGAAAATATAGTTACTTATATTTTTTTTATAAATAACAACGTTTGACCACACTTGATGATGTTGATGTAGCCAAAGACGGGGCGAGCTTGCTGAGATCAAGACTCTGGGTGATTTTAATATTATACAAAGAAGGAACTCGAGAAGGACACTTCATCAACCTTCGGATCCAATTTGGCTGGGCAGCGTTTAGGAAAATAACTATCAAAATCTAACTATAACTATATAACTATATAATATATCAAAATCTAACTAAACTTGTAAAAATTTGAATCATCCTCCGTTCTTTCGTTAGTTAAAATATATATATATGTAATTGTCCTATATTTATTTTACATAATTATTAAAAGATAATTATTATATAGAAATTAAAAGCCTTCAGCAGGAATTACACCACTTGGAAGATTCTCTACAATCAATGACTAGAAAATATGAGATGTCTCAAAGCCAGATCAATGAACAAATCCTAGCAGCGGATGAATTGTTAGCATTAGGTACGTACAATATGGCTCGTCTAGAATCTTTGTCTAATAAGTGCCAATGTTCTAAACTTGTAGGTAGCGAGGACTGTAGTGATGTATTAGATGAGTTAAAGTCAAACCAGTGTAGTAGCAGTATTGTTAATAATTTGGAAGTTCCCTCTAGGTCAAATTGTATAAATCTGTCAAGTAATGTTGCAAAAAAGTCTCTTATAATGTCTGATGGTATAGGACAAGGTTTTGGTTTAATAATGAGCCAATATCTCAACCATCCAGTGACTAACCAATGTTTTCCAGGAGCTAGTTTTAATTATTTAATAAATAGCCTCAAGGCGGAGAATATGACAGGCTTCACAAACACTATTTTGATGTTTGGAGATAGTTTTAATATAAAAAAGGGTCACATTATAAAATGCATAGAAAAACTTTTATTATTACACAATAAAAAATTTTAACAAAAAATAAAAACGCCTTCAAAACGCACTAAAAAGTAAAAAATAACTACGTCATTTACTTACTTTAATTTACTTAATCACATCTATGAAGTCGGTGCCACTCGAGTTTTCTACTTTAAAGTCTTTACCTAAAGTTGGATGGCACCGACTTCATAGATGTGATTAAGTAAATTAAAGTAAGTAAATGACGTAGTTATTTTTTACTTTTTAGTGCGTTTTGAAGGCGTTTTTATTTTTTGTTAAAATTTTTTTATTTCATATTTTTTAGTGCTTTATCAACAACGAACATAGTAAAGAACCTACTCGAACTAAACCATAAGTACCAATATTCACTAGCTACTTATAACATTCCGACGTCCCTGCAAAAGTGCATATAAAGTTTGAAGAGTTTCCTCGAGTTTTCGTAGATCTCATCATTGGATCATGACATAGTAAACATTAAACTAACTGGAAACTATAACCTTTCAAACTCTCATTGAGACATAAATTAATCGAGCCCAATCACAAAGTAACTACTGTAAACCGTTAAAGAGCTCCCTCAACTGTCCTTCTTCTTCATTGCCAGACCCTCAATGACAGTCACAGCCCATCTAAATATAAAGTTCTCATTGAGACGAATTAATCGAGCCCAAACACAAGGTAGCTACTGTAAACCGTTAAAGAACTCCCTCAGCTGTCCCTCGTCTTCATCGCCAGACCCTTAATGTCAGTCACAGCCCATCTAAATGTAAAGTTCTCATTGAGACAAATTAATCGAGCCCAAACACAAGATATCTACTGTAAAACCTTACGGAGCTCCCTTAACTGTACTTCGTCTTCATCACCAGACCCTCAATGACAGTCACAGCCCATCTAAATGTAAAGTTCTCATTGAGACAAATTAATCGAGCCCAAACACAAGGTATCTACTGTAAAACGTTACGGAGCTCCCTTAATTGTATTTCGTCTTCATCACCAGACCCTCAATGACAGTCACAGCCATTCTAAATGTAAAGTTCTCATTGAGACAAATTAATCGAGCCCAAACACAAGGTAGCTACTGTAAAACGTTACGGAGTTCTCTTATATAAAGATCGGCTCCATCATCAGATCGACTCCAGACCTTCATGAAATTGTAGTGCTTTTAAATACTTACCGGAAAAATTAACAAACGTACTTGTTGTCCCTACAATTTTTGAAAGTTCCCCTCGTTTTCTCCAGGATCCCATCATCAGATCCTGGTTTCCTTGTCATGGTACCACCACCGGACAATCTACTTTCTAACAAAAAAAGAATTATCAAAATCGGTTCATAAACGACGAAGTTATGCGCGAACACACATAAAAAAAAAAAAAAAAAAAAAAAAAAAAAAATATATACGGTCGAATTGAGAAACGCCTTTTTTTTTTTTGAAGTCGTTTAAAAATCAGTATAAATTTTCATTCCTGTCCTAATCTTATTTCACTTTGCATTCTATTTTTAGACAATTTTAAACCCCATTAGACATTGGAAAGATACTCAATGTACTTTTGTTACATATTTATCTTGAAGTCAGAAGATACACAAGTAAATAATCATTATTTAGCAAATATCATAAGCCACCTCATGACTGCCCCGTTGGTGACGAGGGGTTTGAATCTTCAGTCACATAGTGGAATAATTTGGAGTTTTTCCTTCATTTTTGCTTGAGTCAAAAGTTGGTGCTGTTACCTCCTGTGCCTCGCATGTTACGCCGTCGGTCTCTGTCACACATCTGATAATGATCGGCAATGAAATGAAGATTGTGGCCCTAAACCTGCCTATCTGCTTTGGAAGATCAAGGTGGGTCTAAGCTCCTTATTTCTCTATATCCTCTCTTCTACAATGTGGGAGGCCTGGCCTTGTAGTAGGCCGTTAATAGATCCATCTCATGCAATTACCTCAATAAGGTGATGAATGACATCGCAACGAAAAAGAACAATAATGTTAATCATTCGTTAATCGAGAGTTATTTTACAACATTCTGACTATCAAAATTTCGTTCCTCAGCAAGTATTTGCGTAAAAATATTGCCTCCAAGTTTGGAATGGACTTTGAAATGAAGAGAATTTCAACTTTGAATGTCTACTTCGTATCCATCAGATGACATTTTACAATTTCATATAGCTGCGAAATAGATTTTGGAAGTAGAAAATAATACGAGATAAGTAATATTTAAATATTTATTTGCTTTTTTAAGATTTTTTTACTAAAACAGTAGTTATATTGGTATATCTGCATTTTTATGTGATTTTTTCATCAATTTTATTTTTAACCGACTTAAAAAAAGGAGGATATATTCATTAAGGAAAATGTGTCAAATGTTAGTATCTGACTAATAATTATGGTATTATTAAAACAATGAACACAATAATATAACATGATACAATAATAAAAGTAGACATACATATTATCTAAATAGACTTGGAAAGTTCGGACCCAATACAAAAATTTCCAAGCCATTTTCATAAATATTTGTGTACACCACAACTTACTTTACTTTCAATTATAAAACGGCGAGAAAAGATGAAAATTTTATAATAAACGTTAAAACTACTAAACACCCAGCAGAAACTAAAGGCAAAAATAAGTTTTCTATTCCAAAGAGATTTATCCAATGTTTTGAAAACATGTCTGAACCTTGAACAGTAAGCTGGGATTTTGTATTCATGTCAATGCTTTCTTAAAGCTCGCTCGAGCAGTTTTAGAATTCCATCTAGCTCGCGTTGTTTGTACTGTCGCTTCATACACATTTACTATGTATCGGAACGTGTTGCGAGTGAAATATTGGCCGCTATTACGGTTTAAATATCCAATAGTGAGTTGGAAATTGTGGAATCTGAAAATGCCTTAGTTTTGATTTAATTTCGCTCGTTAATCCCTCAGGCAGCAGGCGTGGGTGAAAAGGAACTGAAGACGGCACCCGGTAACCTTTCGAGTTCTGATTCATTTGCTATGATGAAATATTTGTAAAATGTATAAATCAAAATTATTTTCAGTCCAGTTCTTGCATTGATATTACGTAATACCAAAATCTTATGCACGAAGTTTATTCTACTACTAATATAATATCTTCTGCTATTTGAGCTTCTATCTTAATATGCTCAACCAGCTTAATATCTGGATATATTAAAGGTCATAAGGTGAGAAATTCCTCAAATTCTTGAAATTCAGAATAAGGACTAAAATTATTCATAGAATACATTTGGAAGTATCTGAATTATCATGCGTCGACAGCTACGTGATGTTTTTTTTTATCGACTACAAGTTGGCCCTTGACTGCTATCATACCTGATGTTAAGTGATGATGCAGTCAAAGATGGAAGCGGGTTAATTTGTTAGTAATAGGACGAAATTCTACACCCCTTTCGGTTTCTACACGACATCGTACCGGAACGCTAAATCGCTTGGCGATACGTCGTTGTTGATAGGGTGGTTACTAGCCACGGCGATAGCCTCCCACCAGCCAGACCAAGACAAATTAAGAAAAATCTCAATCTGCTCATATAAATCCACCGCGCATACCACTGCGCCACGGAGATCGTCAATGTAATATCCAAAGCAGCCGAGAACCTGACACGGTGATTTTTGAACTATTGGCTCAAGAATTCGTAACAGTATTGTCATGAAAGCAAAAGTACATCTTTAGGATCCGGCAGTATAATATACAGAGAAAGAGGAGAAAAGAGAAAGGAAAATTAGGCAGTAATGTTGCCGTGTTTTAGGCTGAAAGGCGGGTACACGGTCAACAGGGTGACAGGAGGGGTTTTAGCCGGTAAAAGTCCGGCACTACCTAACGAGGTGTCCATGAGGATTTCCCTCCTATAGAAGAAGAAAAAAAAAGTATAATATACAGACAAAGAAAATTTACAATTTGACTAAGTTGAAAAAACACAGCATAACCATTGAGTACGTGCTATTACATGTAAGTATAACAAAGCTCTTGGTACTTAAAAGCACCCAGTAGCAGTTCAGACGAGAGTTATAGAGGGTCAGTGCCGTAAAACGTTTACGAGAATATGACGCAGTCGGACTTTCCAAAACTTTATGCGGTTCTATATCTATAGTTATTAGTGTGTTGCAAATTATTATCATCATTATTTTCTTTTTTCGTTTACTTTTTGTGAATATAAATTATACATATACAAATTAATTACAAAGAAATTTATTATTTAAAAAAATATTCACGATTTTTTTAAATAATTTTTTTTTATTTAAAATCTAACTTCATCTTTATGGTTTCTACATACGATGAAGATCCTATAAACTCGTCCAAATAAACTTTGAACTGTGTAATTTATGATGGATATAATTGATACAAAAGTCGTCCTCTTCAATTTATGACAATTAGGTTTTTAATATTTTAATCCTTAAGATTGTATTTCTCTGTCATGTCAAACCAATAGACAAGCTAAAAGAACAGCCTAATTTTCATGAATCACTACCCGCCCCGGCCTAGTGTGACAAAGTGACCTCGGTGTTGACCCAAAACTTGCAGTCCAAAGTTTTCTAAAGAAAAACGCCGAGCACAAAGATGAGTGGGCCGGGAACTCGGAATGTAGTTTTCCGAGTCATTAGTCACGCGAGTAGGTTACCGCGACACACTGTTCCATAGGGCTATATTCAATTACTAATATTAATTAAAAATATATTATATCTAATATTACAAGTTCGAGGGATTACTAAAGAAATGTGTAAAGGTGCAAGTTCGTAGCTTTCTGCAGACGATAATTACAGCAGACTATTTATATAGGAACTCGCCATGAACCTTACTTCATTTAAATATATACAAATTAATAGTGCCGCTTCGAGACATCGTCTGCTGTTGTTGTCTGAGGTTGTCTCCAAACTTGCACTCAAAACTTCAATAAGTTTGGCTAAGCGCTATCGGCAGACAAGTGTGAGACGACAAACTCGTACTTAAGGCTTCCAAACAAAAAACGTCCCTGGATCTATTGTAAGTTTTACTCCCTGCCACACAATTGAACCTAAAATCCATAAAATGCTTTATAATATTATGTAGAGTTCTCTGGTCGTAAAAAAATTGGACCGACATTTCTGCCTATCTTCGGATTAGTTTAGAGACTCTATCACAGAACAAAAAAGTAGCGCTAGCTAGCCATGGATATGGTGTGATTTGGCCTGGGTATTGAATGTATTGTTACGGATGACCCCTCGGAGGAATTACGAAGTAAAAGAGTTTATATAGTTGGAAACCTCATTTGGATTAAAAGTAAATGCAAGTTAAAAAAGGAATAAGTTAAAAGAATGGAACAATTCAAATTTATTTTGTGTGCAGAACAAACACTAGATTCAGAGAGTTCAAAGCGACTAGTCGTTGAGTCAAGACGGTTGAAGGAATGTAGGGAGATGTTCCCTGAGAGTGTGCGTGTAAGAACGATGGATCTGTAGTGGTCCCCCAGTGTGGTTGGGGCGTGTGGCCGTGAGGTGCTGAGGCAGATCATCGTCGCCACCGTGATGGGTTCCTTCAGGCTTAGAAGTGTGAAACGACGGCGTCGCAGCGTGCTGCATCGAATCTTGTATACCTATCTATTTATTGGTTAATAAACGTCTAGTTCTTCCTGTTGTGTGGTTGTTCTTCCGATCCCCGACCCCTAGGTCGTAACAGTATTTTCAAAGTCATTACCCATCCCGTTCGTCCGTGTGTCCGCCAGCACGTAACTAAGTGACAGCACGCGCGCCCTCTCAACACAGTCTCAACATTTCTTCAGCGTACAACTTATGCAAGTTGACACTCCGTAACTCCGGCCCACTCCACTCCGAATATACAGAGAACTGTCAACATTAATAACCGACGCTCGGTGGCCCCGCTGCGACTCGCCTCACATCTGACTAAGATGATATAGCGCCGCGACATTTTTCAAACGTCCTGTTAGAGGTGTTAAGGCCTATAAATTATACATGGCTTGTAGAAGTTGGCGCTTACTAGAGAGTTTTTACTTTATAAGAGGTCATTTGGTAGACGTATCATTTGGCTGCTGACATAAATTCTGTCTTTATACTTCAGAAACGAGCAATTCGGTCGATTTATAAACTTAAACCACGCGAGTCCCTTCGAGTCAAATTTAAAGAAATAGGAATTCTTACAGTAGCCTGTCAATACATATTCAATAACCTAATCTTTGTTAAACAAAATATAAATATGTATAAACAGAAAAAGGATTTAAACGATCGTCTTCCTAGAAATAAGTTAGTCATATCAGCTTATCGCCTACGAAAAGTACAAAAATCTTTCGTAGGATTGGGTGAACTCTTCTACAACAAGATGCCCAATTCAGTTTTAGATCTGCCATTGCATAAGTTTAAAGAATGTATTATTAGTAAGATGGGGAAAAGCCTCGGAAAAATCTTGCTATACCTGTGGTGAGGCAGTGGGCACTGCAAGGCACTTATTGGTAGGATGCAAGGTGCTCCTGGACAGGGGTCTCTACTCACGCCGCCACGACAGAGTACTAGAAATCATACGTGAAGCTATAAGCCTTTCAGTAGCTAGGGCTCAAAAAGGGTTGACGACGAATAAAAGACAAACTAACTTCGTTAAAGCAGGCTCAAGTACAAATTCCACCAGCAAGCCTTATTCAATTCTGGGCTCTGCTCCTGATTGGACTATATTAATGGACACGTATGAAAAGCACTATAAAATCCCGGAAGACTTAGCTATTACGACATCTAGACCGGACATATTTCTTTTTTCCAAACAAATTAAACGTATAGTACTTGTCGAGCTTACAGTGCCGTGGGAAACAAACATCCCTAAAGACCATGTATTCAAAGTGAATAAATACTATGACCTTACTAATGAACTAACCAAAAATGGCTATGTGGTTAGTTTATACGCGGTAGAAGTGGGTGCGAGGGGTATACCAGCGAAGTCTCTCTACAACCTGCTAAAAGACCTTGGCCTTACTAGAAGCGCAGTAAGCTCCATATTGGAACGAGTGTCCAAAGCTGCACTAGTAGGGTCCTTCCGAATATGGTTGGGCAGGGAGAATAACTTGAACAGAGGAGGTGAGTGTTGACGCGCGTCACAAAGGGTACCCTTAAACCTACACCCGAGTCACAAGCCTCGGGCTCTGTCCGGAGTTATTCTCTCAGCCCCGCGATGGACCCGGCACCCGCACGGTGAATCCATGGAATGCTAAGATATTCGTCTCGTCTCAACTCACATACTGAGTCAGGGTTATTATACTATCGATGAATTTTCAAATGACAAAGATGTTCAAAGGCAATTGGATCGGCTTTCAACTTCACACAGGAAGTAAAATAAATAACTTTATGTAACAACACACTTAATATTGTAAAATTGATAATATTATAAAAAGAGCAACTGTTGAGTTTCTTGCCGGCTCTTCTCAACAGGGCCTGCCTTCCGAGCCGGTGGTAGAGTCACTACAAATAGTCCAATTTGTTGTATATTAAGGTACATTTATTATTGTGTGATGTAGGTAGGCGCATAATAACGTAATAAAGTCAGTTGAGAACACGTAATGGTCGTTTCACTACATGGTGACAGCGGTGTCGAATAAAACCGAGTTAAAGTTGTGAATATATTGGTGTTTTGGTGCATTTTAACTATTAGCGTGTTTGTATACTCATATACAAATGGAACACGCGAGACCTCCAGCGGAACTGGTGTTGGAAGGTGGCCCGGTGAGTCGGGCGGACGCGTGGCGCAAGTGGTACAAGCAATTTAACGTGTTTCTGAAAGCGTCTGGCGTGCATAAAGAAAGCAAAGATGTTCAAGCAAGTCTGCTTATTAATCTTGTGGGGCCAGACGGGTATGACATCTATACTACTTTTAAATTTCTAAAGGACGAAAGTCAAGACGATATAGATGTCTTAGTTTCAAAGTTTAATGACCATTTTGGCACAAAACACAATACAACTATGTGTAGATTTCGGTTCTTCACGCGCAGTCAAGAAGTCGGCGAAAATGTGGACTCATACGTCACAGCTTTACGAATATTGAGTCAGCACTGTGAGTTCGAGCACCTAGAAGACGGTCTGATAAGAGATCGCATCGTGTGTGGTATTTCCGACAGTACAGTGAGAGATAGATTGCTCAGAACGGACGACTTAACCTTGGAGAAGGCCATAAAGATTTGTCACGCGAGTGAAATATCGCTGACGGAGGGCAAGCAAATTGAAGTCGCTAAAACTTCGGAATCAACGGCCGGCGCGGCGGTGGATGCAGTGTTCGGGGTGCGGGCGCGCGCGCGGGGCGAGGCAGGCGGCGCGAGCGGCCGGCCTGCCGCTCCGAGCGCCGCGCGCCGCATGCGCAGCAAGGAGACGCCGGGTCGCCGGTTCGATTCTCGGTTGAGTGCGAATAGTGATGTAAAGTGCGTGTCGTGCGGTAACGACCATAGTGACTATGATCGGTGTCCAGCTAGATCCGCGACCTGTTTTTTGTGTTTTAGACGGGGACATTTTAAAAAATGTTGCGTAAAAGCTAATAAAAAAGTGTTTGAAGTGAATGAGGAAGTAATTAATGATGATTTATTCCATGTGTCCATATTGAACGATGACAAAATAGGTAAAGACAGTAAGTGGTTTGAAACATTGATATTGTGTAAAAACGGAATGTCAGAAAAATTTAAACTAGATTCAGGGTCAGATTTAAATGTATTATCGTTTAAAACATTTCAGAGATTAGGATACTCTTTCAGTGATTTAAAACATTGTAATCAACGTGCTCAATCATTTTGTGGCAATTATTTACCTATACTAGGTTCTCGGGATATGCTATGGTCATATAAACAAAATAAATAATATCATTAAATTTATTATATCTAAGGACGACTGTCAAAGTGTTCTCGGGAAAGATACATGTGAAAATATAGGAGTTATAAAGCGAATTTTCACTATTAACATAGATCAGTATAGTGATTTGTTTCGAGGCGTAGGTAAACTGCCAGGGAAATATAGAATCGTCATAGATAATGAAGTAAACCCGTCAGTATGTCCAGTTCGTAAAATACCTATGGGTGTAAGAGATAAACTAAAAAGTGAACTCGATAACATGGAACGAATGAATATAATAAGAAAAGTGTCTCATCCAACACCGTGGGTGAACGCGATAGTACTTCCCGCGAAGAAAGACGGCAGCGTGCGCGTGTGCCTCGACCCGCGCCCGCTCAACCGCGCCATCCGCCGCGCGCACTACCCGCTGCCCACGCTCACCGAGATAGCCAGCACGCTGCACGGGGCAAGGTATTTCAGTAAGCTAGACGCGCGCTCGGGATTTTGGATGATCGAGCTAGACGACCAGAGCGCGGACTTATGCACTTTTGGTACCCCATTCGGACGTTATCAGTTTCTGCGGCTCCCGTACGGGGTGAGCTGTGCCAGTGAAGTGTTTCATGCGAAGATTCGCCAAATACTAGAGGATTTAGACGGAGTGGAATCGTTCGTAGACGACATAATTGTTTACGGTAGTACTTTGGACGAACACGACGCTAGACTGAGATCGTTATTAGATAGGGCTCGCGAAGTAGGTATTAGATTTAATCGAGATAAATGCGAGTTTCAGGCGCGTCAAGTCACGTATTTAGGACACACGTTTAGTGAGAGGGGTATGCAAATTGATATAAATAAAATACGTGCGATCAGAGACATGCCCACTCCAAACGACAGGGGCTCGCTGGAGCGATTTTTAGGCATGACAAATTATTTGTCCAAGTTCATTCCAAACTATGCTGACATCGCGAATCCACTTCGAAGTCTATTAAGAAAAGGTATCGAGTGGTGTTGGGAGAGTAACCACTCGGCGGCGGTGTCGGCGCTGAAGCAGGCGCTGTGCCGCGCGCCCGTGCTGGCGCTATACTCGGGCGCAGAGCCTGTGCTGTTAACGGTAGATGCAAGCGCGAGCGCGCTCGGCGCCGCCTTGCTGCAGGCCGGCCGCCCGGTGGAGTTCGCGTCGGTTACGCTTACGGACACTCAAACTCGATACGCACAAATTGAAAAAGAAATGCTAGCGATAGTGTTCGCACTGGAAAGATTTCATCAGTACGTGTATGGGAGGTCAGACGTTACGATTGAAACAGACCATAAGCCACTCGAGTCTCTTTTTAAAAAAATCTTTAAATGCGGTTCCGGCGCGCTTACAACGTATGATGTTGCGCATCCAGTGTTACGAGTTTACTGTTGTTTACAAGCCCGGTAAATACATGTATCTGGCTGATACGCTGTCCAGAGCAGCCCTCTCGGAGCATATGCATGACAAGCTGTCGGATGAAATTGATGCTCAAGCGTGTTTTGTTATAAACAATGCACGGTTCAGTGACACTAAAATACAACGAGTTAGGGAAGCGACGGGTAAAGACCCCGAGTGTAAAATCTTAATTAATTATATTTTGTGCGGGTGGCCGCGATATAGACACGACGTAGATAGTTTAGTTCGCGGGCACTGGTCGTATAGAACTTCATTCGAATATATAGGAGGTGTTCTGTTTAAAGATAACTTGGTCTTTATACCTCGTGAGCTGAGAAGCGAAATGCTGGCGTGTGTACACGAGGGTCACCTCGGAATCGACCGCTGCAAGCGACGCGCACGTGACGTCATGTTTTGGAGCGGCATGTCGCGCGATGTGGAGCGGACGGTGCGCGCGTGCGCCGCGTGCGCAGAGCACGCCGCTCGTCCGCAGAGAGAACCTATGATTCCTCATCATGTTCCTAGTCTACCGTGGAGAAAGGTTGGCTCGGATATATTCGTGTTTCGTAAAAAATATTTTCTAATACTCGTTGACTACTTTTCCAATTTTATTGAAGTAAGTCCTATATCCAACCCAGGTTCGCGAGCGGTAATATTAGCCATGAAAGATCAGTTCGCAAGGCACGGCATAGTTGAGGAGCTGGTGACGGATAATGGGCCTGCGTATGTGTCCAAAGAGTTTCGAAATTTTAGCTTAGACTGGTGTTTCAAACATACAACCTCGTCTCCCAACTACGCACAGTCCAACGGACTTAGCGAAAGGGCCGTACAGACGGTAAAAAATATTATAAAAAAATCAATAATGACAGGATCTGATTTTTATCTAGGGTTGCTTAACTTTAGGGCGACACCGCGTGATGGGATTAATTCACCGGCGCAGTTATTAATGGGAAGACGATTGAACACTAAACTCCCCATAAATACAAAAAAGTTAATACCAGATAGGAATAGCGATGACGATTTTGTCAACATAAATCGTAATCGCGAACGCGCTAAGGAATATTACGATAAGCGATCGCGTGCCCTACCCGAGTTGAGAGCGGGTGAGCGGGTGCTGGTGGAAGACGGCAACACTCGGCGCCGTGTGACGGTACAGGCGGCGGCACCACAGCCAAGGTCTTATTTTGTTGTTGACGAATCGGGTCGAAAATACAGACGTAATCGGCGTCATCTTATTCGCGCTGAAATTAGTTCTGCAGCCAGCCGTTCACCTCTTCCTTTGGATGAAAAGGAGGATAGTGATGATAGTGTTTTAAGTTCATTTGCTGATGCTGAAAGGTACAGCAGCGATGACCCTCGGGTAGACCAAGACACTAATTGTAATAGCTCGCCCGAGGGAGCGGAACGTACTCGAGCAGCTGCTTATAAGGCTCGTAAACAGCTGGCATTATTTTTTAAGAAAAAATAGTGTTACTATGCTTATAATTACTACGGCTATAACTGGTTTATATTGTGTTAGATTAAGTTTAGTCTAAGTTTAGTTAATAGTTATACTACTTATTCATTACTTCTTTTTAGGGGAAAGATGTTGTATATTAAGGTACATTTATTATTGTGTGATGTAGGTAGGCGCATAATAACGTAATAAAGTCAGTTGAGAACACGTAATGGTCGTTTCACTACACAATTTGACGTTTCAAAAGTGCTTGTAATAAGCCTACTTGAAATAAACGATTTTGAATTTGAATTTGAATTTGACGAAGCTCTCGACAGATAGCAACTCTTTCGTTTAGGTACAATAGAGAAGTCTGCCTCGTTGGTCTAGTGGTTAGCCTATGTGGCTTCGATCACGAGGTCCTGGATTCGATTCCTGGGTCGGGTCTCAGAATAATTCTGAGCTTTTCCATTCTTCTATGAAATATCCAGTACATTCCAAGCCTGGAGTCTGGAAGTTGGTGGTGTAACACCCCCGTGCCTCGAAGAGCACGTTACGCCGTCGGTCCCAGTCACTATTATCAACATTTCATAGTGATCGTTAATAAATGAAACATTATCACCCTAAGCCCGCCAACCCGCATTGGAGCAGCGTGATGGATGTACGCTCCATATCCCATCTTCTTAACGGAGGGCGGCCTGGCCCTGTAGTAAGCCGTTAATAGGCTGATGGTGATGAATAGAGAAGTCCAAAGTTTCGATTCTACAACTTGAGTTTTTTTTTTAATTTTAATAATATCTGGGCAACCGTAATGCGCTTGATGATTTATTTAACCTTAAAACGTCCTCTCGTGTAATTAGGCACTCAGTAAATAAATAATATTATAGGACAATCACACACATCGCTATATAGCCCCAAAGTAAGCTTAGGTAGCTTGTGTTATGGGTACTATGATAACTGATGAATATTTTTAATATATATTATACATTAATACTTATGATATATAGATAAACACCCAGACACTGGAAAACATCCATGCTCATCACACAAATATTTTAAAGACGTGGGAATCGAACCCACGGCCTAGGACGCAGAATCAGGGTCACTACCCACTACGCCACTCGGCCGTCGATTTTTGTAGTATTAATCTAACAGGGACTCCTATAAAAATCAAAACTTAAAACATAAAGTCAAAAAAGTTAAACCGAAAGTTATAGTTAAATGTTTACTGTAGCGCCCCTCGTCAATAGCATCAAAATCAAAATCATCGCAGGTAAACAACGAATTCATTGCGGAAAACTACATCTAAAAAAGTCTAACGTATCCGACATAAATAATAACATTCGTTTTCACAAAACAATCTATGAAATAACACATCCCTCGCTAAAAACATACCTTCTCAGTTCTCCGTTCCGTCTTGCAGACGTGAATCAATCATGGAACATTCTAGTTTGTATTCAAATGCTTAAATATATCTTACTTATACCTACATCGAAACTTCTGGCTGTAGGTTTATTTTCAAAGTTCCTCGAACCTAATTGCCAAAGCATAAGCAGTGTTCAAAGCGCGAAATTAATGCAGTATATTTTAGCGTTGAAACAAGCACCTAGTACCTACCCATACCGTGTGAGGCTCTCCGCAGTGCACGATACGATATTATTACAGACGATATTACACGAGCCATACGTAGTCGTTACCAGTTATAGTACCTATGCCAAATTATAAAAACGACTTCGATGGTGTACAAGTAAGGTTTATAAATTAATATGAGAATAATATGCGGGTACTTTATCGGGTGAAAGTTGAAGTATACAGTTATTCTTTCATTAACAACATATATTAATTTACTATGAGTTCCGTGCCAAATACAATTCTAAATCAATGAAATACTATATAGGTACTACTCGTACTTTCGTTCGCTTGCAAATGTAATAAGTGTAAATAATGACTGTTTATTTTAACTTTATCAAAATTTTGACGACCTCCGTGGCGCAGTGGTATGCGCGGTGGATTTATAACACGGAGGTCCTGGGTTCGACTCCCGGCGGGGCAGATTGAGATTTTTCTTAATTTGTCTTGGTCTGGCTGGTGGGAGGCTTTCGCCGTGGCTAGTTACCACCCTCCCGACAAAGCCGTACCGCAAAACGATTTAGCGTTCCGGTACGATGTCGTGTAGAAACCGAGAGGGGTGTGGATTTCATCCTACTCCTAACAAATTAGCCCGCTTCCATCTTAGATTGCATCATCACTTAACATCAGGTGTGATAACAGTCAAGGGCTAACTTGTAGTCGATTAAAAAAGAACTGTTTAGAAGTAAATAAGAATTTTCAAGAATTTACCTAGTTAGGTATTTACAAACTTTATTTATCTGCCTCTTTACAGGTATATTAATTAATTCTTACTGATTTTCTTACATTTTATTTTTGGTTTTTTTAGGAGGATTATTAGTTCTATTTGTTTATGTTTCAAGTATTGCTTCTAATGAACTTATAAACATTTCTTTTTTAAATAAATTATGTGTAATAAATTAAGTCTTTAATGTAAATTTGATAATTTCGCGCATCCCGTAGAAACTAGCAAAAGTAGCAGCTCAAAACAAGCAGCTCAAAGTAGTAAAAATATATTATTTTTTGAGCTGTGGAATCGCAAACAAATCTAATGTGCGATGTTTTAAATAAATATGATATAAGTAGCAAAAAAATTTAAGACGAACACATTTAACACAACTATGAGCTATATGGCTTATACGGATACGAAATCGAATCGTACAATGTAGAGTAGTATTCAAGACAAAACGATAAATATTAAAGCTTACCGTGGGCGCTTTATCTTCGGGGCGGAAAGCGTGAAAAACGGATAAATGTAGGATCTTTGTAAATCCCGCTCCTAGAAACTTTCGCTGCGATACAGCTGTTTGGCGCTTATCGCGGGATCACACTAGCGGCATGTCACTCAGAGAGATGCCATTCCACGTACGGTACTCGTACCCCAGATGCCAACATTATGCGCCAAAACAAAACACATTTTATTACAATATTATAAGTTACATGTTTAATGCTACCGCTTATTGTATTTTGGTTTGAAAGACATTGTTGCCAGTCAACAAGCACAAAAGGCCAAGGCTCTTCGGCCCTTACTAGATCAATTGACGACATTAAACGTGCGACGACAGTAAACATTTGTCCAGCAGTGGACAAAAAAGATTTTGAACACAAAGTGGCTGGTGTGATGAAGATGATGGCTCAGGGTTAATAACTACGTCCCAGGTCACAGGGACTATTTTTGGTAATTTAAAATTAATAATGTTTTATTCAGGTATTTGTAATATTCTTTAAATGTAAAAAAATGATACAGTGAGAAGTATCTAAGTATACAGCTGCAATATAGCTATATACTGATTACGAAATACTGCTTACCTACTCTACGTGGTAGTTTCAAAAGAAGGCTTCAGAGTTTAAAAAAAAATTTTAACAAAAAATAAAAACGCCTTCAAAACGCACTAAAAAGTAAAAAATAACTACGTCATTTACTTACTTTAATTTACTTAATCACATCTATGAAGTCGGTGCCACTCGAGTTTTCTACTTTAAAGTCTTTACCTAAAGTTGGATGGCACCGACTTCATAGATGTGATTAAGTAAATTAAAGTAAGTAAATGACGTAGTTATTTTTTACTTTTTAGTGCGTTTTGAAGGCGTTTTTATTTTTTGTTAAAATTTTTTTATTTCATATTTTTTAGTGCTTTATCAACAACGAACATAGTAAAGAACCTACTCGAACTAAACCATAAGTACCAATATTCACTAGCTACTTATAACATTCCGACGTCCCTGCAAAAGTGCATATAAAGTTTGAAGAGTTTCCTCGAGTTTTCGTAGATCTCATCATTGGATCATGACATAGTAAACATTAAACTAACTGGAAACTATAACCTTTCAAACTCTCATTGAGACATAAATTAATCGAGCCCAATCACAAAGTAACTACTGTAAACCGTTAAAGAGCTCCCTCAACTGTCCTTCTTCTTCATTGCCAGACCCTCAATGACAGTCACAGCCCATCTAAATATAAAGTTCTCATTGAGACGAATTAATCGAGCCCAAACACAAGGTAGCTACTGTAAACCGTTAAAGAACTCCCTCAGCTGTCCCTCGTCTTCATCGCCAGACCCTTAATGTCAGTCACAGCCCATCTAAATGTAAAGTTCTCATTGAGACAAATTAATCGAGCCCAAACACAAGATATCTACTGTAAAACCTTACGGAGCTCCCTTAACTGTACTTCGTCTTCATCACCAGACCCTCAATGACAGTCACAGCCCATCTAAATGTAAAGTTCTCATTGAGACAAATTAATCGAGCCCAAACACAAGGTATCTACTGTAAAACGTTACGGAGCTCCCTTAATTGTATTTCGTCTTCATCACCAGACCCTCAATGACAGTCACAGCCATTCTAAATGTAAAGTTCTCATTGAGACAAATTAATCGAGCCCAAACACAAGGTAGCTACTGTAAAACGTTACGGAGTTCTCTTATATAAAGATCGGCTCCATCATCAGATCGACTCCAGACCTTCATGAAATTGTAGTGCTTTTAAATACTTACCGGAAAAATTAACAAACGTACTTGTTGTCCCTACAATTTTTGAAAGTTCCCCTCGTTTTCTCCAGGATCCCATCATCAGATCCTGGTTTCCTTGTCATGGTACCACCACCGGACAATCTACTTTCTAACAAAAAAAGAATTATCAAAATCGGTTCATAAACGACGAAGTTATGCGCGAACACACATAAAAAAAAAAAAAAAAAAAAAAAAATATATACGGTCGAATTGAGAAACGCCTTTTTTTTTTTGAAGTCGTTTAAAAAGTAAATGTAAATTTGTTCTGTGTGCATTTCCTTACTGTAGCACATTAACTAAGAAAGAAAATACGCATATTTATAATCTGAATCTTTTATTATACAACCTGACATTCCGTCACAGCGACGCAATATTTTTCTTTGACATAAATAAATTTACATCCTTATGTTGGTTGGTAACAACATAAAATGTAAAAATCGAAAAGATATAGTTGGTCTTTCTGTTGAACGCATTGTTGAACTATCTTGTGTGGAGTTGGAACAATTTGTTGTAGTATGCGTGTACCGCCCACCTACTGGGGACTATGATTACTTTGAGGAGACAATGGAGGAGGTGATGAAGCGATTGAGTACTTCTACTAAAAAAATACTGATATGTGGTGATTTTAATGTTGATATTTTACAAGTAAACTCAATGTCTCTAAGGTTTCTTAACTTATTTAAATGTTTTAATTTAAGACACGCTTTTAATGAACCTACTAGAATTACAGCCACTTCAGCTTCTTGTTTAGATAATATATTTTACAATACTGATATAGTTGACAAGGTGATAATTAACAAATTAAGCTCTGATCATTGCGGTCAACTTATCACTATTCTAAACAACAAACCCATGAGCAACCAATGGTTAAACTTCAGGCCAATAACTGAAGGTAAATTAGAGAGATTCAAAAGCGTAATTTGTAGCAAAATTCCAAGTCTATCTTTTGTTAATCGTGACCCTAATATTCTTTTTGGTGCACTTTTTGAGACAATAGACAGTGAGTTTTCTAAAATATTCAATTTAAAACGTGTTAATTTAAGCCAAAAATTAAAGTTCAGTGACTGGGCTACTGTAGGTATTTATAAAAGTAGAGATAAATTGTATGAGTTGTATGATGAAAAACAGTATAATCACAGTCAAAAATTTTCGGAATTTGTTAAAAATTATTCAAAAACATTCAAACGCGTATGTATTAATGCAAAATCCATACACATGAAAGAGTTACTAATTAGAGCTGACAATAAGATACAAACCTCGTGGAACATAATAAATAACGCAACTGGCAAAATTAAACCTCGCCATATGAATTATGAATTAATTGTTGATAATAAAAAAATAAACAATAAAAACGAGGTTGTTAATGCTTTTGAAGACTTCTTCCAAAATGTACCTATCGTATTAACAGATTCGCTAAATTCGTCTCCTACGTCAGCCCAGAGGTTACTAAGAGACAATGTGAAAGAGTGCAACATTCTATTTAAATTTAATTATGTAACTGCTTTTGATATTATAAAAACATTTAAACTACTTAAATCAAAGAGGACTGGCGATCTGTGGGGGATGTCAGTAAAAGTAATATCTAATATAATAAATATCATTGCTCCACACTTAGCTGTTATTTTTAATGAATGTGTGGACTCAGGTACTTTTCCAAACCTAATGAAACATGGAAAACTTATTCCACTTTTTAAATCAGGCGACCAAGCAGATCTCAATAATTACAGACCGGTTTCAATATTGCCAACACTAAGTAAGGTCTTTGAAAAAATAGTTTTAAATCAACTGCTTAGTCATTTTAACTTAAATAACTTACTTCATCCTGACCAATATGGTTTCACTAAAGGTCGCAATACTACTGATGCAGGTGCAAAATTATTAAAACACATCTTTGATGCCTGGGAAAGGTCTAAGAATGCTATTGGCGTATTCTGTGACTTGTCCAAGGCTTTCGATTGTGTTGACCATAAAACTCTTTTGCTTAAGTTAAGCCACTATGGCATTAAAAATGTTGCACTTAATCTCATTGCCTCTTATCTTAGTGATAGAACTCAAACGGTATGCATTAATGATATAAAGTCACGTGGCTCATCTCCTAAAATGGGCGTTCCACAGGGTTCAATTTTGGGTCCTTTTCTATTTTTAGTGTATATTAATGATTTACCATACCATGTTAGCGACATTTGTGAAATTGTACTGTTTGCTGATGACACATCTTTAATTTTTAAAACTGATAGAAATAAAAGTGACTTTGACGATGTAAACCGTGCTGTATCGCATGTGTCGCACTGGTTTACTGCTAATAATTTACTATTAAATGCAAAGAAAACTAAATGTGTTGAGTTTTCTTTACCGAATGTAAAAAAAATAAATAAGTCTTTAATGATAAATGGTGAAACGCTAAAAATGGAGAGTTCTACAGTCTTCCTAGGAGTGACCTTGGACTGTAAACTTCAGTGGAGCGCTCATATAGAGTCACTGACAGCTAAACTTAGCTCAGCAGCATTTGCAGTGAGAAAAATAAGACAGTTTACCGATGTAGAAACAGCTAGACTGGTTTATTTTGCTTACTTCCACAGTGTGATGTCTTATGGCATCTTGTTGTGGGGAAAGGCTGCTGACATAAATTCTGTCTTTATACTTCAGAAACGAGCAATTCGGTCGATTTATAAACTTAAACCACGCGAGTCCCTTCGAGTCAAATTTAAAGAAATAGGAATTCTTACAGTAGCCTGTCAATACATATTCAATAACCTAGTTTATGTTAAACAAAATATAAATATGTATAAACAGAAAAAGGATTTAAACGACCGTCTTCCTAGAAATGGACATAAGTTAGTCATATCAGCTTATCGCCTCCGAAAAGTACAAAAATCTTTCGTAGGATTGGGTGTACTCTTCTACAACAAGATGCCCAATTCAGTTTTAGATCTGCCATTGCATAAGTTTA
Source organism: Mycalesis mineus (assembly GCA_034621355.1). NCBI lineage: Eukaryota > Metazoa > Arthropoda > Insecta > Lepidoptera > Nymphalidae > Mycalesis > Mycalesis mineus. The sequence goes on from CM067892.1 coordinate 15,034,971, forward strand.
AACAATGTATTAAAACTCACTTACTGAGTCAGGGTTATTATACTATCGATGAATTTTTAAATGACAAAGATGTTCAAATCCAATTGGATAGGCTTTCAACTTCACACAGGAAGTAAAATAAATATCTTTATGTAACAACACACTTAATATTGTAAAATTGATAATATTATAAAAAGAGCAACTGTTGAGTTTCTTGCCGGCTCTTCTCAACAGGGCCTGCCTTCCGAGCCGGTGGTAGAGTCACTACAAATAGTCCAATTTGACGTTTCAAAAGTGCTTGTAATAAGCCTACTTGAAATACTTGAAATAAATGAATTTGAACATATAGTGTGTAATTGTCCTATATTTATTTTAAAAAAATGTTTCGTTAAATGAAAAGATAAGAAAGAAATAGGTATCTGTCTTTTTCTACATTAACATTATCCTATGCATTTCACATTGCTTTACGAAGCGAGGAGCCTACTCGATTGGAAAATAGGCAGTTTTGAAAGCGCGAATAATAGAGATTTTCGTGTATTGGGAACCAATGAACTGATATATTATGTTTGAAAGCGTGTTCTATGTGTTAAGAAATGAAAAACTGGTGTTATAAGGAATATTTCAGGAAAAATGGCGAGCAAATGAAAAATTTAGTAAAAAAATTTAAAAGTATGGCGAAAATAATTAATTTGTCATCTATTTTCCGATATAGTAGACATCTTTTGAGGACAACTTTTAGTTAGCCTATGTGGCTGGCTATCATATATTCCTGGATTTGAGTCCTTGGTCAATTGACGATATACTAACCTTTTAGTTCTTCGAAAAAAATCTCTGCCAGTAGTTGGGACATTGCAAGTCCCCCATGCCATGGAGAGTACGTTCCGCCGACTGCCTCAATTATTAGAATGAACTTTTTTTGGGGATTATTACAAAATACTAATATCCCAAATATCCTAAGCTCGTCAACCCGTATTGGAATAGCATGGTGGGTCCAAACTCCATATACCATTTTCTGTAAACAGAGAGGCCTTGCCTAAATAGAGCGGTTACAATAGACTATAGATAGAAAAGATAATGATGGCAGCATTATAAAAAAGTAGAAGCCCCATTAGTAACAAAACCTGCTAAAAACCGTTAAAAACTTTCAAAATATGATATCAGTGTGCATATACACCGAAACAAAGCCAAATTAACCTCAGCTTATCAACCATTAGCTCATTTGGCTTGGCTCCAAAATTTTCGCCGCTCGCTATTCTGATATGCTTTCCTAAGCAAGAAATAGTGACTTGGCAGGAAACTTCTTAGTTGCATGTATTTATTTTTAGGGCTTAAAAAGGTGATGTAACCTAGGTACGAATACATTCACAATCACAATAAAACATTTTGGTATTTTAAATCGGTGACTAGGCATTGTCTAGGTAAGCGAATGCTATTGCATGGTTGCTTTATGACTGTCTATTTTACATAAATATACATTTTGGTATTTTAAATCGGTGACTAGGCATTGTCTAGATAAGCGAATACTATTGCAAGGCTGCTTTATGACTGTCTATTTTACATGAATATACGTTTTGTTATTTTAAATCGGTGACTAGGCATTGTCTAGATAAGCGAATACTATTGCAAGGCTGCCAAATGACTGTCTATTTTACATAAATATACGTTTTGGTATTTTAAATCGGTGACTAGGCATTGTCTAGATAAGCGAATACTATTGCAAGGCTGCTTTATGACTGTCTATTTTACATAAATATACGTTTTGGTATTTTAAATCGGTGACTAGGCATTGTCTAGATAAGCGAATACTATTGCAAGGCTGCTTTATGTCTGTCTATTTTACATGAATATACGTTTTGTTATTTTAAATCGGTGACTAGGCATTGTCTAGATAAGCGAATACTATTGCAAGGCTGCCAAATGACTGTCTATTTTACATAAATATACGTTTTGGTATTTTAAATCGGTGACTAGGCATTGTCTAGATAAGCGAATACTATTGCAAGGCTGCTTTATGTCTGTCTATTTTACATAAATACTAGCTGACCAGGCAAACGTTGTTTTGAATTAAAAATTTAAAAAAAGGTAGATGAAAATTAGATGAAAATAAGACAGTAGCCGATTCTCAGACCTGCTGAATACGCATACAAAATTTGGTAAAAATCGGTAAAGCCGTTTCGGAAGAGTACAGTAAGTAACATTGTGACAGGGAAATTTTATATATTAGATACATTTTGGTATTTTAAATCGGTGACTAGGTATTGTCTAGATAAGCGAATACTATTGCAAGGCTGTTTTATGGCTGTCTTTTCTACTTGAGGCATGAATGCAGTCAAGCGTTGGCCGATATTTTTAGAAAAATTATTAATCAAACAGTACTACTAAATATAATAATAGTAGTAGGTATAATAGAAATGTTACATTAATTTAACTTTATTGAAAAAAAATAATTATTTAGAATCGAAGACAGTAGTTACCCAATAGTAGACAGTAGTGGCCCAATTTATGTTCGTTGACTGCTTTGTATAACAGATGGCGTTTTAATGGTAGATAGTCCTATTTTTAGTTATATTAATTGGGTGAAGTAAATAAAAAAAATATTAAAAAGTGTTTGGTTTTATGAAATCACGATGTAGGCCTGACAAAATGCGATTTTGCTTTGCAGCCTTGGCTGCTTTGCCAAGTGGCTTTGACCACTAGTTTTTATCATTGGCCCATTTCTAGCTGGCAGTAGTGCGACATACGATAGATGGACGAAAAATGATCAAAAAGGATGAAAAAAAGCTTTACTTGTAAACTGAACTGCATTCCTAAACTTTACATAATATAGTATAGGATTACTTTATAAATACATTTAGCATTTAAGTGGGTCATGAAACGCTTAATACAAACAGCAAAACTCCCAAAGTCGAGCCGGAAGCGACGACTAAGCGAAGCGAAAGGAATGAAGTCACTAAGTTCAAAATTTAATTAAAAACATCTAAATCAATCACGACTGCGCAGTCTATGTTGTGTACTTTGATTAACACTTAACAAGGCTCCAATTAAGCCAATGGTTTGAGTTTAATTAGCGAAGTTTTCCTCTTACTTGCTTAAAGATAAGTACATTGCGTTGCGGGGAATTCGATGTTGTGCTTAGCTGTATTCTAGGTATTTGAAAATGCTCATTAGTCTTACTGATACTTGAAGTTACGATTTAACGAGAATAATATTAAATACTATTATATTAAAATAAATATTATGATATAGTTAGTTTGAGGACTCGATTATACGTAACTATAATAGTACGGTTAGTAGGGTTTGAATATTTTTTTTGTTTGCTCTAGGATGATCTGATAGTGCTGCCAGGCTATTGTTAGATTAGGGTCTGTCTTCTATTTTAGACTGCAACGGTTCTCTAGTAGAAGTCTTTACTTACAAAATCCTTAGTAATATTATAAAGTGGAAAATTAGTATATATAAATAAATAAATAAATAAATAAATATTATTGGACAATTACACACATCGCTATGTAGCCCCAAAGTAAGCTTAAGCAGCTTGTGTTATGGGTACTATGATAACTGATGAATATTTTAATATATATAATATATAAATACTTATAATATGTCGATAAACACCCAGACACTGAAAAACATCCATGCTCATCACACAAACATTTTCCAGAGGTGGGAATCGAACCCACAGCCTAGGACGCAGTAGCAGGGTCACTACCCACTGCGCCACTCGGCCGTCAAATATATAGATGGATGGATGTTTTTTACTCTTTCACGCAAAAAGAACTAAACGGATTTTAATAAAACTTCACAATAATATAGCTTACGTTACCACATAAACTACATCTTATTCCGAAATTCCCATTGGAAACAAGAACTACGCGTGTGAACCAGCGGGCTTCCCCTAGTCTAGTGTAATTCATTATTTCCGTGCCAAGTCTAATAATTTTGCTTAGGAAGGCGGATTACTAAATTATGCAGCGGAAATTTTGGGTCTCAGCCAATGACTTAGTGGTTGGTAGGTATACAAAGATTAATATAGTTATTAAACAATAATGCAAATCAGGTATTTTAAGAAGAGTTTCATTCTTAAGAATTAGGAACTTATGGCGTTTAGATTAACTTAAATATTTTCAGGGCGTACAAATTTTATTTATTTTTGCGTTAGTAAAAATAAATAAATAAATGAACAATTATTAATTTATTTATTTTGTTACGTACGTTTCATTCCGATAACGGAGCATTCTCAGGAGAGGTAGACTCTTATAATGAGCTATTGTGTAGTTTTCGCAATTATACATACGTACGTAGGTACCTACGTAGAGAGTATCCTCTCGGATCTGGACGACTTTGTCACAGAAATACGTCTGCTTTTCGCGGAAAATAGCAAAATAAATAAATTATTAACAGTTCGTGATCAGCCACCGCAAACTTATATCCTATCCATTAAATAAATAAATAAAAGATTAGAAATATTTAGTAAATAAACATTACCTAAGACAAATTAGAGTTTCCTACAATAAATAAGTTACTCGAAACAAAACAAACAGAGCCCAGCCATTATATTTTATCAATCACAAAGTCTACAAGTCATGTACATTCATCGGTTACGAACAGACGCGTGGCAGCATTGATAACCTCTGTGAGCTGTAACTGATTTAAACTGGTTAGTCGTCAGTTGCAACCAGACGGGCTCGTCTCCCAGCACTCGTGTAGTGATAGGTAATCACGGATCGTGACCTACGGTTTTGTAACTAGAATACTTTTTGTGACAATAGTTCACGGAACAAGCCAATGACCTACTTGTAGATGGAAATTCATCGCATATAACATTCTATTAAGATTTTAAAAGAATATATTTAAAAAATATTTTTATGACTATATTATGCTTTAAACTTGTACGAGATAGATACGAGAGGTCCGGAAATATTTATATTTAAGTGGGGTTGTGACAACGTCATGTTATTCACTTCCATTCTATTATGTCATATCAAATCATGATATACTCCCCTCACATACATATTATCCTCTTTCACACACTCCAGATGGCTAGAGCTCCTCTCCTCTTCCAGTTGCAAATTTGACATTCTTCTTGTAATTTATTTATTTATTTTATTCATGCCAAAATAAAGGTTTAATTAATGCATTAGCAATAACAAGCAATACATAAATTCCGTTATTGACCCCATTTTGGCTCGCCCGTTTGTTGGCTGCGGCAGAGCTGGATTCTTTGTCTACTTGCTTTGTCCAGCATTGGAACCTTACTGGACGACACCACATTCGGTAATGCCACCTGTCTTAGAATTAGTAGAATTAATGTTGAAGGTCTATGACAAGCATGGCCTGTAAGGTGTAGCTCTGTTAGACGTTAAACAGTGTTACTACTGTTATACTTAAGACAGGAAGTAAAAATGATCCCGTGTGGGGTTGCTAGTCCCCCATCGGGCGCGTCCCCGGGTGGTGGATAGGGGAATGCCTCTTAGGAATGAGGGGTACCGGGGAAACCCGGCGTGAACCATACTAGCAAGGGGTGGGGCGCAAATGTGCGCTGTTTTCGGGGGTTGCCGTTTGGATGCTCTGATCAGAAGAGTGGACTGTAAGAACGTTCTGAGGTAACATGACAGGGAACATGGTATCCCTTTCGATGTTGGGGGCCGAAAGGCCATGAGGAAGGAAACCTCATAAAAAAAAATACCCTAATCTTAAGGTTCGTCGCCCGCCGATGAGATGAATGGCTGGTGGGAGATCAGTCGTGAGGGCGGCACACTATATAAAAAAACTAAAATATGAAACTGCGAACAGATAAAAATTCTACCCGGGAGGGTCCCGCAAGCGGGGAATCCCTTGGTGCACTGGACAGCCGGTGCATCGGCCCTATCGTATACGGGGGGGCCAACTGTCGCAACACAGAGAAAGAGAATATGGGGGGGAATGAGAATGGAAATGCGCAAGGGGGAGGAGGAGTAGTAGAGATGGATGTAGGTTTTGAAGTAAGCATGAAGAAAGAAGTATTTAAAAAGAAGACGAAAGGAAAGCATGAGCCTCTGATAGAAAAAGAAAATAATGAAGCAATGGCTGACTCCGACTACAGCTTAAAAATTGCAGATAGTAGACCCAGACTGGGTTCTAGTTCTTCTGCGGCTGAATCGGGCTCGAGTCGCTTGTGGCAGGGTATAAAAAGGCCTCGCATAGATGGTGATGACAGACTTGCGTCGTCGGATGACGATTATAAGCCAGGCGTATCGATGCCGAGAGGAAAAGGTAATCAGCTTAATATGCTGAATTATGAATGGGTTAAGACTAAAGAAGCCCAAAAGAAGCGAGTAAAGACGAAAAAACGAGCTGAGCAAGAGCATTCTATGGCTACGGCGGAAGAGAAAATCCGCCAAAAAGAATTAGAACGCACAGGACATGAGGATGCCCCTCAACCTAAAAATAAGACTGCAGCCCAGATTAAGGTGGGGGTGTTAGAGGACTTAGCATTAATCAATAGCATCGCTAAAAAGTCATCCAACCTAAAAGGAACATTTGTGCGTGGCCTTAGAGATGCTGCTGCCTCCATTCAACAGGCAGTGGAAGTCTTAAGTTCGCGCACAATTGTAGAAGAGACGCGGCAGCTGCAGGCCGATAACAAACGCCTACAAGATGAAATGGCCAGCCTCCGAAAAGAGCTGAGCCAGTTGAAAGCGGATATAGAGAGTACGCGGAACCAAGGATCCACGTCTTCTCCTATGGAAGCATCAGAAAAACTAGGTCCTTTACCACAGCCTCCTCGAGAAAAGGCCCGACGTGCCGCAAATACGTTGACAGAGTCTGCGATGGACGATATAAGTCGCTCAGTGATGATGCAGGTTGGAGACATGCTCAATGCCCGCCTGGCCTCCCTAGAGGATAGACTTCTGCCGGAAAAACGGCTGCGTCCTCCGCTGGCAGCAGATAAGAAGAAAGCAACAACACCACCAACCGCAAATGTGGCGAATGAGCATGTACCGGGCCAAAGCCAGTCTACAAAAGGATCGGGTACCGAGGGTGTCCACCCAACGCCTAAAGAGGAGCAATGGGAAAAAGTTAGTCGGAGAAAAAATAAAAATAGGAAAAAGAGTGAAATCGGCAAGAAAACTACGCCGGCAAAGCAGTCGTTAGGACAAACACGGACGCCACAGCAGTCCGCTAAGAAAACACGCAAGTTACGACCTCCTCGTTCTGCGGCTGTTGTTCTAACGCTGCAGCCAGGTGCTGAGGAAAAAGGTGCCACTTATGCTTCTGTGCTTGCTGAAGCCAAACAAAAAATTGCCCTTTCAGATCTCGGCATTAAAGCCTTGAGATTCAAGAAAGCTGCTACCGGAGGACGTATCTTAGAGCTCCCAGGAGCCTCTAATGATGACATGGCGGACAGTCTCGCGATCAAGCTGAGGGAAGTTATTAGCGAGGAATTTGTTAGGGTCACAAGGCCTATTAAATGTATAGATATGCGTGTCTCAGGTCTGGATGATTCAGTCTCCAGTGGTGATGTGGCAGCTGCTGTAGCTCAATGTGGAGGTTGTCCAATTGAACACATACGGATTGGCAATATTCAAAGGGGTAATTCAAATTTAGGGACGTTGTGGTTGCGCTGCCCAGTTGCTGCTGCAAAAAAGGTCATGGAGGGTGGTAGACTTTTAGTTGGCTGGGTTTCGGCACAAATAAAAGTCTTAAATGATCGGCCTCGACGGTGTTATCGATGTTTGGAATCTGGTCACTTTAAGGCGCAATGCACTTCTAAAGTTGATCGAAGTGATACCTGTTACCGCTGTGGTCAGAAGGGTCACAAAGCAAGAGGATGCACAGTTGCTCCACACTGCATTGTGTGTGCAGATGCTGGAAGGCCGGACAGTCATATGGGAGGGAGCACTGCTTGCAATCAGCCCACTAACTGGAAGAAGACGAGAAGTGGACAGACTTATGATGGTCCTCGGGCCTCCTCGAAGTCTGCTCGCCCATCCACAAGTACGGATCCAATGGATGAAGATGTCTCAATGCCCAATGGATAGCATCAATATAGATCTCAAATTTCTTCAGGCTAATATTAACCACTGTGCCAGAGCTCAGGACCTTTTGTTCCAAAGTTTGGCAGAGTGGTTCATACACGTGGCAGTGGTAGCCGAACCGTACTTTGTTCCATCAGGAGATGATTGGGTGGGGGACCGAGACGGTCTCGTGGCCATTCATACTCGAACTTCGGTGGGCTCTCCGGCATTTGATAAAGTGGCAAGGGGTCAGGGATACGTTATGGCCCGTCTTGGAGGTGTATTCGTAGTCGGGGTTTATTTCTCTCCAAATCGAACGCTAGCTGAATTCGAACAGTTTCTGCTTGAGGTTAGTACAGCAATCAGAAATGTCCGTCCTGGTCGAGTACTTGTTGCTGGGGATTTCAATGCTAAATCTTTAGCGTGGGGATCTCCGGCAACTGACGCGCGGGGTGAAGCGCTCGAGGAGTGGGCTGTTTTAGCGGGCTTAGAGATATTAAATGAAGGAACAGTTCTGACATGTGTACGGCAACAGGGCGGTTCTATCGTGGATATAACGTTTGCCGATACAGTCTTAGCTCCCTTTGTTCGGGGTTGGGAAGTTTTGGAAAATGAAGAGACACTTTCGGACTACCGATACATTCGGTATGAAGTCTCTTCATCCAGAGGCCCATTCCAAACCATAAGGAATGATGGTCCTCGGTGGTCCGTCAAGCGTCTTAATCGCGATGCCTTGGTTGAGGCAGCTTTAGTCCAATCATGGTTGTCGGCGTCAGAGAGCCTAGTTGCCGTTGAAGAGGAATCCGAATCGATTGAACAGGCTATGAGGCAAATATGTGATGTGGCCATGCCGAGATTGGGACCCTGGACTCCAAGGCATGCTGTATACTGGTGGTCTGAAGAGTTAGCACAGCTGCGTAATACTTGCGTAGCTACAAGACGCCAGTATACACGTTACAGGAGACGGCGAATCCGAAACCAATCGGAAGAACAACGCCTCTATGGCATTTACCGTGAGGCTACTCAGTCACTGCAGGTCTCAATCAGCACTGCAAAGAATCTAGCTCGAGAAGCTATGTTGAATAGTCTCAATGAAGATCCCTGGGGCAGGCCCTATAAGTTGGTGAGGCAGAAGCTTCGCCCAAGAGCTCCACCGGTGACTGAAACTTTAAAGCCCAACCAGCTAGGGTTGGTGGTGGAGACGCTGTTTCCTAACAGGACTGATGTGATGCCGCCGTTTATGGCCTCTTGCACTGACGAAGAAGATACTTCGTTTTTGGAAGTGTCTGAAGGGGAGTTGCAAGCTGCAGTGACACGGCTACGATCAAAAAACACAGCACCGGGACCCGATGGCATACCCGGTAAGGCATGGGTGCTCGCTCTAGGTCCTCTGGAGCCCAGAGTGAGAGCACTCTTCAACGTATGCCTGGAGCAGGGCCAGTTCCCGTATTCTTGGAAAACGGGAAAGCTGGTCCTGATAAGAAAAGAAGGTCGTCCTGCAGAGTCACCGTCAGCTTATCGACCCATAGTGCTCCTGAATGAAGTGAGCAAGCTTTTTGAGCGGGTAATTGCTTCTCGCATTGTCAAACACCTCGAAGAAGTGGGGCCTGACCTCAGCGAGTTTCAGTATGGATTCCGCCGAGGCAGGTCCACTATTGATGCAATTGCGAGGGTAAGGGCCCTGACAGAAGAAGCGGTTTCCCAAGGTGAGGTCATTTTGGCAGTCTCCCTTGACATCGCAAATGCGTTTAATACTCTGCCGTGGAGTTGCATCAAGGAGGCATTGAGATACCATTTGCTGCCACAATACCTTCAGCGAATTGTGGAGGCCTATCTTTCAGACAGAGCAGTTGTGTAAACAACGAATGGCATGTTGATGCGGAGGGAAATGTCATGCGGTGTTCCACAGGGTTCGGTCCTTGGCCCACTTCTGTGGAACATCGGATACGATTGGGTATTACGGAGTATCAATATTCGTGATGTAAGCATCACTTGCTATGCAGACGACACGCTTGTTACTGCCCGTGGCATAACTTTTAGAGAGGCGCGAGTACTGGCGACTGCTGGAGCGGCTGATGTAGTGGCTCGAATCCGGCGATTGGGACTGGAGGTTGCCCTTAACAAATCAGAGGCCCTTTGTTTTCATGGGCCAAGAATGGCACCTCCAGCCGGATCTGAACTTATAGTTGGCGGCGTATCCATTGCTGTTGAGTCAACAATGAAGTACCTGGGACTTGTCCTCGACAGTCGTTGGAAATTTGAGGAGCACTTCCGCCGCCTCTCCCCCAAGTTATTAGGAGCTGCGGGGGCGCTGAGCCGACTTCTCCCTAATATAGGAGGGCCTAATGTCAGTTGCCGTCGTCTTTACACTGGTGTTGTACGTTCGATGGCGCTGTATGGTGCACCGATTTGGGTGTACTCCCTGAACTCCCGTATACGGACTCTCCTGCGGAGGCCGCAACGAGTTATGGCAGCCAGAGTTGTCAGGGAATATCGCTCTATTTCCTTTGAGGCAGCCTGCGCTCTGGCTGGGACACCTCCATGGGATTTGGATGCAGAGGTGTTGGCATCTATGCACCTGCAAAGAGTGGACGCTCGTTCTCAAGGGGTTTATCCATCACCACGTATGATTGCTGGTTGGCGGCGTACAGCGAATAAAGAACTTCTCCGACAATGGTGTGTGAAACTCGATTCACCCAGTACTGGTCTCAGGACCATTGAAGCAATTCGGCCTGTACTTCAACAGTGGACTAACAGGAGGCATGGGGCAATTACTTTCCATCTTGCACAGGTCCTGTCGGGACACGGGTGTTTTGGAAGGTACCTGTGGAAGGTGGCCGGTAGAGAGCCTACTCAGAAATGCCACGAGTGTGGTTGTGCCTCAGATACTGCACAACACACTTTGGCCGAATGTGCAAGTTGGGCCGAGCCACGCGAAACTCTCGTGGCAGCAATATAGGACATGACCTGTCATTTCCTGCTGTCGTCAAAGCGATGACAGATAATGACAAATCCTGGGAAGCTATGGTCTCGTTTTGTGAAACTGTAATGTCGCAAAAGGAGGCGGCGGAACGCTTGAGGGAGGCTGACGCTGAGCCTCACTCGATTCGCCGCAGGAGAGTCGGACGCAGACGGTTCGCACACGACCGCCACTTGCCTCCCTAACGAGGACCTCTGGGCGACGGTTATTATGGGGAATCCGTCGCTCACTAGAGATCAATCCTCGAGACAGATGGCGTGTTATACATTCACGCCTTTAATTAGTTAAGTGTATATAAATCGTAGAGGAAGGCCTGCTCTTGCGGGCGTTGCTATCTGGGTTGCGGTTGTGTGCGAGGCCGTTCCCATGGCCCAGTGTAAAGGCTACGGGTTGCTAAGCCGTGGGGTTTTAGTCGGTAGGAGTCCGACATAACCTGTTTGCCTCCCCTGGCAAGTGGGTATCCATGAGGATTTCCCCACGAGAGAAAAAAAAAAAAAAAAAAGGAAGTAAAAATGACAATACAGTACGTTTCTCATTTAGTATATTTCACAATAGGCCACAAACTTTATATAACCTGTTACACTATCTGCAAACGGAGGCACAATTAAAACGTGTTTTCTGAATGATATCAACTGCTCTATGCACTTTGTGCGTGATTAGTAAATGATGATTGAGCAATCGTTGTGGAAAGAGATAAGTTTGTGGTAGAGTTCAAGAGGTTATAATCATGTTTCTCTCATTTATATTTATTTACATATTTTTTTTAAATTTTTAACAATGTTATAAGTAATACAAAAATATACATAAAAACACTATTAAAAATTTATAAAAAAATCTTCTCCTCCGTTTGCGGGGCCTTTGCGGGTCCAAGCAACCGGTGGTCAGGGCTCCAGAGTGAGGAACCTCCTCACAATACGCGCCGTTTCAAGGACTACTGCCTTCTGTATCCGACCCTTGATCCAACAATTAAGCGAAAGCTTCTTAAGGTGTTGATCGAAGCTTTTCGCAAAAAGACCATGGACTGAAACGACTATCGGAACAATAATAGTTGACTCAACATTCCACATGGCGGTAATCTCGTGAGCAAGGTCCAAGTACTTTGATACTTTTTCCTTTTCGGCTTTCACGAGGTTATCGTCATGAGGAACAGTAATATCAACAATTATTGCACGGCGTACTGATCGATCGACTATCACTATATCAGGTCTATTGGCTACAATATACCTGTCAGTGATAATCGTTCGATCCCAGTAGAGCAATGCACTGTTATTTTCAAGAACTGGCGCTGGGTCGTACCTATAGTAAGGCATCTCAAAATCGACAAGGCCGTACTGAAGAGCAAGTTGTTGGTGGATTATCCTGGCTACTTGATTATGTCTGTGCAAGTATTCGCCGTTAGCAAGATAAGGACATCCGGAAACTATATGCCTGAGGGACTCCCCAGGATGATGACACGCTCGACATATGTCTAGAGTGCCATCTTTCATAATATGTTTCCGGTAGTTTCTCGTCTTGATCACTTCATCCATAATTGCACAGACAAAACCCTCAGTTTCCCCAAAGAGGTCACCGAATTGCAACCAAGATACTGATGTTATTTGATCTACATCTGGCCCCGTAAGAGCCTTGTAGAATCGTCCATGCAACTTCTTACTCTTCCATACCGCCACGCGATCTGAGTTACTAATTAAGGTTATAATATTATTATAATAACTGATACAAATTAATAAAAGCGGAGTGTCCGCCCGCGGTTTTGAAATAACTGCTTTTTATAAGCCTATATACTGGTCATTATGGTTACTATGATACTGGTTATTATGATACTAAATACTCTGTACTAATTTGACAGTATGGTTTAAGTGTATTCGAAGCTTTCAAACGACGTTACCTGATACTTTTATATTAAACTTTGAAATACTTCAATATATAACTCCTTATCAAACCAGGCCTATTCATGAATATTATATAGTCTTTATTATAATGCAGCTGTTTTTTTATATCGGATGAAATATTATCTAAAAATCTTGAAAAATCTACTTAATATATTTAGAAGGATAAATTTTATTAATAACATACAAAGTAATGAAATCAATCAATTTATTAAAGCGATCTTTTCACAATTTTAATGTCTTAAAAATAAAAATAATATGCACAAAATATTTGTACGCTCCATATAAAAATAAATAATACTTTTCAAAATCTTAATATTGTAATATATGTTATATTACAAATACATCTTATTAATAATATCACTAAGCCCCAACAACTGTCATGGACTTCAAAACTAAATTATAACTTGAACAACAACATAGCAAGTTTTAAATTTATTTGCTATGACAATGACATGCATGGCTAACGAAATCTAAATATTTACAATAGAACTTTCATATATTCCTTGTACTCAGAGTAACAAAAGAATCGTTGGTATGTTAGTACTACTTCAATTATTCTACAACTCAATTATTTTGTTTATAATTACTATGCAACTAATTTTGTTCAGGTATTACAATCGTGATTATATTTGTACATCTTTACAAATCATTCTAGCTGACAATATTACAATTAAAATAAAAGATACCCACGCCCAAAAGATAAATCAAAGCAGAGATTAAGGTAATACAACAAAATCGACAGAATTAATCGCTTGAAATGCGACAGATTTCTTAAAAATAATTCGAGACAGACTTTGCCTATTCCAATCGTACATAAATTTGTTACCATGTAGATTGCAAAGAATAGAACTAGTTTTATTATAAGCTCGATGCTGAAAATCTAATCTTTGACTTACACGTCATTTCGAACGAATGTTCTGTGACTGACCATCACAAGAAGATGCTATCAATAAATATACAACTTGCATAGACAAATTCATTGGAATTTTTTTTAAAATAAAACCTTAACCGATTCTGGAAAGAATTTCGATCTATGATCGAATTTTTCTGCAAGCTTTCGATTAAAAAAACAATGTGATATCAAATGATTGTCTGTTCAACGTGACCAAAGGCTCGAAGTCTGCTGAATCCGCCGTCGGGTGCTATGGTGACTTTGATGTGAGAGATGACGTCAGAGTTGCAATTGAACCAGTGTTCTTTATGGGCTGATAGCTGTAACGAAGGACATATAAGAGTAAATATGTAGAAGCATATTATTCATAATTAAATTCTTCTTAATTGTGTAATTTTAGAAACCATTTTCTTGTTTTGTTTTTAAGCTAATTCAAAAATATATTACAACACCTTTCAATTCAATTTTTGCGATAAAAAATTGTTTTGTTTTCTACATCCGATTTTAACAAAGTATTTTCACACTTTTGTTCGCGCTAAATATTAATTAAACTGTTGAACAGTTTAATCTTAATTATTTGAATACCAACCTTGCTTGGTTTCAAAATGTTGTACCAGGTGACAGGCTTTGAATGCGCCCATTCCTCTTTTTCTAACAAAGTTCCCTCTACTTTTATGGAATCCGGATAGTTTCCTTTAAAATGTTCTGTGTCGACGCAAATCTTCTGGATTCTTCCAGTGAAACCCAATTTGAAGACTGCCCATTCTTCGCCTGTGGAAAAAGAAAATTTAATTGGGATCTGTTTAATTTATCTGCAAGATTATTTAATTAAATTTTTAATTCACTCGTAGAAGTTTGATTTAACTTTATTAGTAACTTTTACAATAAATATTGTATAAGGAAATACAAACCCAGCTGACTTCAATCGTATTGATGATGTTATTTTAAAATAATATTTTAACATTTTTTTAAAATACTATAATAGAATTTCGTTAATTTGATTGAAATATTTGAATTGTACTATAATTTGAAATACGAGTACGCTTTATATCCCAAAATAAATTTAGACTTTTGTTTTCATGTAAGATTTCAATTAAGATTATATTACGTTAAGAATCTTTTCAATAAATAATAGGGTATTGCAAATATACCTGTGGTTTTTAACGTGCCGTCATCACTGGATTCAAGGATTTCTGGTCTGTCAAGTTGTCTTGCAGTTTCCCATCCATCTGCCATAGTTTCCCCTTTTCTGGGCTTTATTACATTCTTTGGATGACCGTAGTGTGCGTTAGAGTGTCCTATAACAATTTTTAAAATTATCATTATTTTTTAATTATTTACGAAACTTAAAAATATTTTAATACTTTTTGTTTACCTACTGCAATATTTTTCTTAAGATAACGCCTACATGAATTGTGTTTTAACATATATTACATAAAGTGTTAAAAAATAAAAAAAAACGAACAAAGCGTCAAGCTTTTGTTTTTTGTTTATAATGTTTCAATTATTTGTATTTAAATAGAAAACATAGTCAGCATATATAAAATAATAGCCTAGACATATTATTATGTAAATTTGTTAATCGTAGGCCTTGGCCTAAAAAGTAACAGTCGAACAAATTAACTTAGCATTGTAGGCCAAAATAAAACTAATATTAAGAATTATTATCAACAACGAACTATTTAAATGTACAGTAAATTAATTCTATCGCGACATTAATCTTCGTTGGCACTATGCCAGTAATAGAATTTGTGGACATAATACTAATCAGTGTTATCTAAGTGATTACCGAAGTGAGTAGATAGTTTGAGTACTAATTGGGTGTTAAGCAGATATTTCTAATATTCACTAGGTACATCGAATTAAGTTAGATAATTACTTAGTTTACATTTTATTATCTTTATTAGTATCAATGTAACTGCCATAAATGTTGTTATTATTTTATTTTAAATTTTAGTTAAATATTAAAAAAAAATCAAACTGGACTGAATAAGAATATTTTGAAATTAGTCGTGCTAGTAACTACTTTGAACTAACGTTAATATAACACAGTATGTTTTTACAAGTAAACTAAAAATATAACATATTATGTTGCATATTATTTAATTTTTTTATAAACATTTATTAAGTTTTTATGTTCTCTTGATTAACTTTCTTAGTAACAATTTACAATCTAAAAGCTTGAAGATTTGTTAAAATAACATTGTTAACTTTAATTCGTTATCTCTAAAGAAAATTTCGCTAAGTAGTAACAGCTTAAGCGGGCGACGAATTCACAATTTAAATGCATAAATGCTATCGTGACAAAGAGCAGTCTTAACGTGGTGCAGCTTGCAAAATTGCAGCAATTCATTTGGATCGTCTTGGGATAGAATTTGTGGACGCGATACTATTAGTCGTCGCATATCTCTGGGACGTAGGTATTCACAATTTAGACGTAAATTCCGTAGTTGATAAGCTAAATTAGACTCGCTTTTGTGTTAAATAACGTTGTTCTAAGGTTCAAAATTGAACGATTGTATGTTGTAGTTGTAATTTCATTTATATATTTTGAACATAAATGTATGATATCTGGACGAATAATGACTTGGTTTTCAGTTAAATAACACCATTACGATGTCCAACTTGTATGCACGTATCAATATTATTATATCAATATTTGTTTTGTACAAAGGTATAAGTCTGATCTTAATTGATAATTTATGTACAAACTGAGTATTTTAAAAGTTAATTTTAAGTTATTTCTATACATCCTTATCTATTTATGTGTTTCTAATGTTTAATAATATCTTGTGTCATAACCAAATACCTATTAGGGTAAGTAAAATTATCAAAGGTTTATTTTAGCAATATTACATTTCAAAATCTAGATTTATTATAACTTATAGTAGTCTGTACATGCACTAAACTATACTAAAGCCAAACTCGATTGAGAATGCTTGTCAACAAACAAATTAAAAATGAAGGTAGAAATCACTAGTCATTTTACACCTATTTTTTTAAATTAACTAGTTAATGACGAATTCATGGAAATAAATTGGATTAGTAAGCTTAAAAGTAATTAATATTTTCAATATCTTTTAAATAAGATTTTTTAAAATAACAAAACTTTTTTTATTTTAAATTTATTTTAATTTTAAATTTATTAGGCATAAAATGTGTTGCATTTTCTACCTTCGTTTTAAATTTATTTGTTGACAAGCATTCTCAATCGAGTTTGGCTTTAGTATAGACTCGTCATAATTATAATTTAAACTTAGACATATTCAAGTGACATTATTATGTTTTATCTATTTATAGAATTTTAGTATACTTGTAACATAATTTTTTTAATTAGAAACGTTTTTAAAGATAACCTACGTTTTATGTGTTTCGTGAATATTAACTTTTTACTTTGACATTAATTCTCAAATTGGCTATAGTAAATAATTATAATTAAATAATAACCATTATTTTAAAATTACAAATTAAAATGTCAGATTTTAATATGGAGAGCTAGGATATTAATTTTATTAAAATAATGTTTATATTTTGTTACCTAATCCTTTCTAATTATATCTTAGCATTGGGTTCTCATTATGCATTAACAAAATACAACAGTCAAAATATATGGATATTTTGACCAAGATTACTTTTACCTTACAATATTTAAAAAGAAGCGAACAGCATAAATAGGTCGAGCTA
This sequence comes from Mycalesis mineus, assembly GCA_034621355.1. NCBI lineage: Eukaryota > Metazoa > Arthropoda > Insecta > Lepidoptera > Nymphalidae > Mycalesis > Mycalesis mineus. Next base: position 15,052,395 of record CM067892.1, read on the forward strand.
GAGAACAAAATATTTTTTTTAAATATTAGAGATAAATTATTACTAATTGTGATACTGACCTACACAAGTAGCTCCAGTGAGTAAAGACGCCAGATCCACCAACTGGTCACAGGGCGGTGCCTCTGGTTTTGCCTCACCGAACACCCGCAGTCTTGCTATACCACCGTCTGGGTATATGTTCACTCTAATATGAGTGAATGCTTCATCAGACACCACCTGGTGAGAACATTTATCGATTGATATTATTTTTATTAATTTATTCATACATTTATCAGCCTATTTTATGGGGCCGCTAGGGACACGCATCTCCAGTGTGAGTTAGAGGTCTAACGGTGGGAATGACAGTCAGGTATTGTATTATTTATCGAAGAGATAAAATTATGACGTCACTAGTCACTATCCCGAATGGTTAATTTAAATTACCATTCGTACTATCAGTTGCTAATATTCACGGTCAATAAGTTAACATTAATAACAAATTGTGTAATACTCTGTAATATTATTTATTTTCTGATAGACTAGCCACAAAAGACTTTCGTGTGTCAAGGTTGGAAAGGTCAATGTCCATTTCAATTTGAATTGTGACTGCCTTTTTGTGTTGAACGCTCTATTTAACTGCGGTTATGTCAGACGGTATAATCAAATCGATGCAATTCTAATGTTGTTACTATACAGGGTTTTCATTGAGTTTTTATCGACTAGTTTTTTGTAGTTTTATATTGGTTTTGAGTCCTGTTCAAGACATTTTGTACCTATAAAAATATTAAATTCAATAATACAAAAGAAATATTAGGTGTTTCGAAAGATTTTACATTTTAAAATTAATGTGTTTTTTTTCTAATATGTAGATTGTATGTATCATGCACCCTCTTCAATGAGGAGGAAGGTCTGGCCCTGTAGTGAGCCGTTAACAGGCTGATAATAAGGATGATGATGATAATATATCACACTAATAATGTAATCGCAGAAGCTTGTGTATGTAGGTGTAAGTTAATCTCTGCCTCACGCATCTAGTGAACCGCATCAGCTGTGAAATTTAAAAGATTTACCGTTGATTCAAGATAGGCTACGTTTTAAACCGGAAATTTAAAGAGCTGGGTAGTGAGTAATACCTATTATGTAAATATAAATTTTTATCATAACTTTATATGCTTTGTCGCCTATTGGTATTATTGTACTACAGGCAGTTTCTTATCTGTCTAAATAAATAAATACCTTCTGGTAGTTCATCCTGGTGTCGTCGTAGCCGGGCCGGAGCGCCGTTACGGGCACAATTTCCTCCCATTTGTCAGATCTAAGCTGTTTCAGCCGCTCCAAGTCACATTCGGTGCACGCCGACCCCATTTGTGTGTCCCTTTCCGGTAATAATGCCTCCTCTGCAAATAAGGCCTTTAATTATTCGCCGGCTATATTGTTTTCAATATGGTCACATGTGAAATAGCTCTTCTGTCACTGTTCATATCTTTGCTAATTTTTAATATAAGCGTATAAGTGTACCTACTGTGTGTACTTGAGAACAGTATAAAGATTATACAAAAATTACGGAAAAATATACTAAATTATTATATTTCATAAATTGATGATATTATTTATATATTTAAATGTTAATGATCGATTGCGATGCGATCGGGTTCCAAATTTTTATTCACGAATTTTTGGGTACCTAATAATTTTTTTTTATATTCGAACATCAAATTATATTACCTAAGATCTGCATTTCTGCTTAATTTTTTCAAAATCAAAATCTATTTAGTTAAAGTTATACTGGAACCCCAAATTAATTAAGATTAAGTTTATTCCAAATTTATAATTACGTTTCTTTTATCTAATCGAATAAGAAAACTATGATAACTTATTCATAGACGCAATATAAACACAATGCCTATAAGCAAATGAAACTTAAATAGTTTACCTATAGGGCTAACTATTATAAATAGTAACTCCATGAACGAATAACTTAATATTTTTATTCGATCGCGTGCCATTGTGATAAGCTAAAGTGTTGACGTTTTGAGATAACAATTCACTTATGAGTGTGCTTAATCCATTTATCTTTCACTATGAAAAGGAAATAATTATATAAAAAGACAAATACAGTATGCATTACTTTCAAATCAAATTATAGTTACTATATTAGTTTTCTTTTTTTAATTACGAGTGATCTCATAAAACATAGATTATACGTAAAGTAGCAGTGAATGAAAATAATAAATTGCCACAGGTATAATAATATCATCGTATCCTCCAATGAACGTACAATACTATACATAGGCCTCTTGTAAAAGGACTTCCTTTAAAACTATTCCACACTGCCTGTGACCAGGGGTTATATGCGATACGTTAAATGCACTTTACTGACAAAATACAGCCTAGGGCTCACACACAAGGCAGCGCGTCTAGTGCTTTGACGTTTCACTCCAACCTTTCTATTTTAACTACGCAAAGATACCGCATATTGTAAGCAATATACTGTTTCACATACCTTCAGGAGTCAAACAAGCCGCCTGGATCGAATATTTAGGTGCATAGTTTCCTGTGAAGAACGCCGTATCCACTAATAGTCCTGAAACAATAAGAATACTCATAAGTATAAATGACGAAGAATATTTATAGTGTTTTTTTTTAATTTAAATACACAAAACTTTGTGCAGCTAAACATTTATCGATCAGCTATTTTTCATGTAAAATAATTTTAATACACAATATTTCACTTACCTCTAATAACGCATTTTGTAGCTAACTTTAGTATGCACCAATCATGGCCTGGTATTCTCTTGCGCCTCGTTTCCCACCCGTCCATCCATTTCCCGAACTCCGTGTATTTATCAGCAATGAAGATTGGCTCTGAGTCAGCTATCATATTCTCGCATGTTGCGAAGAAGTCATCGCTTGCGAAAATTACTTTACCACCAGCCTGTGAACAAATAAGAAAAGTTGAAAGAAATATTATCAGCCTCGGTCCACGATAGGGTCAGACCTTCCCTCTTAGAAGAGACATAGAACTTAGATAGAATGTTGGGCTTGAACAGTACACGAAATGCAAGCTAGCACTGTCTAGCTAACACTATGCCTCGTCTGATTAGGCCCGAATGTCTTTGCTGCTGGTCAAGCATATGTGGCCTTAAGTAGGGTAAAACATTGGAAAGTCTCATTATTGAAGAGCTGGACTGTCCGAAATTACCCGGCAAATAACTTTGCAACCATGATGCATTAAATGAGATGAACAGACTAAGAAACCTAGTAAGTGATGACTAAAAAATAAATTAAAAGCAAAAATACTTTTTTAAATAAAAGCTTCTTTTAAAAAAGTATTATTGCTTTTAATTTATTACTTTAACTCATATAATCACTATCAGATGTTAATGATGTTAACCAGGATCGAAAATTGGAAGGTCCACATTATTTTCTATAATTGTATCGAATATGTGAAGTTTATACAAATATGCAAGGCAGTTGTACCCATCCGGTAAAGTAAAGACGTTTTCGTAAATATTTTATGATAGTAAATTATTAAAAAATTCTGCTACTTCTAAAATAATTATATTTAAAAAATAAAACTGTTTTCGTATTTTTCCAGGGAAATAGAGGTAAATGTAAGTCAAATTCGGAAAATTAAATAAGGCCCTTTAAATAATCCGCGTTATATTTATTTTACAAAACACGAAACAAACATGAAAGTAAAAAGATTATCAGGAACTTATCGCTTTTACAGGGAAAAAATAAGCTTTTATTTTTAATGGAACTTCTTCAAAATATGTTGTTGATTTAATAAAGGAGTCTTCAAAACCCTTTTAAGAAATTGTATCCTAAAAATAATAATTTAAAGTAAAAGTTACTAGAATAAATTATAAGAAGTTTTATAATTGCTAGTACTAAAATACATTTCTCAGATGTAGGTCAAAGTTAAATGCTTCATAGTGAACAGAGTTTTTGGAATTATTAAGAAATTTTAAATTTTTGACCCGATATAGAAAACAGGGTTGTGGTTTTTTACATGGTTTTCTTTTTTTACATGGGGATACAGTGAACTTTTTCACTTAACTTTTTAATTTACTACTTTTGCTATCATTTTTGTTTAAATAATGGAAAAACAACGTTTTGAGATTTTTTTATATTTCACACGGATTTATTTTCGGACTTGTTTAAATATTTATGAAGTACTAACACTTGTGCTAGCGAACTCGCTAAGTTCTGCGAAGGCCGGTACACATAATTTCTCGATCATGGTTATAAACCAAATAAAAACTGTATCTAAAAAAGGTGAATTTACAAAAGTCAACCGTACGGTATTTGGATATATCAATAACTGATCACACAATTGTCGGAAGCTGTTTATATAGCGTTATATTGATAGTGTTTGAACTTGTGTGTTATCATAATGAATTGAAAGACAGGTCGCTTTATGAAGTGCAGATGGTAATGTCATGCTTTTAATCAGTTGACCTGAACTTGAGGTACGTACATATACACCTGTTTACTTTTGTAACATCCTATTCATTCTTGTGTAGTTTATTTACGACTTATTTTATTTGACAAATTTTTCATCCCCACAAAAGGATAAATTCAAATCAAAAATGTTTTGAAAAGAAGTTTGTGGGTTCTAAGTAACGTCCTTAAAGTAGAAACCTTGGCTGGCACCGACTCCTAGATATGCTTAAATAAATTAAAGCAACTAAATGACAGAGTTATTTTTTACTTTGTTCTATATTTAAAATATACAAATAGAAGGGCTATGATGAATTTTCGGAATAGGTGGCGTTGAGATCGAAATTGTTCCTGATTGTAGAGCTAGGTAGGTATTTGACTGATCATTTCACTTTTTAATTTATTTTGTATCAAATTCTAATAAATCCTTAAAAATTAAACCTACTGCCACTTCGTATACTTTTCAATATAATTTAATTTATCATGTTTAATAATACACAATCAATCAATATTTACAATCAAACAAGACTATATTAAAAGTAAACCTATTTCATAAATCATAAATTTATTAAGAGTTTCCTATTTCTATAACATCGCTAGCCGATGTCTTGACTTGATTGCTATCACGGCTGATTTTAAGTGATGATGCAGTCTATTCTGGATCCCGTTTGTATTATAGTTTCTTTCACGTTAAACTCACTTTCATGTTTGGCTGGTGGGAGTCATTCGCCGTGGCTAGCTACCACCCTACCAACAAAGACGTACCGCCATGCGACTTAGCGTTCCGGTACGATGTCGTGTAGAAAAAAAAAGGGGTGTGGATTTCATCCTACTCCTAACAAATTAGTCCGCTTCCATCTTAGATACCATCATCACTTAACATCAGGTGTGATAGCAGTCAATGGCCAACTTTTAGTCGATAAAAATAAAACTCAAAATTAATCACACTGTAGGTAAGGAAAACACTATATAAATGAATGCAATAGCTATCTCGCAACTCGGAATATCTGACGCTAATTCACCCGGCCAGTCCGGAACGGTACACAAAAATTAAGAAATACTAACACTGGTACTAGCAAATTCACTCAACTCCGTGAACGAAGGCACGTTGCTATTGTCCAACATTTTGTATAAAATACGTTGAATTTTTAACAATAAAACTACCACGCTAAGGTGGTATGGAACAACTACTCGCCGGCTCTAACGACATCGTTTATTTATATGTACTTTAATGATAGTTTGTAGGTAAAGTGCATTAGTAATCAATCGATACTAATTTTGAGATCAAATTAGTTTAATGTACAGTCAGTGTGACAAATCTATTTTGCATACTTTTTATAGGTTTTATAGATGAATTTCCCTAAATATACCTTTATATAATCTTGACAAAATAAATTGGATAAACCTCGAGCCATATAAACGGTAACATCTATTGGAATTCAAAATTACTAATTGGTCATACTTTAAATTAAAAAAAAAGATCATTCACTACAAACGTGACAAACAAAGTGCATGTTATTTAAATCTGCAATAAAAAAACGATTATTAATTATTTGAATTTTAAATTTTTAATAAAATCCTTAAATTTCAAAGATGAACCGAACCAACTTCAAAGTTGTTATAAGCGAAAAATAATATTTGACTGTTTTGAAGGCGGTGCAGGTTTTAATTTTATTTTTTAACAAACCGATTAGTAGATAGCTCATAGGTGCGATAATATTTTCCGCTTTTTCGTATATTATATAATGTAATTATGTTTAAAGAGCTTCGATTTATTTATAGGTTTTTCAGTTATTTTGAAATAAAATTTTAACAAAAATTAAAAAAAACTCTTAAATGTTTTTTTTTAATTTTTGTTGGAACCAATCTGGAATCTTTTTATGGAAGCATACTCATTGTTCTTAAATAATTTATTTTAACATATACCGCGCATGCCAATGCGACATTTTCAGGCCTTTTGGATCTTGTATCCTAGGTTTTTTTTTGCAAAAAAAAACCAATGAATATCATGAAGTTCAGTGCCCCCTAAATTTAAGACTTAGGTTTTATTTAATAACGTCGTATGCAAGTTTTAAACCAAAGGCAAAATACATAGAAAAAAAAATCATAAATCGGTTAAGCTGTTTTGAAAGAGTACGATATTTTACATGCGCTGCGTGATTTAAATAAATTATGAAATAGAGCTTTGTATAACAATTGTACCTTCAGACATATTCTAGAATATAATTCCAAGTACTAAGACCTAAACAGTCACATAAGAAACTACCGAGCACTTAATGTTTTATGCATAACATAAAAAGTGTAAATAAAAGAAAACCTTGAAATGTTCGTGAAAACGTAGTGATAATAGAAAGGCAAATTGCAGTTCTATGATTTGCCATTTTATAATGAAGCTGGTTTAAATAAGTCATTACTGAAGAGTCATTGAAAATAATTACGTTTAGTTAGGTATGTAAGTTAAATAACTTAAAAAAATTATTGGTATACATGTTATTCGTAAATTAGAAAAAAAAAATAAACTAAATTTAAACGCAAGCAATCAATTTATTACACTATTGATAAATTACATATATAAATACATACTATCTACTACATCCATTCCATTTATTGGTATCAACATAATTGTTTCTATAGTTTTTATGTATCGGTCAGGTGAATGCCGATAGCTCCCTCGTCAGCTTTCAGCTATAAAGACGTACGTGGCTTAATATAATATCGATGATTCAATAAAATGGTAATTCACAAACAAAAAAACTTAAATGTATACAAATTTAAAGAAAAACTGTAAGGTACATGCAGGAAAGGCTTTATCATTTTACTTATTTATTTTTACAAAAATAAAAAATAATAATATTAACTTACAATACTTAAAAATACGTAAAATATTATTACTACGAGTGCACGTTTTATCGAACCATAACAAAAATATTCCCTGACCTGAAATATTGTAAAAAGAAGCAATTAAATTATCTTATACGACCTTGAACAGTTTGTCACCTACTTACGCAACCCAGTCGAGCAACTGAACGTGTAATATATATTCCGAGATCCCACTGCTCGAATCTTCAGGTATCTGTTGTTTTGGTAAAACTAATTTTAAATGAGTTTTGAGGGAGTTTGTAATGGGGTGTTGACAGGTTGCCTATCAAAAATGCATTTTACTAAGTTATTTTATGATTAATTTTGTGACATTTCATGCTATTATACGCCTTATTAAATAATTATACTTGTTAAAGCAAATAATGTGAAGAATTCCAAAAAAATGGTTGCTAGGTGTAAGTAAGTTTTTGACGACATCCGTGGCGCAGTGATATGCGCGGTGGATTTACGCAGAAGGTCCTAGGTTCGATTCCCGGCGGGGCAGATTGAGATTTTACTTAATTTGTCTGGCTGGTGGGAGGCTTTCGCCGTGGGTAGTTACCACCCTACCGACAAAGACGTATCGCCAAGCGATTTAGCGTTCCGGTGTGATGTCGTGTGGAAACCGAAAGGTGTGTGGATTTTTGTCCTACTCCTAACAAGTTAGCCCGCTTCCATCTTAGACTGCATCGTGTGACGATCATAATCGTACATACTAACATATATAATAACACTAAAAAATAATTAATATATATATACATGTAAAATATATAAAAGTGTTTTATTAAAGAATAGTAAAACGATAAACAACAGTGTTTTATATAAAACGAGCAATTAGAAGTATCTTCTAATAGAATGCACAATCGTGAAGCGCTCCTCATTCAAATTTGTATACATATTGTATGTCAAATACGCCCCAAGGGCTGCCGGAGACGAATAGAGAAGTGGCGTTTGAACGAGTTTGATTGCAGTGCGCTGCGTGATCAGCGTTCTCCGCGTGATGCGAGAGCGCGGAGCGCGCGCCGCCACTAGTGTGGGAATGTGTTGTGTCGTCCTTTGTGTTTTCATCGAGCGATGTATATAATACATAGAGGTCGGTTATAAATAGTGTGAGAAGGCATATATGGAAAGAGATTTATAAGCAATAATCCATCAAGTAAGGTTATGCACCCTTACTAAGAAATATTGAATTTAATAAAATAAATTATTGAATTATGTGATAGCGAGACACATAATAATATAAATATATTAACATCTTCATATAAATATGCCTTGACAGCTTGGGCATTTACACAATAAAATACGACTGTTGTATTTATATCTATGTTAAAGCTTTTTGAACGCATAACACCTCGTAAGGAGGTATACTCATCTGATTGGTTGAGGAGTGAGATACTAGCCACTTGCATTTGGTTCAGCTCTGAATCTGCATCTGACGAGATGTTTGAAACGGATGTCTGAGCTCTATGTTGACTTACTGAGTGCCTTATTCTCTTTTAACTTCTCACAATTAGAATCCAATTTAAAGAGGAACACACCTCTATAAAATGTGCTGTTTTCGAACGCCTTACACCTCGGTATCGAGGTATGAAATTTAAGAGGAACACACCTCTGTAACTTGTGCCGTATACATTTCTCTCACACAGAAATGATTTGAGGGGGGGGGCTCCGGTTTCTCTAATAAGAGATTCAATTATTAGATTCTTTCCACAGAATCGTGCCGGTTCTTTGAACGGTTCGTTGAGCTGTGCGACGCGGTCGGCGCAGAATGTTCTAGCAACTAGCGAAGTTTATAGAGACATTAACGGAGGCTGCATTCACGAAGTGTGGCTATCATATTATAATTATTAAGTTAGACGTTTTGCGGTAACCCTCACTCGGCCCGGGCATCATAGAACTAGCATTTCTGGTAGCGGGCCACTGTCATATTGCGGGATGGAGCATATGACCATCTTTCAATAGAAAGATGCCATCGATCTAAAGTTTGTCAGAGGACTTACTCGGATCGCTCCGCGTGCGTATCTGTATTACCACAATGTGGAGCAATAGTATGTCCATCTTTCAATAGAAAGATGCCATCGATCTAAGGTTTGTCTGAGGACTTACTCTGATCGCTCTGTGTGCGTATCTGTAATACCATTCTAATATCGAACGGAATTGACCATCTTTCAATAGAAAGATGCCATCGATCTAAAGTTTGTCAGAGGACTTACTCGGATCGCTCCGCGTGCGTATCTGTATTACCACAATGTGGAGCAATAGTATGTCCATCTTTCAATAGAAAGATGCCATCTATCTAAAGTTTGTCTGAGGACTTACACGGATCGCTCTGTGTGCGTATCTGTAATACCATTCTAATATTGAACGGAATTGACATCTTTCAATAGAAAGATGCCATCGATCTAAAGTTTGTCTGAGGACTTACTCGGATCGCTCCGCGTGCGTATCTGTATTACCACAATGTGGAGCAATAGTATGTCCATCTTTCAATAGAAAGATGCCATCGATCTAAGGTTTGTCTGAGGACTTACTCTGATCGCTCTGTGTGCGTATCTGTAATACCATTCTAATATCGAACGGAATTGACCATCTTTCAATAGAAAGATGCCATCGATCTAAAGTTTGTCTGAGGACTTACACGGATCGCTCTGTGTGCGTATCTGTAATACCATTCTAATATTGAACGGAATTGACATCTTTCAATAGAAAGATGCCATCGATCTAAAGTTTGTCTGAGGACTTACTCGGATCGCTCCGCGTGCGTATCTGTATTACCACAATGTGGAGCAATAGTATGTCCATCTTTCAATAGAAAGATGCCATCGATCTAAGGTTTGTCTGAGGACTTACTCTGATCGCTCTGTGTGCGTATCTGTAATACCATTCTAATATCGAACGGAATTGACCATCTTTCAATAGAAAGATGCCATCGATCTAAAGTTTGTCAGAGGACTTACTCGGATCGCTCCGCGTGCGTATCTGTATTACCACAATGTGGAGCAATAGTATGTCCATCTTTCAATAGAAAGATGCCATCGATCTAAAGTTTGTCTGAGGACTTACACGGATCGCTCTGTGTGCGTATCTGTAATACCATTCTAATATTGAACGGAATTGACATCTTTCAATAGAAAGATGCCATCGATCTAAAGTTTGTCTGAGGACTTACTCGGATCGCTCCGCGTGCGTATCTGTATTACCACAATGTGGAGCAATAGTATGTCCATCTTTCAATAGAAAGATGCCATCGATCAAAGGTTTGTCTGAGGACTTACTCGGATCGCTGTGTGTATCTGTGATACTACCACTCTATTATTGATTGGAATTTTAAGTTCTTAAGAGAATTTGATTCTAATCACATATTTTGGAAATATACGATACACGAAGATGCCACATAAATGGGAAACACTTCGTGTATTGAAAAATATAAGGAATTAAGTTATAAAACATGAAAGGGGCCACATATATGAGAATCAGTTCATGTAATACAGTGAGAAAGTGTGAGTTTAGGGATAGTCAAGATTTGTTTATGGTTGCATGAATTTTATCTTCCGAAACTCTAAAAGTACTTGAGTTATTTATGGACATAACATTGATAATAGGGTCCTAATCGAAAGACGATCACATGCCAATCTAATACTTTTAAATTAAAAGTATAATAACCTTTAGAAAGATCTAAAACATGATGTAAATTGTGTTTATATTTATATGTGACGAATGTTTACCTTTGTATGGGACATTGAAACAGTTACAATCGTCACTTAACATCAGTTGTGATAGCAGTCAAGGGCAAACTTGTAGTCGATAAAAAAAGTAATTAACAAAAATAAATATAATTATGTAACCAGGCAAACTTAAACAATAAATAAATAGTTACGGCTGGCAACCATTTATTTATTGTTTAAATTATTCCCTCTAAAATTTACGTCAAATTGACTTTAAAAAAAATGTTAGTAAACTATACTCGCTAAACAGGTAGTTGCGGCTAATTCTTGATAGGCAACCTAAAAAACAAATCCATTGCATAATAATCATTTAAAATTAGTTTTATCAAAAAAACACTGATACTAGCATAATCAGTCAGTGGGATCTTAGACCAATAGGTAATGTTTATATTCCATACCATCCGTGTATTGACTGACATTGATACAGGGGTGAGAGGTGTGAACTCATTGAACTGGTTATATCCACCGTTCAAAGTGGTTACATGAAGTTTATAAACATAATCTAAAATGACTTTGTCTTATCCTACTACGACTAATTTTACAGATCGTTCGAAAGCGTCTGCAAATAAATAGAAGATGTATACCAAAATATGTTCTATGAAAGTTATTTACAAGGTTTGATGCGATTAGCTGGACTTAGGCTCCTATTCCACCAGCGTTTTGAGAGCGTCAGCGTTCCTTCAACGTCTGCGCTACGTCAGCTGCAATTTTTGCGTTTATTGACAACAGGTACAATCTCGTACATTTATTAACAACCTGTATGGCAAATTCTGGTGACACTGAAACTCTGAGATAAGTGTCTAAATATTGTATGACATTTTAAATTAATTTAAAAAGTTCTTGTCCGTGTCTATTTTTACCCGACTGCGTCAGAAGGAGGGTTATGTTTTTTGAGCGTATATATGTAGTGTGTATGTATGTATGTATGTATGTCCATTTCTTCGGCACGCGCTACAGCCTAAACGGCTGAACGGATTTTGACATGTGAGGTGTCGTTGAATTTGTCAAAATAGTGGTAGTGATATAGGCTATATAAATTTTCAAAATGGTGGCTATAAATGGGGGGAAAAAGGGGGGACGTATGTATTTTTTTCTCTTATCTTAGCAATATGGGTACCAATTAAAAGGTCGTAAAAAGACCATTTCAAAAATATAAATATCAAATGATGTTCATATTACTCTTTAACAAAAAATGGCAAAAAGTATACTAAGTGTACCGTCTCATTTCTATACCATAAACTAATTAACTAAAAAGTTTCAAATAAAATTATTATTATAAAAACAAAAAACCCGACTGCTTAGAAGTTATGAACTGAAAAGACGTAGTTTTGGTATGTCTTTCTTTCCCCGCAGGTTAAAGTATTTTGTCCCTGTTTGCAGCACCATAAAGTATTTAGAATTTTATACAAATATAGTGATCCTTGTTTTTCTCTTTTCAGTTCATAACTTCTATAATAATAATTATTTCTCTGATTATACGCGGAAACGCAACGTTGACGCTGCGCAGACGTTAAAGGAATGCTGACGCTCGCAAAACGCTGGTGGAAGCCAGGGGCCTAAGTAATACAGATTCCTGTAAATAAATTTGCAGTGGATGTTTATCGGCCGATTTGATGAAGATAATGTTAAGGAATAAATCATTTCCGCTTATTTTAAGAAGGGTAACGGAATATGTGAGAGAAATATAGTGCAGATAAAATTAATTATCAACGAAATGAAAATGCTGTTTTAGTAATAAGTTAGTGAGTATCGTAGCTCTTAAATGAAGGTTAACGAAAACTAAAGATTTTACCCGAAACTTTCAATATGCTACGTGTTATTAAGCTTTTTAATAGTAAAGTTATTTTCAAGTATCTTTATTAAATAAATGATAGAAATTAAAATAATAAAATTATTGTGAAATCACCTAATATTAAAAAGGCGAAAGTTTGTATGTATGGATTGATTTTGTCACTCTTTCACGAAAAACTTCACATTTTATCCCAAAATTCCTACGGGAAAGAGAAATAGGCGGGTGAAGTCACGGGCGTCGTCTAGTTCAAATATAAAATTAGAATGAACTTTTTTTTAGGTTATGGTTAGGGCCTCATCCCTCTGGTCACTTCAATGCTTTACGTTTTTTCTATGAAAAAGGCTATGTAAGTATAGAAAGAGATTTCTGTATTCGAGTCGTTCGAGAGTCTCAGCTGATGAAACTGCAATGCCCGCATCGAAATTATTATTTTATTTTAGTTTTTGTTGCAGACAGTACTAATTGGGATGAAGATAACTTTCTATTCATGTTTATTAATTTAAATTTGACAACAGTACATTCATGTTACGGTTTTAATTAGTTTGTTTAAAATAACACACACTAATTAGCGTTCAAAAGTAGGAGAACAATGTTACATACATACATACGCATCACGCCTCGTTCCCATAGGGGTAGGCAGAGACTACCTTCTTCCATTTGCCACGGTCCTTGCATACTTCCTTAGCTTCTTCCACTCTCATTAATCCTTTCATACAAGTTCGTCGGTTTAGGGTACTCTTGACCTGGCCATTTTAAAATGTCCTGAATTTTTTAAAATGTCCTGAATTTGGTCCAGGAACATTCGCCTATACTAAAGCCAAACTCGATTGAGAATGATTGTCAACAAACAAATTAAAAATGAAGGTAGAAATCACTAGTCATTTTGCACCTTATTTTTTAAATTAATTTGTTAATGACGAATTTATGACAATAAATTAGAAAAGTAAACTTAAACCTAATGTAACAACTCGCAGTTTGAAGGCCCGTGCTACATTGGGAATTCAGACCCCACTTTGATGTCTGACGATGACGGTGTTTATACGGATCATACACAATAACAAAATAATGCACATACGTACCTTGGTCTGCTACTGTGCTCGATGATTCTTCACGCGGGACAGGGATTTTTAGATGATGAATTTTGCGCGCAACAACTGTTTTCCCGTTTTTTTGGCGAACTGATCGTTTTGTTCGTAATTTTGAATTTGACAACCGATGTCACCTTCACTTGACAGCAGTAGCTCCAAATTTTGACGAGTACATCGTGCATGATAGCTTGTAGGCTGTCTGTTGTCATTGTATAAAATCGGTATAGCACTAGTCATCGTTATTAAAATGGAACATTCCGCCCACCAAAATGCCTATGGTATTTTCTGATTACTATACTATTGCGATATATTAAAGTTAAACGATACGTAGGCTATATATAATAATAACAATAAAAATACTTAAAGCTAAAACTAACACTAGAATAATAATAACTACTTAAAATGTTTTGAGTGAGTTAGTCTTCAATGGGTAGAGGACACAACTTAACTAATGGTCTCTGAATTTGATTACCTTTTGCGGTTTTTAGAGTTGCGATTCGAACGATTCCATCCGCACCAGGAATGAGATTCGTAACCCGGCCGAGAGTCCAATGCAATGGAGAACGATTTTCATCTTTAATGATCACCATCGAACCTATCTTTAATGGTTTGGAGTCTTTAGTCCATTTAGCACGTTGTGTAAGTGAATTAAGATATTCATGTTTCCATCTGTACCAAAAATTTTGATGAAAGGCTTGTAGCAGTTGCCAACGATTGAGCCTTTTGATGTTGAGATGGGACAGATCATTGTCTGGAACAGCAGTAAGAGGTTCGAGTGTCAGAAAATGGCCGGGTGTTAAAACAGAGAGGTCATTAGGATCAGAACTGAGCGGACACAGAGGTCTTGAATTTAAGACGGCTTCGATTTGTACAAACAGTGTAGTAAGTTCTTCAAATGTCAAGACCTGGTCTCCGACTACGCGATGCAAGTGAGTCTTAGCAGCCTTAATTTGTATTTCCCATACTCCTCCAAAGTGGGGAGCCGCTGGTGGGTTAAATTTGAATTCAATTTTCTCTGCGTTTGAAGCTTCATGCATAAGGGACGATAATTGGTTTCGAGCGCCAATAAAATTCGTTCCACAGTCAACATGAATGGAATTACACCTTCCTCTGCGCCCGACGAATCGTCTTAAACAAGCGATAAATCCGTCCGTTGATAACGTCGACACTACCTCGAGATGCACTGCCTTCGTTGCTAAGCAGACGAATAAACATAAGTATGCTTTGTCGATTTTGGCCCCGCGGTGCGTACCGAGTTTAATGCGGAAGGGTCCGCCAAAATCGGCACCTACTATAGAGAAGGCTTTAATTTGGTTCACTCGAAAGGATGGGAGATCGCTCATAGGCGGCTGCAATGGCTGAGGATTAGTGCGATAACATTTTACGCAATTGGAAAGACAACTACGGATTGCGCGTTTAGCAGAAATAATCCAAAACTGCTGGAGCAATAGGAAGTGAGTAGTGTTTATACCGGTATGACAATGACTGCGGTGAATGAATTCGATGATTAATACTGTTAGTGGATGATTAGTAGGTAAAAACGCTGGATGTTTTTGTTCATATTCTAAACCCGATCGTGAAATCCTACCGCCCACCCTGAGAACACCCTGTGTGTCTAGGAATGGATTTAGTTTTCGAAAAGTTTTGAGTAACGGCTTCTTAAGTTGTATATTTGAGATTACTTCGGCAAATACCTGACTTTGGACATGCTTAACGAGTTGCAATAATGCTAAATGTCTTTCAATATTGTTAAGAAAATCCCTACGATTTGCTTGATGCGGATTCCTGCAATTATTAACGAAGCGGTTGATATAAGTTAAAACGTTAATAAGTTTGGGTAATGAAGAATGGCGATGAATTAAATCATCTAACAAGCTAGCCGCTTTTCTTTCATTGCCTTGTAATTGATCAGCTACTAGAATAACTGATTCCCGTGCTTCAGCATTTACGATGACTCCTTCGCTGGGAGATGGTGTGGCTGGACCCAATGGCCAAGTGTCGTGTTTGTTCGATAACCAGTGTGGCCCCGCCCACCATAACGAATTGTTTAACAGTTCATTGGGAAGCTGTCCACGAGAACAGATATCTGCAGGATTGTCGCTTGATGAGACATGCCGCCAGCACTTTGTAGGTGTAATATCCTGTATGTGGCTGACGCGATTAGCGACGAAGGTTGTCCATCGAGTGGAAGGAGAACGTAACCATGAAAGGACGACCGTTGAATCTGACCAAAAATAAAGAGCATCGAATGAAATGCGAGACAGGTATGTATCACGGACAAGGATGTATAAATCTGATAGAAGTACAGCAGCACACAGTTCTAATCGAGGTAGTGATATACGCTTCAGAGGAGCTACTCTTGCCTTCGAGCACACCTGAAATATTTGAACTTGACCATTATTATCAGTAACTCGCAAATAAATCACTGCACCGTATGCAATTTCAGAACTATCTGCAAAACCATGCAATTCATATGATTTAATCTTGTCGCTCCCAAGCCTACGTGGAATTCGAAGTTGGGATAGTATCGATAGTTGTGTTCGATATGCATTCCACAGACGAACTATATCACCAGGCGGTGTTTCGTCCCAACCAATACCAAGGATCCACAGCTTTTGAATAAGAGATTTGGCCAAAATTGTTACCGGTGACAGAAAGCCAAGAGGGTCAAATATTCTTGCTAGCTCGCTTAAAATTGTCCGTTTTGTGCAAATTTGATCCACAGATTTAATTTCAAACAGAAAGGTATCGGATATTGGGTCCCATTTTAATCCAAGTACTTTTAAAACAGTTGAATCCGTATCATCAAGTGAGACTGAGCCTGTTAAACAATCTTCCACTTTGATATCGGTTAATAGCTCAGCGCAATTACTGACCCATTTTCTGAGCTGAAAACATCCTTTATTAAAAAGCGCAATGACTTGTGTCTTAGCTTGGTTGGCATCTTCCAATGAATCACACCCAGTTACAATATCATCAACATAAACATCTGATAAAATTATCTGTTTCGCGATTGGATAAGGATCCCCTTCATCTTCAGCAAGTTGTTGCAAAGAACGACAAGCAAGAAAGGGTGACGAAGCGACACCATATGTAACCGTGTTTAGAAGATATTCTTTAATTGATTCATGCGGTGAGGCTCTCCATAAAATTCGCTGATAATCGCGATGTTCCGGAGTAATTAAAATTTGCCGATACATTTGACGGACGTCAGCCATGAATACTATTCTGTGTTCTCGAAAACGCAAAAGTATCTCAACTATATTGGGCTGTAGTTTTGGACCAATGAGTTGTGTGTCATTTAATGAACGCGCGCTATAATCTTTGGCCGAGGCGTCAAAAACTACTCGCAAGCGAGTACTTCTAGATTCTGGCCGTAAAACGCAGTGATGAGGTATATAATATTTTCCCATCTCCATTTCGTCTGTGGGAACTAGTGACATATGTCCGGTTTCAATGTAGTCTAACATGAACTCTGCGTATTGTTTGTATAAGCCAGGATCTCTAGAAAGTCGACGTTCTATTGAATGAAATCGGCGTAATGCAACGTCCCGTGATCCAACAAAAGTAGGTTCCAAGTCCTTGAAAGGCAAACTCACCATGTATCGTCCATTGTTCTCTCGCATATGATTGTGAACAAATTTTTGTTCACATAATTTGTCTTCTGACGTCAAAATTCGTGTTCTGGGTAGATTTTCTATCTCCCAAAAACGCTGCACGAGTGAATTTAAATTAATATCTGTTTCTAAATAAGACTGTAACATTGTGGTTGAAGCCAACCGCGTTTTCCCCAGCAGGAGCCAACCAAAAATAGAATTAAGAGCGGTGGGTTGATTAGGGCATCCTCTAATACGTTGATTAAGTAAGGATTCAGCGAATACGTCCGCGGCAAATAATAAATCTATGGAACCCGGAATGTCGAAACCAGGATCAGCTAAGGTCAGTGATTGAATATGAGACCATCCAGACGTATTCAAATTAGCGATAGGTTGATCACCACATATTTTCGGTAATACATGCAAATCTAATACAAAAACTGTTTTGTTTTGAGTTCCAATTTTACAAGTTACGTCCCCCAAAATAGCAGTTGCCGTTTCTCCTAATCCACTAACGCAGGCATTGGTCTGACTCCATTTTAAATTTAAACGATTGACTGCTGCTTGTGTGATGAAGTTGCTTTGGCTACCTGTGTCAAATAAAGCACGAAAAGAATGCATTTTGCCGAACGAATCCTGGACCTGTACAATGGCAGTTGCCAATAGTACAGTTGTATTGACCTGTGATCTTGAAACTAAAGCTGCTGTAGATTTGCCAGATTCACCAGAAGCCTCTCGGTGGAGTAGGGAGTGGTGTTTTCTTTTACAAGTTCGACAACAAAATATGCTCGTGCATTGCTTGAGCTGATGGGAACCCTTTAAGCAATTAAAACACCAATGTCTTTCAGTCGCTATTTTTATACGTTCATCAACTGATTTTTTAATGAATTCTGGACACGATGAAATAGTATGAGAGTCATTGCAAAAAGAGCATGAAGCTGGGCGTGGAACGTTAGATGTTTGTTGGTTTTCCTTTGAAGCTAGAAGCGTATGAGAGCTATTTATATACCTAGGTGAAACTGATGGATTTGAAACTTTGTATATCGTTTTTGTTTGTTTAGTTTGATCCAAAAAGTGAGTATCACGTAAGAGTGCCTCTGATTTTGAATGCAGAAACTCCTTTAGTTGCGCATACGTGGGCAATTCAGTATTCGCATGTTTTTCTTCGAAGTCGCGACGTATGATGGTATCTAACTTAGATAAGATGTGATACACTAATACAAAATCCCATTCACCTACCGGCAAATTTACTGATTTCAGAATACACAAGTTTTCATCAAACAAATCGAGAGACTTCCGAAGTTCATGAGCATTTTTAAAATTAAAATTAATGTTTAAAATGTCCTTCCAGCAAGTGAACGCCAAGTCCCGTTTGCATTTATAACGTGCTACAAGAGCATTGTACGCATCTCGGTAATATTCGCTACTTAAAGGGAACGTCTTCACTACCGTCAATGCATCGCCGCTAAGTGATGATACTAGGTAGTGAAACTTTTCCGTATCATTAAGAGTCACGGAATTGTGTATCAATGCGTTAAATGTATCCAAATATTCAGGAAAACGTTTAATATCGCCAGAGTAATTAGGGAGTTGTAATTTTGGAAGTCGTACGTTCGAGAATGAACTACATTGAGAATAAGAAGCACACGATTCGCCATTGCTTAAAGTACGATAAATCGATATAACCTTATAGTAAATTTCATCAAAGCGTTCCTGAAGTTCAGTATCATCGCTGCTTGTATCATCCAGAATTTCCAAAATCGTAAAATGCGCACTCTCGAAATCCGACGAAATTTTCTTTATGTCATGGTAATAAGAAAAAAATATCTCTCTTTGAGAGGCATCATCAATTGCTGAAAGACCAATTTCCAAAGCCTTGCTTAACCGCCTATATGCGATCGTGCGCTGTCGACGTAACGACGGCAAATCCTGAGATGTGTAACTTATATCTACGGATTTAGAACGCGATTTTTTAGAGACACTTGTCTTCCGAGCTGAATGTTTTCTTAGCAGAGACATTATTTTATGTTTGAATATACAATAATTGTAAATCAGACGCTATCATATATTCAACTCAATTGGTAAGCAAAAAAAAAAAAAACACGCTAAGAAAGCCGTCAATAATTTGAATGTACAGCTCGCCACACAAGTTTTACTCCGATTCGTATGAGAATGTATGATAGTTGTGCGCAAACTTTGTGGTGCACTGTACTCAACAGACTCAGTGCAGTCACGGACAAGGTCATTCGTTGATACAGCAAACCGCGTTTAAATTTTTTCTACCTACCCGACGACAATAAAAATTAAAATAAAACGAAACGCGCTACTTGCTTTCAGTGAGAGTTGTCTTTTGCGTTATTGATGTTTAATGATTATAGTCCAATGTAACTTGTGAACTATTGTAAAGTTATTAGTGAATATGGTATCAATTATGTGTCAAAATGTGAACCAAAATATCAAAATAACTTAACCGCTGTGAAATAAACACTGGAAGATTGAGCGATTGTGTTGTTCTTGTAATAATTCTATGTTTTTCGCTTCCAGTTAGTGTGTATAAATCCCTGTTTGGTAAGTACGGTACGTTAGGTACGTAGGTATTATCGATATTTTACAATTGAATGGAACAAAGTGAGAACAAAGTAAGCTTTGGATTCAAACGTAAGTTCCTACGATACGATAAGCAGAAAATACCACACGCAAAATTGGTACGGATAGTGAAGAATCCCGGGTTTCGGCACCATAAAATGTAACAACTCGCAGTTTGAAGGCCCGTGCTACATTGGGAATTCAGACCCCACTTTGATGTCTGACGATGACGGTGTTTATACGGATCATACACAATAACAAAATAATGCACATACGTACCTTGGTCTGCTACTGTGCTCGATGATTCTTCACGCGGGACAGGGATTTTTAGATGATGAATTTTGGGCGCAACAACTGTTTTCCCGTTTTTTTGGCAAACTGATCGTTTTGTTCGTAATTTTGAATTTGACAACCGATGTCACCTTCACTTGACAGCAGTAGCTCCAAATTTTGACGAGTACATCGTGCATGATAGCTTGTAGGCTGTCTGTTGTCATTGTATAAAATCGGTATAGCACTAGTCATCGTTATTAAAATGGAACACCTAATTAATATATTTAAATAAGATTTCATAAAAAATGCAAAACATAATTTTAAATTTATTACGCATAAAACGTGTTGCATGTTCTACCTTCGTTTTAAATTTGTTTGTTGACAAGCATTCTCAATCAACTTTGGCTTTAAAGTCTCACAGCCCCGAGGGGTCCCCTGGCAACCGTCAGGCAAATAATGACAGCTGTCATTATAGCTCCGTCGCTACCCAGGTAGCCGCGGGCTGCCGCGGGCCTCAACGAAGGTTTAATTTTATTAGGCGCTAAAAACTAAGTTTTAGTTTAAAAAAAGAATTGTTTCATATTCTGTGATAAATTTCCAAGACATTGGTATTATTGAAATTGGTATTATTTTGTGTTTATTTTTAATCTTATTGGACAGTGCTCGAAAGTGAAATTATAAGAGTGTTTTTTCGTGATTTGTGCAAATTTATTGAATGTAAGTACAATTTTTATTACAAAACTCATTATTTTGCATACAGTGATTGTTTTCACGTTATTTGTTTTAAGAAATACATCGAAAATTTTAAATAAATCATGAAAACATCTGATACGTATCTTCCCGAATTACGACTTATTTGCGCATGTGAATGATAGTAAATATTACTAAAAATGTATAAAATTTACTTAGAAGTAGTTTACATAAGTATTTACTAACATATTATTGTAAAATATTAGAAAATTATTTATTATTGTGCAACTAAAATTTGACGTTTCTTGAGTTCAAAGCGACCGTTTTGGTCTGTCAATACCAAACAAAACAGTTTCGTTTGGTATTGGTAAAACGAGCTATTTTGGTCTTTATTTGTGAAGCGCTAAGGACGGTTTACCGGTAACCAATAAGAATCCGTTTGTTTGTAAAGTAAGACATAATGATGTATCGATACATCGCCGTGTGTAAAAGATGTCGATAAATTTGGTTCAATTTATATTTGTATTTTGTATAAATTAATTATAAAAAGCAAATACAAGCTACTTGAAAATTTATGTTTAGAGTTTTTTTAACAAAAAGAAAAATCAAAAGATCCGCGTGCTCACATGATGACAATAACTTTTCATTTATTTATTTTACAGTATGGCAGAAAACTGGCGAGAGGACAAAAACCCGCCGGCCGATATCCTCATCCTCATTTATGACGATGAGGCTGAGATTAGCGCCGACGAAGACCTGCTCCGTCATGACGGTGTATTAAAAAAATGTAAAATTAAATAACAAGAGAAATGAATTCTACACTAACATTTCGAAAATACTTTAGGTAGTTAAAAGTAAAAATTAATAAAAATTAGAATCAGTTTATTTTTATTTACATTATATAATAATACCTTACAAAAAGGATAACTGTCGATAAAATTACCAAAAGTAAAAGAACACATCCCTAGCTGTTTTTATATTTCGAAGTGTCGGGTGGATCGTGTTTCAAGTGTTTTTATGGTGATCATACCAATTGTTTTTGTTATGTTATTTACAATAAATAGATAGCATAGACACCAGTTCTTTAGACTTTGTTTGTATTTTCATTTATTTTTCGTAATCCAACGCACAACATAGTTGCAAAATGTTGTACCCGTAAAATAAATATATAAAGCTTTGATTATATCAACATTTTGATAGATAAAAGTTAGGAAATATATCAATCAAGTCATTACATTTTACAGAATGGCAAAATATGGCTTAAAAGAATATTATTTATTAATTTTTTGTAGAGTAACGTATCAGACCGAAATAGAAAACAGCGCGCGAGCGGGAGGGCACTACGCCCGTAACTGACACTGACAGCAGTTGTCAACTGTCAGGCGCCCAGGGGTTAATATAGGTCTTCCCCTTCCAACATTGTTAACTGGCAATTTCCACAGAATTACAACAATTATGTAAAAACATTGATTTAGGTATGAAAATAACCCAGCGAAAACATTTTTAGAAGGAACAAAATCAGAATTAAAATAGTATATATATAATAAAAATTAAAAAAATAGGATTCGAACCCAAGACGTCGTGATCTAAGCCAAATAGGCTACGTACTAGGACAAGACCAAGGCAGTCGGTGATTGAAAGCTTGTTTCTTTGTTTCAACTTTTGTTCAGACGTTCAATTCCGAGCACAAAATATTGTCTCTTACAGAGTTTTAATCAATTCAATTTAAAAAATAAACGTCTTAATTAGGGCTAACGCTAAAACTGGCGCGGTTGCACGCTCGCGGTTGTAAAATGAAAAATAGTATGGACAGCGCGACGGAGCGCGGGCGCGGGTGGCGGATTCGCAACCGCGCGGCGGGCGGCGGTTACACGGCGCGGGCGCCCACGACGGGCACACGCGAGCGTGTTTGTTTCTACAAATCAGTCGAGCGCCGCTAGATGCTACGGTCAAATAAATATTTCTTGATTTTATTGAATAAAATTATACTAGCAGCGCTAACTGAGACGGGCGCACGCGACGGGTGCCCTCGCGCGGTTTTGCGGCCCGCGGCGGGCGACCGCCGCGGGCCACAAAACCGCGACCGCGAGCGTGCAACCGCGTCAGTTTTAGCGTAGGCCCTTAGCAGAAAATTACTCATCAATTCTTAGGTTAACTTTTTGTTAATAAAATTTTTAGTAATTAGTGCAACAAATAAAACAGCAACTATATATAATGTTGGCAGCATTGGTTGAAAATACTATAGACAATACAGTGGCCTTATATGCTGTATTGTGGTACCGCGTTTAAACTATAGATAATAGACTAGGTGCGGTACTCGTCGAGCAAAAATGGTGGGCGGTAGGCTATAAAATATGCCCCTATGGAAAATTGTAGTCATTTCACCTTAGTGTCCGAGTCTTGTGCAGTCTTGCTGTTTAACTATCGTAAGAATCTGTGCGCGTAATGTTTAATTAAGTAATTACTGTAATAATGTTTCACTTTGATCATATTTGATGTCTTTGTAAATAAATTGTTATTAAGTTTGTCTTTTGGTGTTTTAAGTTGTATTCCCTTCTGGCTGATTGTTAATAATAAAATAAGTTTTCTGGTACTATCAGTCAGGTTGTAAAACATCTATTTGTACATGATAGCCATACGTATAAGGAGTAACATAAGCAAACTTGTAGCCTCTTATTCCGACAGGGCCAGGAAATACGCGAGTAAAACCGAGGGCGTTCGCTGGTACAGAACGACCGTAACCTGTGGCATGGAATATTGCCGGAAATTCTAGCAATTCGTTGATGAGAAACGTTTCGGGCAACACGAGGCAAATCGTAATAATTAAAGTCTTTCCACGATTCTCCTTTATTATAATTAAATTCCGCGGCGATAGCGTTCGTTAATCTGAACGAATTAATTACAAATTAACGTGCAAAGCCCGCAGCGTTGCGGACGAATGAATAATTTTCCGGTAAATAGAGTTGAAGCTCCGTAATGTATTGAGGGATGCATAATACATTTTACGCAATTATATTCCATTGAATTTTCGTGAGGCGTCAGTTTCGATCTCAATGTCCACTTCCATGTGTATAAACATTAGTAGTTGCAGTAGCTTTTTGTAACAGAGATCGTCCGGGGAAATACCGCCGTACTTTTTTCTGCTGCGATATAACATTAAATAAATAAATATTATAGGACAAATACACACATCGCTATATAGCCCCAAAGTAAGCTTAGGTAGCTTGTGTTATGGGTACTATGATAACTGATGAATATTTTTATATATATTACTCATAAATACTTATAATATATAGATAAACACCCAGACACTGGAAAACATCCATGCATATCACACAAATATTTCTTAGATGTGGGAATCGAACCCACGGCCTAGGATGCAGAAGCAGGGTCACTACCCACTGCGCCACTCGGCCGTCTTCTTTGTCGGCCGTCGTCTTCTTTCTTCGGCCGTTGTTGTATACTGTTGTAAAAAGCACATGTCCTACCTACCTACTTGCACATAAGCCTTAACACCTTAAAGGATTCATCGAAGCATGTAGGACATAGGTTTGGAGACATTGCAAGCTCTGTGAAGTGTTACTTTGCATTATTATAGGCAATGGCTTTAATAACGCTTATCGTCATGTATAAGTCACTATAGAAGACGGTGAAACTACAGGCATTATAAGGCTTTTTTTTATCGACTACAAGTTGGCCCTTGACTGCTATCACACCTGATGTTAAGAGATGATGCAGTCTAAGATGGAAGCGGGCTAACTTGTTAGGAGTGGGACGAAAATCCACACCCCTTTCGGTTTCAACACGACATCGTACCGGAACGCTAAATCGCTTGGCGATACGTCTTTGTCGGTAGGGTGGTAACTAGCCACGGCGAAAGCCTCCCACCAGCCAGACCTAGACAAATTTACATCTACAAAGCCTTTATGGACACAGGGCATGTATTTTCTTTCCTTTGTATGTATTTTCGAAAGCCCTGTACTCTGTTACTTTGTATTATTAAAGGCGAGAGCTTTCTGCTTATTGTCCCGTTGATCATCTGCTTTCAAAAATCATTTACAGATAATTTTTAGCGATCTGTTGATGACTAATAAAGAGATAGCTAATAAGTAATTTATAGTTGGGAGATTTCACGAGGTTGCGCGCGCTCCGCAAGTTACTTCAATTTTTGTAAACTTTACTGTCCTAGAAAATACTAAAATGGAGACAAACGTCTGAATATATGATCATATTAGCTAGATGGTTGAAAAGTGTTCTAATCGTTCGATATATCGAGCTTTAACTTTTGTTTTATTGGGTTGAACGGTAAATATTGTTTTTTTCTAAAGTAATGGAATATGTACTCAGGCCCCAGGCGTGGATTAAGGAGAACTGAAAAAGTTAGCCGGCTACTGCTCCGTATATAACTCAAAATAATAAAAATTCGAGATATATCTGGGCGCACGTAGACTTAGTTTAATAGTGGCCGTAAGCCGCGCAGTGTTCCGAAGAGTGCACTCTTTCCATTACCTAGTGTCTTCTTTATGATAAATTGCACTTCGTACTCTTTGAGTTATTGTGTGTGGTGTCGTGACAAATTGACGCTATCTTTGATATAAAAGTAATTATAAAAAGAATTAAATCATGTCTATTATGAAATTATCGTTTTGCACTTGATTACATAAAAAATACCAAACCAAGTTAAATAAAATTCGGTGGTTCTCAAACCATTTTTTTTTATCAACTACAAGTTAGCCCTTGACTGCTATCACACCTGATGTTAAGTGATGGTGCAATCTAAGATGGAAGCGGACTAACTTGTTAGGAGTAGTATGAAAATCCACACCCCTTTCGGTTTCTACAGGACATCGTACCGGAACGCTAAATAGCTTGGCGGTAGGGTGGTAACTAGCCATGAAAGGCGAAAGCCTCCCACCAGCCAGACCAAGACAAATTAAGAAAAATCTCAATCTGCCCCGCCGGGAATCGAACCCAGGACCTCGACTTATAAATCCACCGCGCAGACCACAACGCCACTGAGACCGTCGAACCATGTCATTAGTTATAGGCTCTTATATACATTTGAGCTCCCCCAAAACTTAAAACTATTTTATGACATTTTATAACATTTTTGGTAGGTCTGAGAATAGGTAATGTATAATTCGAATTCATGTCACTAGTATGACTGTCGTCTTTTTACATTACATTGACAAACAAACAAACAATGGTAGTGAAAAGGCGGACCTAACTGTTATCGGGGTATTATTTGTACAAGTACAATGAATAACATGTAATAGATCCTTACATTATAGATAAGGTTATAACGGCCTAAACGGATGGGTTATTGGGCTATGTTACGGTCACTGCATTTTCATCCTAACTATTTTATGAAATAGACGGTGACAAATGGGGTGCTAAAGGACCCCTCATCTCGTCGATAACATGAAATTTATAGCGTCGTAAACTATACGAGTACGGTACACTTGAAGTAAATATTTTATAGGTGACCTGTCTCATAATAGGGCCTGGTAAGTGTAAGTAAAGGTGCATGCATGGGTATTCTTATGAAGTATTATAAAATCATGTTCATACATACATATATAGCATCACGCCTCGTAGGGGTAGGCAGAGACTACATCCTTCCATTTGCCACGGTCCTTGCATACTACCTTAGCTTCTTCCACTCTTATTAATCCTTTCGTACAAGATCGTCGGTTTAGGGTACTCTTGACTTGGCCATTATTTAAAATGTCCTAAATTTGGTACAGCAACATTCGCCTAAATCTTCCCCTTCCAACATTTCCATTCACTCTCGCCTCATAAATCCCTTTTGTTAAACTTCTTTCCTCCATTCTATCTACATGCCTAAACATCTAAGCATCCCTTTCTCTATTTTAGTCAATACATTTTCTTTTACACCACACTGTTCTCTTATTATACCATTGTTAACTCTGTAACTTAGTTTTATTCCGCAGATACTCCTCAATGCTCTCATCATCATACATAAGTGTGGGCACCAGCACACCTCTATGCACAGCAAGTCTTGCGTCCTGGGAGACGTCTGGATATGCATAAATAAATAATAATAAATACATAAATATTATAGGACAATTACAGACATCGCTATATAGTCCCAAAGTAAGCGTAAGTAGCTTGTGTTATGGGTACTATGATAACTGATGAATATTTTATATATATTATACATAAATACTTATTATATATAGATAAACACCCAGACACTGGAAAACATCCGTATGGGAATCGAACCCACAGCCTAGGACGCAGAAGAAGGGTCACTTCCCACTGCGCCACTCGGCCGTCGAAAAAAACGCATGCAGAACACCATTCATTTTGTTCCTAGCATTTACTCTTCTTTCAATATCACTCTCACACGTTCTATCTTTCGTGAATTTACTACCGAGGTATACAAACTATTTTACGTCTTCCACTCTCTCTCCATCTATCAAAATATTATAATCTGACACATATTTATCTCTTTCAAAAATCATTACTTTTGTTTTGCTGACATTCACTTTCATTCCTTTCCTTTTCAAAGCTACAATCATAATAGTTATCATGTCTTATAACTCATTAGCAGACGATGCAAGTAATACTTGATTATCATAATTTGTACCTACTTTTGTAGCAAGTTCATACGACTGAGCTGATATGGAAGGCAAAATCAATGGCGTTTCATATTTTCCGAGGGGTCTTATAAACGAAGCCTGCAATCTGACGCCTACTGTCCAACATAATAATAATTATTATTATTATTTATTCATCAGAAAGTAGGTACATAATATGATCGATATTCTTAAATCTAATCCCCCTATATACTTCAGTTAATTCCACGCATATAAACTGACCTCATCATCAGCTAGTTCTGAGCTAAATATGAACGTTAAAAGTTAATTCCAAAAGCAATTGTAACCAGTTAATTGACGCAACAGTTGCACAAAACTACTATTTGACAATTACGTTGATTAAATAAACGTTTAAAAACTAGTTAAATGTGTTATAACAGATAAACTGGGTTTTATTTAACGACATTTGTGTAAATTACAAGTTATTATTAGTTTGGATCCGATAACAATTTTAAAGATTGTGGGATTCACCGATTTAAATTTGTTTATTTTTATAGTTATTTTATTTTTGGAAATTTGTTTACTTTTGGATACAGTAAAGTACCAAAATAAACACCTTTGTGTGTGTGTGTAATGGAACGTCAGCATAACAGACATGTATGAAATTGTTTAGATTGATTGAAGCGTGTGACATCAAAATCTGTCCCCAAAAATACAAAGCTGAGTAAACTATTCACAGAAAGATTATTATTTAATATATTTCTGTTTTGCTGACGCCCTTACAATTTAAAATATTTACCAGACAACCGCCTGTCTGCACATTAAAACATAACCACCATCTAACAAAATTTGTCTTCCATACATAAAATCTCTGTACCAACTGCAAAACTTTTCCTAATTTAATACAACACTTCTATTTATATCAAATAAAAACTAAATGTATTCGTGTTTGCTTAATTTATTTCCTAGCCAATATAGATATGAGATACGGGTAAATTTTATTAGACAAACAATGCATCCATTTGTTAGAATACCGTATTTTATTATTGTAAAAATATAAGATTCGTAGTTTAGTTTAAACGCGATGCCTTTATTGCTCCGTAAGTCAAAGAAACGTATAAATATTATAATAATAATATAATATTTCTGTATTACTTTGTTTTTTTTTTAAGTTTTATATGAAAATAAATTAAGTTATTATTCACATTAATTAATAAAATAAGTGGTTACTACCGTGTGCGTTTTATGCAATAAGACAATTTTGAAATATTATGCAAAATTGCTATGTCAAATCATTTGCTGGTACACTTTTCGCGCCATCTGCTGAAATAAAACAACACTTATTTATTGCTACCCTATAGATACTGTATATACAATTTAAATAGGACTATTCCGCTTTAATAAGTAGGGGTTTTAAGTAAGCATTTCGTAAGACGTGGTGGTTGCATGCCTTGAAGATAATTTTCAGCTTCCCGTCAAGTAAACCAGTAACATCTGCTTAGTCTTTCAATTATAACTAGAAAAATTAATTTCATCTAATTAATTATCTTGCGTATTCTTTATGCTGAATGTGTACTATTCCAGGAAAATATAGTCATTACTTAATACATACTGCTATAAAATGAGTGTTTTTGTTTTCGTTATAATTAACTAAAATATATTTTAAAGGGAACTTAATACTTCGTACAGTAATTTTAATTATGTTTCTTTAACTAGTATGTTTTAACTTTTCGACTGTTATTTAATTTGTTTTATGACTTTGGAAAAATGCCAGTCGGAAGGCGCCAGTTGCATTTGTTAATGAATGTATTGATTTAGTTTTTAATTCTGCTGAATACACTTTTAACTAACGCACTCTGTAGACGCTGCAACTGCATTTTCTTAATTCGGTTACTCTTAGTTCGGTCCAGCGTATGGACGATACTGGGACTTGTGATATGGATTATGGTTTAATTAGTCTCTTTACTGCACATGTTGTTCTCTTTGTCAAGCCGAATATCAAAAGATCTGACTAAAGTATTTTTTGAAACCCGGTATAATACGGAGCTTACAGGAGCAGTTTTAGTCAGGTCAGGTGTTAAGGCAGGTCATAGAGAGTTCAAAAACACACTTTTTCATATTGCAGGCGTCAAAATACATCATACCAATTACAATAATTTTGTTAATTTTTAACTTAGAACATAACAAAACATGACTAAAAATATTTTTTTTATTCGAAATGCAATGTTTACTCTACTAATATTATAATAAGCGGATCTGTTAATCTTATTATCTACTACGTTTTTACTTAGTTTTTGTATCACATATGGAATAGACAAAAGAAAATAAATCGAAATTGCTACGTCTATACAGCGCCTAACCAACCTGTGTTTTTGGCAATTGCTGCAAACCATTTCTTTGGGCTCTTACAAGTACACTAATGCATTACAATTTAATTGATTTTTAAACGTTTTCACTGAGTGCTTTTTTGGTCTTCGATAACGTTCCTGGGTTCTAACCCTGTGTCAGGTTGTGGTATTATTCTAAAGTTATTCTTTCTTCTAAAGAATTTTCAGTCAATTTTAAGCCCGGAGTCAAGAAGTTGTTGGCGTTATACCCCTGTGATTAAGAAAGTAAGTTATATAATCATCAACATACGATAGCGATCTTTAATTTACTTAATATTTTTACTTAATTTACTTAAATCGCACTCTCCTACCAAAAGCAGACCTAACTCTTAGTAAGCCTTTAACAAACTATTATAATTAAACTTGTCAAAAAAAAAGTAAGTTGTAAAGCATGAACACTGTAGCTGCTTTTCGATCTACAAGTTACATCTTTGTAAATAGGGGTCAAATAAATTCATTATGCTCAAAACCTACAAAACGTATTGCATACATTCACTGCGAAGTTGTCCCCGTTCTTCTATAAGT
The DNA here is from genome assembly GCA_034621355.1 of Mycalesis mineus. Taxonomy (NCBI): domain Eukaryota; kingdom Metazoa; phylum Arthropoda; class Insecta; order Lepidoptera; family Nymphalidae; genus Mycalesis; species Mycalesis mineus. The sequence continues at coordinate 15,082,904 of CM067892.1, forward strand.
TATAACTATGTTCGAATTATTAGATGTCACGAAAATTAGTAAAAGAAAAAATAATATTCAGACTTAATTGTCTATGCCCCGCTGTTTGATCCGATTAGATCTCGGTCCTATATAGTGAAAAAATTTAAAAAAGAAAATGATAAGACTTGGCGTTTTGTACGGCGTTCGCCTAAGGAAGACTTAAAATGACTCCGCCTTTGCTCCTATGTGATTGCTCTTTTAATGTTTTAATTACTGGCCCTAATTACCTAACCATTATTACCCGGCTGGTGTTTATAACGACAAATATAAAGTTCGTTATTTATGCTAATTTGTATCTTAACTGTTATAATGATGTCTATTCATTTACTTTACATTCTATAATAGCCCAGTGGACTTTTATCGACTGAAAAAAAACAAGAAAACATTTTGTGTTCAATTTTTAGCCCTACAATTTTTGGCTAAATAGCCCGCTTACGATACTCAAATGTCTTTTCAATAGGTTGCCTGTAAGAGATTGCTTCTAGCAATAAGGCCGCCTTTGCATGTTTATTTTAATCCTTTTTTCATGTTTCTGTTATATCTATTTGTATGTGCAATAAAGTATTTCTTCTTCTTCTTCTTCTAAATTATTACCGATTTCAAGTAATTGCGAATTTTTTAAATTATTTTTGAAACTTGCGAGCATAAAATCCTTTACACATTCTATTAGTTTCTTTAAGACTAGGTACATTGTACCCAAAATTCAGAGTTGTATCTAAAATTTAGATTTTAGACCCAATTTTGCTGCACTACAGGATATCTTTCAATAAACAAAATAAAATGCTTAGTTTTTTTACAAGTTCCTTCTCTCAGCATCCGTCATACTATTTCGAGGCAAAATGACAAACTAACGCTCAAAAAATTGCATTTAAATTATTGGGAAGAGAGCTTAAATTTTGAAACGTACAACGAATGTTTCACAATAAAGAGCGTGTAATGCAGCGCAGCACAAAACGACACACTAGAATAATTAGCACAAAAGAGCAGACAGTTAGCGGGGATGTGAAAAGAACTTTCACGTCGTATAGAATGCGTAATTGTCCTGCTAAGCGTATTAAAGTTAAATTCACTCATATACACATAATGTTAGGCAATAAAAACCACATTTTTTATTCATTATTAGAAAAAAGAAAACGGAAGGGAGATTTTTTTATTTTATTAGATTATTTTTTATTTTAATCATATTTTAACTACCTTTTTACATCAAAATAACACTAAATTAATACCCATCTTTTGGCGCCAAATTATAGATATATCTATCAAATATATCAACACATATGGTGTAATAAGATAAGAATTTTGAAAGGTGATTACGTATTTATACAAAGCCTTAAAACACGATTCTCACATAGTTAGATTTATCGTATTTTTAATAATTAGTTACTTGTTTTTAAAGATCTAGTAGCTGTACCCGGCAAACGTTGTTTTGCCATGTATATTATTTCTAGAAAACATTTTTTTTACATAGGGGTTTTTAATGCCACATTATAAAAAAATTGTCCAAAAAATTAAAATACAATGTTAGGGGTGGACAACACTTATCACTTAGGGGTATGAAAAATAGATAGTAGCCGATTCTCAGACTTACTGAATATGCATATAAAATTTCATAATAATCGGTCAAGCCGTTTCGGAGGAGTATGGTAACGCACACTGTGACCCAAGAATTTTATATATGACTAGTTGACCCGGCAAACGTTGTTTTGCATTAAAAATTTAAAAAAAATTAGATGAAAATTAAATAGCAGCCGATTCTCAGTCCTGCTGAATACGCATACAAAATTTGGTGAAAATCGGTAAAGCCGTTTCGGAGGAGTACGGTACCTAACTTTGTGACAGGGAAATTTTATATATTAGATTAAGCTTGTGAAGTTAAAAGAATTTTTCTGACAATAACAATACACAAAACAAAACTGTAATACCAAAAATATTTGTTATACATTCTTTTTGCCTAAATCTTGAAATTGAAATTGCCTAAATCAGCCAATAGACGTCCACTGCTGGACATAGGCCTTTTTTAGGGACTTCCAAACACAACGATCCTGAGCCGCATGAGCCCAGCGGCTCCCTGCGACCCGTTTGATGTCATCAGTCCACCTGGTGGGGGGTCGACCAACACTGCGCTTTCCGGTGCGGGGTCGCCATTCTAGCACCTTCGGCCCCCAACGTCCATCAGCTGTTCGAACCACGTGCCCCGCCCATTGCCACTTCAGTTCTGCGACTCGCTGAGCTATGTCGGTTATTTTGGTTCTTCTGCGGACCTCCTCATTTCTGATTCGATCACGCAGAGATACTCCGAGCATTGCTCTTTCCATCGCCCGCTGAGTGACTCTGAGCCTTCTTATGAAGCCCGCAGTTAGCGACCAAGTCTCGGATCCGTATGTCATCACTGGCAACACGCACTGTTCGAAGACCTTCGTCTTCAGGCACTGAGGAATTTCGGACGAAAAGATGTCACGCAGTTTCCCGAACGCTGCCCAACCGAGTTGGATTCGGCGGTTCACCTCTTTCTCGAAATTGGACCTACCTAACTGGACCATATGCCCTAGGTATATATACTCGTCTACAATTTCGAGTGCAGAATTTTCAACAATAACTGGGTGGAGCGAAACATGAGCATTACACATGATCTTTGTCTTGCTCATGTTCATTTTAAGGCCCACCTGTTGAGAAACTCTGCTGAGGTCATTGAGCATATTATTAAGGTCATCTAGGGATTCTGCCATTATCACTACATCGTCGGCAAACCGCAGTTGAGTGAGGTACTCGCCATTAATATTGATGCCAAGTCCGTTCCAGTCCAAGAGCTTAAAGACGTCTTCCAATGCGGCGGTAAATAGCTTCGGGGAGATAACATCTCCCTGTCGCACTCCTCGCTGCAATTGGATTGGCCTCGTAGTCTCATCCTGTGTACGGACTAACATGGTGGCGTTTTCGTACAGGCACTGCAACGCTTGGATGTACCGGTAGTCGATTCGGCACCTCTGCAATGACCTTAACACAGCCCAGGTTTCCACCGAATCAAAGGCTTTCTCATAGTCCACAAACGCCAAGCAAAGTGGCCGGTTATACTCTTCGGTCTTTTGTATTACCTGCCGCAGCGTATGGATGTGGTCTATGGTACTAAAGCCTTGTCGGAAACCGGCTTGTTCGGGAGGCTGGAAGTCATCAAACCTACGAGCGAGACGATTCGTGATGACTCTGGAGAACAACTTGTAGACATGACTCAGCAGCGAGATTGGTCTGTAATTCTTCAGCAAGGTATTGTCACCCTTTTTGAAGAACAGAACAACCACGCTCCTGTGCCACGCCTGAGGCGTCTTGCCCTCGTGAATGACGGAATTGAACAATTGCTGAAGGACTTCAAGTATCGGTTTACCACCCGCTTTCAGTAGTTCTGCTGTGATTCCGTCATCACCTGGCGCCTTGTTGTTCTTTAGGTGTTCGAGAGCCATACTAATCTCGTCTAGGCTGACGTCCGGGATATCTTCGGTATAGTGTCGGGTCAATTTGGCTCTGGGGTCTTCAGCCAAATTGCCAACAGGCTTTTGAGTTGACGTCAACTCAAAAGCCTGTACCTGTGATTATTCCAAACATTTTTGGATTTGATGCTATTTGTAATCAAAAGTTTTAACGAGTTGCAGACTAAGGAAAAAAAGGATTTACGCGTAGAATTTATTTTCAGCATTTGTAACATTGTTGCTAAACTAAAAGATATTCTGGATAACATGTGTTTTTGTTATGTTATGTATCTATCAGTTATGATCTTGCTCACCCGTTTTTGAGTTATAAATGCTGTTATTAATCTTATTTTAAATAGACATTTGTCGGTTATTTAAACAGACACATGAGAACCAGATAGGCGGATTCTTTAAAATGAAAGTTACAGGTACGTTGTAAGAAAAGGCTTGAATTTTGGTTGCGGAGTGTCCGTTATTTTTTTGTTTATGTATTATTTCTATTATGTCTATGTCTTTCATTTTAGTCTGTTTAAATAACCGACAACATTACGTTGCAGAAATTCGTTATAAACAGTGAATAATTATGCTGTGCCATCTTTTGAACAACTGACAAGTCACTCAGATCCGACGTAATTTTACATCATAGAAATAATGATGCAGTTAAATGATGGAATACATATGCGGGAATCAATTATTAGTCTTATAATAAATATCATAAAACGAGAAACTACCGGAAACATATTTCGAAAGATGGCACTCTAGACATAGGTATGTCGAGCGTGTCATTGTCATGAAAGTCCCTTAAGCATATAGTGTACAGGTGTTCTCATCTTGCTAACGGCGAATACTTGCACATACATAATCAAGAAGCCAAGATAATCCACCAACAACTTGCACTTCAGTAGGGCTTTGTCGATTTTGAGATACCTTTCAATAAACAAATATATATATATAGGTACTACCCAGCGCCAGTTCTTGAAAATAGCAGTGCGTTGCGCTATTGGGATCGAACGATTATCAGTGACAGGTATATTGTAGCCAATAGACCTGATATAGTGATAGTCGATCGATCAATGCGCCATAATTGTTGACATTACTGTTTCACATGACGATAATCTGGTAAAAGCCAACAAGGAAAAAGTATCAAAATACTTGGACCTTGTTCATGAGATTACCACCATGCGGAATGTTGAGTCAACGATTATTGTACTTATAATAGTTTCAGTGTCGGTCTTATTGCGAAAAGCTTCGACCAACGTCTTAAGAAGCTATCGGTGTAGGCGGTGATTCTTGAGAAGGTGCCCTGTCCACCGGTTACATGGGCCCTCAAAGGCCCCGCAAGTGGAGGAGAAATTTTTTTTTTTTTTTAATTTTTAATAGTGCTTTCATGTTTTAGTATTACGTTGTTAAAAATTAAAAAAAAATGTAAATAAAAGAATGAGAGAAAAAAAATTATTTGTATTATTATTCTACAATTTTTTTTTATTTATTACAAGTTAACCCTTAACTGCAAACACACCTGATGGTAAGTGATGATGTATTCTAAGCTGGAAGCGGGCTAACTTATTTGAAGTACACCCCTTTTTGGTTTCTATACTAATTCGTTCCGGAACACTAGATCGCATGGCGGTACGTCTTTGTCGTTAGGGTGGTAACTAACCACGGCTGATACCTCCCACCAGCTAGATCTGTTTAAATTTAGCAAAAATATTAATCGGCCCAACCAGGAGTCGAACCCAGGGTCTCCGCCTTATAAATCTACTGCGCATACCATCACGGAGGCTGTCAAAATTATAGTAAGACGTTTACAGATTAAAACTTGAAAGTTCTCTAAAATTGATATTTTAGGAAAAACTTTGAACACGAACTCTTGGCAATTATTCCCTAGTACCAATAACTCTATTAATTTGGGTATATTAAATTATTCCGTTTATTAGATCTACCCCAGAGGCTTAGTCTTGATTGACATAGGTCTGAAGGCGGCAACGTAGAAACCAAGTCTCATGTGACAGAATATGTTATTAGGATTTGGGAAGGTATACATTTTTGGCCTCTCTATTCAGAATTAGGTCAGTTTTTAGCTATTTTCATTAATAATCCACTAATAGCTTCTGTAATTTGTCTAATTGATCGGTAACAACTTTTGTCCATCTCATAGGTAAAACTAATTTTACAACAATATTATTATTAATTAATTATTATAATTAATTAATGACGGTCTTCGTGGCGCCGTGGGTAGTGACCCTGCTTCTGCGAACCTGTTTCCTAGGCTGTGGGTTCGATTCCCACATCTGGAAAATATTTGTGTGATGAGCATGGATGTTTTGCAGTGTCTGGGTATATATAGCGATATGTGTAATTGTCCTATAATATTTATTTATTTATTTAAAAAAAATATATATAGCAAACGATTTAAAGATATTTACATGTTAATGCATTTAGTGGAAAATAATTAAAGGACAATCGAACAAAAATATAGGTTTATTTTGACAGTAATTTTTACTGAAACCATTTCGGTCACATCAGGTTTCAAACAAAAACCATAGCCTTAGTGGCATATCGGTATGTATACACTGTGGATTTATAACACAGGTCCTAGGTTCGATACTGGCTTGGAAGATTGAGACTTTCCTAATTAGTACAGGTCTGGCTGGAGACTTCGATGGTGACTAGTAACTGCTAGCAAAGACGTACCGCTAATCGATTTAACGTTTGAGTACGATGCTGAAAGGGGTGTGGATTTCATACATAACAAGTTGCCCACTTCTATCTTAGATTGCAACATCACTTACCATCAAATGAGATTGCAACCTTGACTGGTAAATTGTAGTAAAGCAAAAAATATAGTATTTTGCATCCCAATCAGTATGTCGCTCAAGGCCCGCGATAAAAGCTATACAATAGGTTAAAATAAACGTCAGTTTTGCAGCCGATGTGCAACGGTTGCAAAGGGAATGTAACCGAAATCGGTATTCTCCAATGACATTTTACCATATCAAAATGACAGTCGAATTGAAGGTGGAATGATCGACGAGATGTAAGTGAGATGTTCGTACGATGTATTTTTTTCAAGAATGGACATACAGTTCATTTTATTAGAAGATACAATGTTACAGACAGACACGTCAAACTTCGGACAAAATAAAAAAAAACTAACGTAGATATAAAATCGTCATAAAATTTCAGTTGTTTATAATGCTGGGAATTAATTTGACTAAATATTGATTTTTTTTCGCTATTAAAGCGGGCAAACGAGCATGCGGGTCACCTGATGTTGAGTGATTACCGCCGCCCATGTAAATTTGCAACACCAGGGGTACTGCTAATGCGTTGCCGGCCTTTGAAAAATTGATTCATTCGCCCCTTAAAATACTAATAATAATAACTAATACTTACGTTTGATGACCTCCGTGGCGCAGTGGTATGCGCGGTGGATTTATAAAACGAAGGTCCTGGGTTCGATTCCCGGCGGGGCAGATTGAGATTTTTCTTAATTTTTGGTCTGGCTGGTGGAAGGCTTTCACCGTGACTAGTTACCACCCTATCGACAAAGTAGTACCGCCAAGCGGTACGATGTCGTGTAGAAACCGCTAGGGGTGCGAATTTCATCCTACTCCTAACAAGTTAGCCCGCTTCCATCTTAGATTGCATCATCACTTGATGTTATCAAGTGTGATAGCAGTCAAGGGCCAACTTATAGTCGATAAAAAAATAACTAGTAAATAAAGAAATACTAATAATGGCGGATCTTTTATTACATTATGATAGTATCACGCATTACACAAATCCTCCGAGACCGATGCGTGAGTGATATGGGGTCGACAGCGGTAATCTTCAGAGACAATGCTTATGGGAACTTGTAAAGAGCACTATGAATGTTAATCAGTACACTAGCGAGGGGACCCGGCTTCGCTTGTATGCCTGTCAACATCATCATCATTAATTAGGTTAAAACCCACTACAGGACCAGGCCTCCTTCTTATAGAAGAGGGAATATGGAGCGTAGACCCACCACACTTCTCTAATACGGGATGGCAGGCTGTGGGTGATGATAGTAACCGGGACCGACGGCTTAACGTACCATCAACTTCGGCTCGGGGCTTAGAGTTAACTGAAAATTTCTTAGAAGTAAGAAAACGTAGGAATTAATCTAGTTCTCGACCCAGAATTTAAACCTAAGACCTTGTCATCGAAACCACATAGGCTAACCATTAAATCAACGAGTATGAGTGCCTATGCAATGTATTAATGAAATATTTAATCATTTAAAGACAGATGACTGTAATTACTCTTCAAGTTTTAAATTACAATTCACAATCATCAACATGATCTGTATTTTTGCAGGGCATGGGGTTTCAAGATAAAAGTCACCACCATTAATGTAATTATATATTGGTCAATCCGCGATGGCTCGTCGTTTTTTGTTTTTCAAACGCTTACAGTACAAGTGTGCAATAAAAACTGCAAGAATGTGAGTTCTATTACTATTATTCTACTATTCTACATTATAAATATAATATTGGCAAAAAAAATTAAGTAGAGCATCATTCTGTTCGGTCATGACACGCAGCGACACAACCTACAATAGCCCGTGTACACCGAGCCGTGGTCGACTCGAGACTGATGTTCGAAATGTACTCCCCGCACCCTTCGGTTTCCCCTCGTGACAAATAGTGGGATGAAATAGTGAATTGACCAAAGTATAAATTTTGAAAGGTATCATATGTTGAATAATATATATAATGACTGTAATTGACAACCAAATGTGCCTAGTGACAAGTACGTAACGCTACCATAATATTACAATGTAGAGGCTATTACTGGCGATTGCTTAAACGGAATAACGTAAAAAAAATACATCCACTAACCGTACCTGCAAGGCTTCTCCTGAAATCATGACATTTAACAGAGAAACACTTTGTTGCAAGCTTCTCATAGGAATTCATTTATACGTACGCATGAAGCCTCGTATGCCTGTATATTATCAACAACCATAAGTGTTCCTATGTAATAAATAGCGGTAGAGCTATTGAGGCTTAATTAAAAAAAGACGTGTGGCACTCGGAGACTGCCCCGTTAAAGCTATTGCATAGCATTTTTTATCAACTTATATTCCGACCGGTCAGGGTACCATGGCCAAGCGGTAAGGCGCTTAATTTAAAAAAAAATGACTTTTTCAAATATGTACTTTTTCACGCTAGTAAAAAAAAAAATTCGGAACCGAAGGGATTGAATTGGTGTCTTCAGCAATATGGACATAGGCGAATTACCGCAAAGACGTTCGCATAAGACATCGTTGCAGAAATTGTGCTTTTGAAAATGGGTGGAAAGTGTTAGGTTTTTTCGTTACTGAATTTCTGTATTCGGTCTCCACGCTCAAGGCCCGCGATAAAAGCTATGCAATAGCTTAAAAAAATAGTTTTTATTTGCAATATTATCTAGGATCAGTCTTCATCAATAATAATCAAAGGAGCCCAAAGTCGTTGGGGTTCTGTCGATTTATTTACTTACCTTAGAGTTGTTATCGCCACCTTCCAGCATCGGATACGAATCAAACAAGCCCAAACACAAAGATTTGATTGTAAACAGCGGGACAGGAGAAAGTATTTAAAAGCTTGTAAAAAGTTGTTTTTGTTGTAAAGGCACGTATATTGTTTTCATTTGGACCATACTAAAGTCTTCATTAAACTCGGGCGGATGCCTAAATACACAATTGCATCAATTCAATGTAAACGCTACATAAAGCACACTATAAATTAAATCGTACAGAGTCCCGAGCGTAGGCGGTAAATTGGTGCAATAAAGGAGACAAAGTTAGGTCATTTAGCAGCCAACCTCTGAGTCCGTAGAGTCGTTAGGCTCACTGCGCCCGCGAGTCCAGTCAGTAAGTTATAGCTCCCCAGCTCGGGCTTGGATGACCGCCGAGAAACAAGCTTTTTCCGAACACATTTAATGAAAATGCTTCTTTTTGGACGTCTTTGAATTTGATTTTTTACAATGAAAATGAGTTGGTAATGAAAGCTAAATAGTAACAATATCAAAATTCATTTATTTTGAGTAGGCTGTATACTTTAAGTTCTTTAGAAAAGTCAAGTCTGTCAGTACATAGTGACTCTACCATTTGTAACTTGTATTTCTTATTTTACAATCTTAGTCATCACGTCTTGTGATGAAAGAAATGATGATTGCTTCCAAGAATGTTTATCATTAATAGATCAAAACTTGTTTTTAACATATTTTTTGAATTTTTGTAAAGGCAAATCCAAGACTTCCTTTGGAGTAAGGTTATAAAATACGAATATTATTATGCATTATCAGGCTGTTTTAAGGAGTAATACGTTGTAGTACACTACAGGTTTAGGCCTTCGTCCTTGAAAGGATGTGGAGCTTACACCCACCGCGCTACTCTTGACAACTTTAGACATGCTAATGTTTTTGTTTCTGCAATGATCACAATAGTTACCCAGAACAGACAGCTTACCATGCTCTCCACTACCTTTTGAAGACCTCCGTGGCGCAGTGGTACGCGCGGTGGATTTATAAGACGGAGGTCCTGGGTTCGATTCCTGGCGAGGCAGATTGAGATTTTTCTTAATTTGTCTTCGTCTGGCTGGGTGGAGGCTATCGCCGTCTCTAGTTACCACCCCACTGACAAAGACGTATCGCCAAGCGATTTATGTCGTGTGGATTTTCATCCTACTCCTAACAAGTTAGCCCGCTTCCATCTTAGATTGCATCACCACTTAACATCAGGTGTGATAGCAGTCAAGGGCCAACTTGTAGTCATTAAAAAAAACTGCACGGAGATGTAACACCAACAACTTCAAAACTCCAAAAATTTCTAAAACCCAGGACCTGGTTATCCAAAGCCACATAGACTACAATATAACACCTACCTTGTTATATTATAACGACGACAATGTAATAAGCACGCAATACTGTGCTAATCGTATAATTTCATCTCATACATACTGGTATAAGGCTCGTGTCATACCTACATCAGTCAAAACTAGGTCTCCTCAGGGACAACCTTCCCAATTTCTGCCGAGATAATGTAGAAACAGATTGACGGGCTTCTTTTTACTGACTCCATTCTATTAAAGTCTATTATATTTAGGTAAGTGATATATTATTGTGTATATTACATAAATATTACAAAGAAAGGAAACATTGAAATAAACCAATAACCTTATATTGAAAAATAGTTGGAATTTTCGTGGAATTCTGTTCAATATAACAAAAAATAGAACCGACTCAAAACGCACTAAAAAGTATAAATTAACTGTGTCATTTAGTTGCTTTAACCGACTTAAGCATATCTATGAAGTCGGTGCCAGCCAGGTTTAAGGAACATTCATTTTATGTAGTAAAGCAGTTAAGCAACTAAATGTTAAAAAAAATTATTTCTTACTTTTTAGTGATTTATCGCCACGTAACGTACTCGTACTATACTGTCATAGTATATTATATGGCACTAATATCCAAAAAGCGTGCCTCCAAAATTTGAAGAGTTCCTTCAATTTCCCAAGAATATCATTGTCCGATCCTAACATGATGACAATGGGACCATCTTGGAAGTATGCCCTTTCGAATAAAAAAGAATTATCAAAATCGGACAACTCTGTAAAAAGTTATGCGTACGTGCCGAATTGAAAACCTCCTCCGTTTTTTTTTCGTCGGTTAAAAAGTGAATATCCTAAAGTCATTTTCATTTGTATGCAACTAAAGTTCATATTAAAAAAGCTTATTTTAAATGAATTAAATTCAAAATTCCTCTCAAGTAGGCTTAGTTTACAAGCACTTTTGAAATGTCACATTCTTCTGTATAGAGTATTAATTTTTCATCCAATTATTAAATTGCGTAATATTTTTCTTACACTTAAAATAGAGTTACCATTAACTTTAACTTATATTTCAATAGCTAGATTTATAAAATGTGACATGAAATAATAAATTTAGGTTAATTCGTATCGTGATATTCCAACGGAAACAAGAACTGTGGGCGTCCGCTAGTTACATAAAAAGTGGAAATCAATGAGAGATAAAACTGCTTACAAAAGCAACACTTTCCCATGTTATTCGTTACCAAGAACATTCCTGTGTCTCCAACATTATTCAGCTGGTGCATACTTGATGTAACGACCGTAAAGTATTGCACACAAGAATAATTATTAGCGTGAAAGAGCTCAGGATTTTACATTACATGAAAAGAGTTTCAGTTGCGTTGCGAAATTTAAAAGTATAACTGTTTACTGTAACCAACGGAACTGCAAGTAACGGCACTTTGAATCTCGCTTTATTAATTTCACATAAATATTTATGCAGATGTCATCATAAGCATACTGAAATTGTTAATGGATTTTACACGATTTATGAGACGGACCCACCACGCTTCTTCAGGGTAGGCTAATGGAATAAAATAATTGGTTGGCTGTGGTATTCTAGTGGCAGATAAGATGGAGGTTCTGGGTTCGTTTCCCGGCTGGGGCGCTTACGATTTTCTAAATAGGTCCAGGTCTGGCTGGTGTTAGGCTTTAGCCATGGATAATTACCACCCTACCGACACAGAAGTACGTCAAGCTATTAAGCGTTCATGTACATGTCTTGAACAAACCGAAAGGGATGTGGATTTCACCCTACTCCTAAAAAGTTATCTCGCTTCTATCTTAGATTGCATCATCACCTACTATCAGGTGTGATTGTAGTCAGGGGTTAACTTATACTAATAAATAAAAAAAATGACTATTATAAAACAGTCCCGCTCAGAACCAATATTGGAGCAACGTGGTAGATCTAAACTCCATTATTATCATTCCCCTCTCATACGAAGAATGAGGTCTGGCCCTGTATAATGAAACAATACTTACTTTGTTACCTACGGGCATACAAAGATCTACCAAAACTACCTTTGCCCCCGCCTGCAGCACCATAAAGTATTTTTAAGCTATTGCATAGCTTTTATCGCGGGCCTTGAGCGTGGAGACCGAGTACAGAAATTCCGTAACGAAAAAACCTAACACCCCCTGAGTATCAACAACATAATATCAAAAGCACAATTTCGGCAGCGACGTCATCGGGGAACGTGGCTTAGCGGTAAGGCGGTCAATTTTTTTTTCAAGCGTGATATTTTAAAGTCATTTTTTTAAATTAATGACTTTTTGCAATATGACGCTTAAAAAAATTAGGCATTATCCAGGCACTTAGAGCGCCTTACTGCTAGGCCACGGTCCCGATGACGTCGGTAGGTAAACATAAGTTGATAAAAAATGCTATGCAATAGCTTTACCGCGGCAGTCTCCGAGTGCCACACGTCTTTTTTTGTATTATTTTTACTATAATTAATAATATACTGTTAAATAAACACAGATCAACCAGGTTAAGTATAAAGTGACCTTAGGTATAAAGTGACCTGCGTTTTCTACCTTCACTTTTAATTTTTATGTTGATAAACATTCTGCGTCGAATTTGGCTCTAGTATAGTTCATTTTCCCAAAAGATTTCGAGTGGTAAGTGTGATCCGTGTTATCGGGTTGTATGTTTGTCGCAGCGTGTTCGATACGTGTCATAAATTCAGCCGGGACAATAAACTCGCTCGTCACGGTATATGGAAATAGGAGTAACACTTCTGTGTATTCCCAAAGAGTTCCTCAATCGCTGTGGCTCTCAAAGTTGTATTAAAAGGAAGTATTGTTACTTCCTTCATTTAATTTATATTCAAAAACATCGTGTAAGTTTTAAAATGTTTAGTATATAATTTAAAAAAAAATTTAATAGTCTAGTCCTTAAGGTGGAAACCTTGGATGGCACCAACTTCATGGATATGCTTAAGTTAATAAAGCAACTAAATGGTACAATTATTTTTAACTTTTTAATGCGTTTTGAAGTCGGTTTAATTTTTTAATATTTATTTTACATTTAAACGTTAACTTTTCTTACGGTTTCTTAAAACTACATTTCTTGCTTATTGTTTTTTAAAACTGTTCACCTGAGTCATCGGTTTATCCGAATACACTCGCTCTACGTCTAATCTCAACAAGTCAAATTTAGTTTAGTAGTTTCAGCTATAAGTGCGATATAGATGGATAAAAAAAATTCAAATACAAATTAATATTAATTGCATTTAAATTATACTAAAAGAATAAAAAGGAGTATTAATATGTATCTAATAGACAGATTATGTTTACTTGTATTTGCGTGCACGCACTTTGGGAAGCACTGTGTATCGGGAATAGACAGTGAGCCGGCGCCACTATAGTCTACAACGTAAATTCAACTTAGCACTAAAGGCGTATTTCTTTTATTTTCTTTTAAGAATCCTCCGAGACGATGGTCAGTGTCGTAAATATGGCATTATTGGAATTGACTGCAGTTTAAGGGTTAGAACACACTAACTATTTATTGGTTTCAGACACGTTTAGTTTTGAATTAAGTGCCGTGTTAATCTAGTGACATGCTGGGTATTTTTAGTTAACTATTTTTTATTAAAATCAACATATTATAATATGATTCAAGTTTAATAAATCTAGGAATCACCTGAACAAATGATGATATTATATAGTATAGGAATTGTACATACTTATAATTGGTATGATTTGTGCTTAATAGAATAGCAGAAACGCATTATAAAATTATAAAAAGTCACACAGGAGAAGTCGTATGAAATCGTATAACCAAAAATCGTTGCTTAACTATCCTTACTAATATTATAAACGCGAAAGTTTATATGTATGGAAAGATAGATGTTTGTTTCTGTTTCAAGTAAAAACTACTGAATTGATTTTGATGAAACTTCACAATAATATAGCTTACATATTAGAATAACACATAGGCTACATTTTATCCTGAAATTTAAACGGTAACGGTAACGGTAACTAGTAACGGTACGGGTGAAACTGCGGGCGTCCTCTAGTCAGTCATAATTCTCTGTTTTTATTATTAAGCTATTGCATAGCTTCTATCGCGGGCCTTGAGCGTGGAGACCGAATACAGAAATTCCCTGAGTATTAAAAACATAATATCAAAAGCACAATTTCGGCAGCGACGTCATCGGGGAACGTGGCTTAGCGATAAGGCGCTCTAAGTGCCAGGATTGCCATAGAGGCGCGGGTTCGAATCTCGTCGGTTCCGCAATTTTTTTTTAAGCGTGATTTGTAATAAGTCATTAATTTCAAAAAAAATTACTTTCTTTTTAAAGCGTGATATTGCAAAAAGTCATTAATTCAAAAAAACTTTTTGAAATATCACGCTTGAAAAAAAATAATTGCGGAACCGACTGGATTCGAACCCGCGTCTCTCTGGCATTCCGGGCACTTAGAGCGCATTACCGCTAGGCCACGGTCCCGATGACGTCGGTAGGTAAACATAAGTTCATAAAAAATGCTATGCAATAGCTTTACCGCGGCAGTGTCCGAGTGCCACACGTTTTTTTTTAAATTTTAATATCATTTAATCACGGAACCATACTCCAAGCACAGCTAACAGATAACACTTTTTTATAAGACGCATATTTGTTTCAAATTAGGCGAGGTAAAAAATAGACAGCTTGAATGCAACTTAAGTTAAGAATAGGTTACTATATTGCAATGGCTTTTAAAGTTCTTTTGTTTCAGCAACAAAAACACACAAAAAAATATATATATATACGGTCGAATTGAGAAACTCCTTTTTTTTTCGTTTAAAAAATATTCAGAATGTTTTCTGCACAGTAGGAATTACCGTATAGGTTTGACAAAGAGGGACAAATACACAACAGCTTTCATTTCAATATTGGTTTTCATTTGACAAAAGCGATAATCAATTAATTCTTTCGCTTCATAATTAATTAGGCAGATAAATGAGTGGTTTCATTGGAACATGCAGAAATACATCGAAATACAAAATGCGGTTCTGTTTCCGATGTTGTTTCATAGCCGCAGCAGTACCTTCAACTTTTAATTATATTATTGTATCGTTCCATCGCCATATTTACTGTTTGCAACAATGTATTTACTTTGTTGAAAATTGTTCTCTTGTTAATTCTATTTTTTTGTTTTTTTGTCGTAAAGGTTTCCACCTGATTAAGAACTCACTTTATAAGGAGTGTCGACGTTACACCTGATGGTAAGTGATAATGCGATCTAATATGGAAGCGGGTTAATTTCTTGGAAGTTGGATGAAACTGGACCAGATTAGAAAATCTTAATCGGCCCAGCTACGAACCTAGTCCCGTCTTATCGATCCACTGTGCATACCACTGGGCTACAGAGGCCGTCTAAAACTGAGATATACTAAGGAGATAGACTAGAAACGATTACGAATTGAACTTACCTTTGAGGTATTAAAAAAGGTATAGGGTTAATAAAACGGTTAATAAAAATTCATATTTTTTCAGTTTAAAATGTCATGTGTTGTTTGCAGCGGAATTTTAAAATAATATTTTTATGTCTTCAAAATCGTTTTATTCTTTCGTAATCTTTTATCTACCGCCGCATCGATAAAGCAGTCCGTGACGAGAAAAGATGCGGCCAGAAAAACTCGACACATGCTCTTCTTAAATATATTACAAAACCACTCAATTAGAATAATTAATATTACACTAAAAATATGCATAACCAAAATATAAAACAACCAAAAGAACAGTAAAATACACTACTTGACTATTCTAACATGTCAATTATTATCTTTTATTTTACGGCTTGGAATTAAGTCCTTTCGAATCACTTGTCAGTCGATAGATAATTATCTTACGTTACCATAGACAAACATCGTATAGTATTGTCTATGGTAACATATTCCAATATTTTAAAATGCAAACACATGACACTTTAGGCCTTTGTGCACCAAGATTTCGGTTAACATAAGCTAACTATAAATTTACTGTTCACGACAACCTGTAATCCGGTTAAGGACGTAAGGTTGATTAAGATAACCGCCTGGTTTACGTCCTTAACCGGCGTACGGGTTGTCGTGAACAGTAAATTTATAGTTAGCTTGTGTTAACCGTTGGTTATGATAACCGAAATCTTGGTGCACACAGGCCTTAATTTAAGTTAAACAATGTTCGTAACATCAACATACGCACATTTATAATACTAACTAACGGCGTAATACTCGACACAGTCCATACGGGATGTCGTGGGCAAAAGCTAGTAATGAACAAAGTTTACTCGGAGTCGGTGTCAAGTTTGCCGGCGTGTTTGTTCAGTCAAAGGTCATCTCGATCTGTTCCGGATAGTGGCTTACTTACAGCACCGCCGGGGGCTATGGGCTGAGATACATCTAGTACATAGCTGTTTAGCTACTGAATAAGTTCTCTGTTCAACCTTGGCCTATTATAAAGCAATAAGAAAAAATAATTACTATATTTATACTAAAGTTATTAAACAAATGGTACAAACAAGCTATATATATACGATTTCGGGTACATGGTTTGGATTGAATGAAAATTAAAAAAAAACAAACTTTAAATCTATCTCTAGTTCTGTCTTTGTAACGATTATGCACCCTGGATTGGTAAGAAATTAGTTAGTTACTAGGAGAGGTAAACTCCGACAATATTTTATTTCACGTCACATAAAATAACACTAGAGCTTTTTTAGGATAGAGTTCGTCGTGAAAAGTACTACCGCCATGCTTATGTGTCTTCAAGCTTCATTACAGTATTCTGTTTAACTTTACAGCGATTAATAAACGACACAAGGCGGCATTTTGCTCTCGCATCCCATACAAAGTATTGTTCCGGTTATTGGTGATAGCTTTCTAATTAGTTAGTTAGTTTATAATTATCCTTTGAATTTTTATTGTGAAAAAACATAACACATAAGTTTATTAAATAAAGCTGGTAACTCGAGTCACCCCAACACGCGTGATTGACGCGGCCTCGACAACTGCGTAATGAAGATATAAAGTCTTCCGAGACAACGCTCATGAGAATTTATTGAGGTGGGGGTGAATTGCAATAAGCTCCTGTACGTTCTGCTATCCTGGTACTCGTTTACACAGGTTTGCGTATTTCTTTGAAACTTTACAACAATTTTCCAACATTTATTTTTATCTTTCAGAGCTTAATTTCAAAATTGATAATAGATAATACTATCAAACTGCGTATTACTTACATATTTTCTTTTGAGAATTTTTCAGTGACTATCTAAGCTTAAGTTAAAACGTAGGTGGTGTTACACCCTCATGCCTCGGAGAGTGAGTCAAGCCAACGGCCGTGTTCATTGACATCATTAGCCAGCCAATCTGCATTCATAGAGCGTATCCTCAAGTTAGGCCTGGCCTTGTAGTGTGCCTTTAATGATTCATCAATTATTTTGAATAATTTTTAATTAAGTTGCTATAGATTTTTGTATTCCATAATTAATCAATTGGTTCGAACTTTTATTCTCTTGTAGTCAGTCGTTGTTCTTTAGATTTTCTTCTTCTGCAATAATAGTTCTTCTATTCTTATATGATGATAGTACAAATTTTCTAACATGTTTCTAAAAAGTTATGGCACTTATTGACTTTATTTGCCGAGCATTGCATGTATTTAAAGATTAAGGTAGTGTCACAATAATATCATAAAGCATCAATGGTTAGAAAAGGGTACTCAAGTTTTAAAATAGCAATTTTGAATACTGTGTATACTGCATACAAGATTGTCACTATATTTCAAAATAGAAGGCACACTTTTGTGTATTCCCAAAGATGTTTCAATTGGGCACAAGTTTTCAAAGTTCAGCATCTTTTTGTATTATTTTAAAATTTTGAGCAAGATAAGCAAATATTCATTCGCACATTAATCACGTTTGACTAATGAGATGCAAAATAAAATAATAACTATACTAAAGCCAAACTCGATTGAGAATACTTGTCAACAAACGAATTTAAAATGAACGTAGAAAATACAACACAATTTATGCTTAATAAATTTAAAATTATGTTTTGTTATTCTAAAAATCTTATTTGAAAGACATTGAATACATTAATTAGTTTTAAGCTTACTAATCTAATTTAATGTCATGAATTCGTCATTAACTAGTTAATTAAAAAAAATAGGTGTAAAATGTCTAGTGATTTCTACCTTCATTTTTAATTTGTTTGTTGACAAGCATTCTCAATCGAGTTTGGCTTTAGTATAGGTAAATGTTTATGTTCAGCTCCTGACAGTGGACTCTTGCCCCGGTGTTTGTATCCGATTTCGATTCATCTGTGTATAAAAATCGCACAGGCGCTCGGCAGGAACAACTCAGTCTTCCAAGCTGAATGCGTTGGTATTACAACTGCGGCCATAGCTATGGTCGCTAGAAAGGTAACAAATTTTAATATCAATATATACAGCGACACCCAAGCAGCACTCAAGGCAATAGAAAAATACTGGACCACCTCCAGACTGCTGCTTGACTGTCACAATACACTCAGGGAACTTTCAAAAGAAAACAAAGTAACCTTATATTGGGTTAAAGGACACAGCGGCAATCACGGGAACGAGAGGGTAGACGAACTAGCACGACGTGCATCAACACTGAAAGTCATAGGACCAAACCCCATAGTTCTTATACTTTTCAGTGAATACTAAACTTGGTTAAACAAAGACACCCATAACAAACATGCATAAATGCACAAACAATTGACTGTAAAAACACCAAAGAGGCAATACCGTGTCTCGACACAAAATTAACCAAAAAAACTCACACGGTTAATACGATCAAAACTTAGAACGGTCATAGGACTGATCACAGAACACAGTTTATTAAACAAACACCTCTTAATTCTAGGTAAGACCGACAGCCCTATATGCAAGGCTTATCTGGAACACGACAAGACACTGATACATGTTATGCTCAGTTGCAGAGGGGTATCGGAACAAAGTGAAACATACATTGGTTCCAAAGAGACACTCTAATAGGCAATCGGCGACCTGGGAGACCTGCTAAGCTTCTTGAGCGAGCTCTGCTGGCTAGAATGAATCAGCCGGAGCCTACACCAGGGAACCCACGCACAACGGCCAAGTTACTAGCCAAGTGCGAAAAAGACCCAGGAAGTAGAAGAAGAAGAAGAAACTAGATAAATATAATTATATGGTTTGGTGATATGACATGAACATGCTAGGTGGGCATTCTATATTATCTTTGAAGTGTTAATAGGCTGATTATTGATTAACTATATAACGATGAAGCCTTTTGCCTTTTTTTTTCATTTTTATTCCAGGTAGGCTTGCCCTTAATTATGCTATCACATGATGATAAGTGTATGGACTAAGATTTCCTTAATATTTTTTATATTTTCTGGCAATCCTATGGTAGAACCGTCGAAAAGGGCGAGATCAAATACTACAAGTACTTATAAAGGAAATGCTAGTCTTAAACTTTATAACTTCACTGTAAACCTTACACGTGACTTTTACTTTTACATTGTTTAATGTTACTACTGTTAAATAATGGAATAATGTCTCATATAATTCATAGTTACCGTTAGAGTAGCGTGAAGTTTGAGGAGGACTGAGTTCCAAGTATACACAGATGTCAACGGCGTAAATTCAACTTAGCAGCTGCGTCGTATGTCTCCCCCTACATACGTCCCGAGGAGACCGCGCCGCGGCGTCATAAATATAGAGGAAATTTTCAAAAGATAAAAATGAAGTAAAAATACTATGAAAATTGTATAATGACTGTAAATAAAGGTTTAATACTGAATAAATTATCTTAAATTGAACCAGTTTAGTCTGCTATGATTAAGCTAATTATTAAGATGAGTTTTAAGACTGTTTATAATTAAACCACCCTGCTTTTATAAGTACTAGATTTACTTTATAATTAATATTATTGAGATGGTCTTCAATAAACCATCATGCAATAGCGCTATTCTGTAGCGATGGTTTTATAACTTTGGTTATCAAATGAACTAGTCACAAAGATGAAGTGGCAATCCTTGGAGCACATCATTCAAAGAGTTTATGGATGTAAGGGTCCTAAAGTGCTCAAGCGGCAGTCATGCACCAGAATACACATACCCTCGCTCCCACTGGATTGACCGATGACATTAAACAATTTAAAGAGAACCACCAACCAGGTCATGGTGATAGAAGCGAAACGACACGTCAACTTCGCTAACTATAACTGATTTTCATCTCAATTTTCAAAATATAATGGTACAAGTTGTATTCAAACTTGCGAAATTGTAAAATGGAGCAAAGCGGATTAAATTTTTGTATATAATAAAAATTTTTAACAAAAAATAGAACCGAAACGCATTAAAAAGTGAAAAATAACTGTGTGATTTAGTTGCTTTAATTTACTTAAGCATATCTATGAAGTCGGTGCAAAAATTTTTATTTATTACTTTTTAGTCATTTATCGCCACGTAACGTACTCGTACTATACTGTCATAGTATATTATACGGCACTAGTAGCCAAAAAGTTACCGATACCGAGACAAAAACCAAAATCGCTGTAAGCGTGCCTCCAAAATTTGAAGAGTTCCTTTAATTTCCCCAGGATATCATCATCCGATCTTAACATGATGACAATAGGAAAAATAACTGTGTGATTTAGTTGCTTTAATTTACTTAAGCATATCTATGAAGTCGGTGCAAAAATTTTTATTTATTACTTTTTAGTCATTTATCGCCACGTAACGTACTCGTACTATACTGTCATAGTATATTATACGGCACTAGTAGCCAAAAAGTTACCGATACCGAGACAAAAACCAAAATCGCTGTAAGCGTGCCTCCAAAATTTGAAGAGTTCCTTTTATTTCCCCAGGATATCATCATCCGATCCTAACATGACAATGGGACCACCTTGGAAGTATGCCCTTTCTAATAAAAAAAGAATTATCAAAATCGAATAACTGTAAAAAGTTATACGTGGTTATACATTTATAAAAAAATATATACGTGTCAAATTGAGAACCTCCTCCGTTTTCGTCGGTTAATAATAACAACTAAAGATGCGACGCTTCGTTACGCCTGCGCCAGGCTGAGTTAAGCCCAAGGGGTTTCTATCCAGCAAATGATGTCCATCAGCTGATAATGATGGTGATAATGACGATAACACACAGGTGAGCATACAAACAAACATCGAGCGCTGAATTAACAAACACTTGTCCCACCGCCCACTATGTGAATGCTAATAAAGGTAGTTAGCTCAGATGGATGGGAATCGGGTTTGTGCATTAGCCGCGCGGCTGCCGCAAATTGAGACGAATAGCCTATTACACGTTTATAGAAACACGACTGTGGTATTCGTCACAAGTTTTGATGTGAATAGTATAGGCCTTTTGGGCACTATTATAATGTTAATTAGTAGTGGAGAGTAATACAAACACTGTGTAACAGAACAAAGACTTTAATGACAATATTACAAAAATTTAATTGACAAATTTTGAGAGGGCGGTATGAGAATAATAAAGTACCGCTAGCTAACGTGATAATGACTTTCGCTGTAGTGACTGTGACGTAAACAAAACTGTCGGCGCGACATACTACAGATTGCACTCGAGTATGCGCGTGAATTAAGTTTGTTGTGTAAAATGTGAATATAATAATTTGTGAGTGTGGAATTATGTTGGTATGTAATGTAAGTGTTTATGTAAGTGTGAATGAATGTGATAAGTATATAAATATGAATATAGCTAACGAAATAATAATATAATATATAAATATAATGTATGTAGCCTACAATAAGAACGTTCTTATTTTGGGAGAATTATTTTAATTTATATTGAACAATGTAGCGTCATCAAGCAATTGAGAATACCACTTTCTGTTGCATCCGCTTTATAACTATTGTACATTGGCTTCTATACTGAAGTTTTTTTTTTCAGTAATCAACATAGACCTAGGATCTACACTTACCTCTATAGACATATCTCGTGTGAAGAAAATTGATTTATTAACACTGTCCTCGTTGAAATGAAAAATACTGTGATATTTTTGCTTTTCACAATAAATATTATATTTAACACTCTAGCGCCTCATCCAAGGCCTACAGGTCAGGTACGTCGAATTGTTTCTTGAACTTTTGACCTGGTAATCCTCCCTGCTTATTTAGCATTCAGCAACTAATAAGTTAAAATTAAAAAACCGTAATTCATTGAACTCAGAAAATTTTAAAAATATGATAAAATGAAATCGTTCTGGCCAGACAGCGGTAAAAGTGCTAGAAAAATCTGGCTCAAACTGCAATAAAACGCATTACAGACACAAAAAGACTTCGTTATCTTAGGTCACGTGATTTGAGGTCACTTAGTACTCGGCCCAAAATTCTTGGCTCGAAGCCAAAAGCTCTTGATTAAGCGCCTTTGTTCTAGATAAAAGACTGCATGAATAATTTTCATTAAAACACTTTCCAACTGTTTTAAAAACAACTCGAAATATTGAATATAGTTATAAAGTTTGTTTTTTAATATAATTAGTTAAAGGTTACTTCAGGTCATTCCAGGAAAACCTGGTCGTTTTTATCCTTTTTAATGGATGACAAATTAGCGCCTGACCTTAATTAAAAGGATGCCAGGCGCTTCTTTTTACAAAAATATATACGTATTTTTATGTTATCCTTTTAATAATATTTTTTTTGTATAATAAGTGTCCAAGGTAATGCTTTGGTCTTACTGACTTTAATTAAATATGCTTGTTGGAATTATCAGTAATTTAAAGAGCATACTAAGATTTCCATAACAAGGCACCTCTGCCGCTGCTCATGTCACATTCCTTATCTACTAACTAATACTTTCTTACATTTGTTATCGATTAACTACTGTAATGTTATTTTAGGTGTAGATATTACGTAGTTGGAGCAATAAGCTGCATTATCTGATTATGTCTTAATTTTTAACCGACGAAAAAAATGAAGGAGGTTCTCAATTCGACATGTATATTTTTGTATTATTTTTTATGTATGACCACGCATAACTTTTTACAGAGTTGTTCGATTTTGATTATTCTTTTTTTATTAGAAAGGGCATACATCCAAGGTAGTCCCATTGTCATCATGGATCTGATGATGATATCCTGGGGAAATTGAAGGAACTCTTCAAATGTTAGAGGCACGCTTAAAGCGATTTCGGTTTTTGTTTCGGTATCGGTAGCTTTTTGGCTACTAGTGCCGTATAATATACTATGACAGTATAGTACGAGTACGTTACATGGCGATAAATCACTAATAAAAAATAGAACCGACTCAAAACGCACTAAAAAGTAAAAAAATAACTGTGTCAATTTCGGCATAGAAGTCGGTGCCAGCCAAGGTTTCTACTTTAAGGACGTAACCTAGAACCCACAAACTGCTTTACTACGTAAATTAAATGTTCCTTAAACTTGGCTGGCACCGACTTCATAGATATGCTTAAGTAAATTAAAGCAACTAAATGATACAGTTATTTTTTACTTTTTGGTGCGTTTTGAGTCGGTTCTATTTTTTGTTAAAAATTTTTATAATTTATATTTAGCTTTTTGATTTATATTCTTCAAGAGCTCCCGGATTGAAATTTTTGTCATATTATGCCGCGTAAGGTTTATTTAAACTTAGTTAAATTCTCTTTTAACTTTATATATATATAATAAATATTCTTGTTTCTACAAGAATATTTATTAAATTGAAAGTAAATAGATGCGTGAAGCAAAACAATTGGATGGGTGATTATAAACTCGTCCACACTCTCTTGGTCTAACTCTTGATGTCACTAAGTTCATGGGTTGAGATTGTTGGTTCAAAGCCAGAGCATCCTTGATTAAAGAGCCATTGTTCTAGATAACGGGGATTTCATGAATAATTCCCGTTAAAAATACTTGCCAACTGTTTAATAACACTGCATTTTGGCAATCTTTATACTTGTTACATTTTGCCATTTTTGTGCCAATTATTGTTTTCACTCTCCATAATTGCTTTGAGCAAAATTTTCAATATTTTACTTAAGATTAATAATTTTTGTTTTAATTTAAATCGTAGTTTTCGCAAATGTTAAGTTAAAAACAACGCATTCTTAAATCATTCTCCACTTATTTATAACTAGACTAAATTATACTTTGCTCTAGGATATATTATAACGTGGAATATACAGTTATTAGCTATAGGAACGAAGCTCTGAACGCTGGAAAGCAGGGGCATTTTTATAGATGTTCAAAGGCAATTGGAACGGATTTCAACTGCACACAGGAAGTAAAATAAATAACTTTATGTAACAACACTCGTATTATTGTAAAATTGATAATATTATAAAAAGAGCAACTGTTGAGTTTCTTGCCGGCTCTTCTCAACAGGGCCTGCCTTCGGAGCCGGTGGCAGAGTCACTACAAATAGTCCAATTTGACGTTTCAAAAGTGTTTGTAATAAGCCTACTTGAAATAAACGAATTTGAATTTGAATTTGAATTTAATTTAAAATTTGAGCATAGTATGATCCTATAACCCAAGTAAAGTTTACGCCAGTCCAAAATACGAGTAATTCGACTTACGTTATCGCTTATTTTTATCACCATTTCAATCATTTAGAATCTGTGAGTTGTATGATTAAAATAGGCTATTCGGAAAGATGGGGAGATTCAGAACGGGTCCCGTTGAAGGCTTGTCATCAATCCCCTTGTGAAATTGACGCGGCAACATTTGTATTTTATCGTCAAACCTTTTGGAGGGAAAATTTTAATCAGGCACCGTTAAGTGACGTGAATATTAAGATTCGGGGAGATTAATAACGTTTATAATTTCCAGTTTACTTTCAGTCGGGAGGAACAGTTTTGTAAATTAGCACGTTTAGTACATTAATCAAGGTTTTTTATCCGAAATTTTACTCTGTTGGCACTTATATCTATATGATTTGTAGATAGATTTTTTTTTTAATGCCTACAAGTTGGCCCATGACTGCTATCACACCTGATGTTAAGTGATCATGCAATCTAAGATGGAAACGGGCTAACTTGTTAGAAGTAGGATGAAAATCCACACCCCTATCGGTTTCTACACGACATCGTATCGGAACGCTAAATCGCTTGGCGGTACGTCTTTGTCGGAGGGTGCCAAGACAAAATCTCAATCTGCCCCGCCGGGAATCGAACCCAGGACTTCTGCCTTATAAATCCACCGCGCATACCACTGCGCCACGGAGGTAGAAATTTAAGGCAACCTGAAAACTTGTCCTATTTATCCAATAATATCGCAACACAGAAATGCATACCTGGTTGGAGAGTAGTGGACCATATCGATCCGTATATTTCCTTTAACCATCAGTAATCATTATCCATTGTTATACTCTGCCTTAATTTTTCAAATCCAGTAATTAGTCTATGTAGATTGTGATCGCGAGGTCTTGGGTTCGAGTTCTATCACTACCTCCAAAACCAAACAAGTCGTCCTTGATTAGATGGACTAAGTACAACATCAGATGACCACATTTACCCAAAACTGAAGCAATAAAAGATCTTTGTCTCTTAATTTTCAAAACCATTGTATACTCCTTTAGTCAATACCTACTTAATTGCCGAGATTATTTTGCTTACATAAATAAAAGTATATTTATATAAATAAAAGTAGTTATATTAAAGCCAAACTCGATTGAGAATACTTGTCAACAAACAAATTTAAAATGAAGGTAGAAAATGCAACACATTTAATGCCTAATAAATTTAAAATTATGATTTGTTTATTTAAAAAATCTTATTTAAAAGATATTAAATATATTAATTAGTTTTAAACTTACTTATCCAATTTATTTTCATGAATTCGTCACTAAATAGTTAATTAAAAAAAATAGGTGTAAAATGACTAGTGATTTCTACCTTCATTTTTAATTTGTTTGTTGACAAGCATTCTCAATCGAGTTTGGCTTTAGTATATATTATCATATTTATTAAGAAACTTTATTATTATTATTTATCTCGTACTTATTTCTTTCATATATATGTACACGTACAGTGGTTTAAGTTATTCCTATAAATGAAAAGTAATCAAAAGCAATATATTCTCTCGAGAATAAAATGTAGTTCCAATTTCTTTCAATCACTACACTTACCTCGGGAGGTATTGCTAAATTAAATATTACTGAACATTATACTGTTGTGTTCACAAGAGAAATGAACAGTTCTTTTTATTTATTTATTTGATCAAAGAGCTTTGTTGATTCTGTTGTAATTAAATTTGAGTACCTTCTGGAATATTGAAGACTGCCTCGATGGTTATAGCTACATGATAACACGTTCGTAACTTGAAGCGCACGTTAAACTATCGGTTTTAATCATTACCATTACTTTCAGATAGTGATTTTTCAAAATCAAACATTATCACATGCGCAGGTTGGTGGGTGTAAACTCCCAATTCCTTTTCAAGAAAAGTTGTTGTAATCTATAGGTAAGTTGCTTTGTCGGTTTATTTTAATGGAAAAAAGGCTCGGGTATAATGATAATGACTGGGAATCGGTAAAAATTATCAGCATTATTAGCCTATTCTATGTCAGGCCTCCGTATTTATAGGAGAGAGGATATAGAGCTTAGACCCATCATGCTTTTCTATTTGACTTTACAACGATCACTAACGTTAAAGACCAGCGAGACAGAAAGTAACAGAATATGAGTTAAGCGATTTCATTTGGGCATCTACACACGGTCACTTATTCCGTTAAGGTATCGAGTCCAGTAAGTATAAACCAGCACCTTCTTTTTTTCTGTTTTTGTCGTGTAAATAAGAAACCCAATAAGATTTAGTGTCGATTAGGCAGACAGTGGGAATCGGTGTCGTAAAATAAACAGGCAGTAAAACCGTACGGCGAAACTTTCCCGACCCCAAACTGTCGATGGAATGGCAATAACAGTGGGGGTTATAAGGTTGTTATTTTTAAAACCTACTACAGTCGTTGTAACAAATCAGATTCGCCCGCCATTTTTACGACAATAGGAGTTAATCACGTATCTTTTTATTTTGGGGAGAATAAAAAGTACATTATTTTTACGAGTTGATAATTTTTTTGTTCCTTGCCTCATAACTAAAGTTATTTTTCAAAGCTCCTAAATATGCCCAAAAAATTAGTGCCCGTAACTGGCTGTAGCCTTATATTTTATCTGGTAAGGTTTGTCTATCCATTGGTCTTTATATTAAAGAAAGATTTGAGATCAAACAAATAATAACTTGATAATGTTTTAGTTCCTTTATGTATAAGGTTCTTATTTACATTACATTTTCATTTGGTATAGTTTTACGGGCAAATAGTTTATTTGCGATCTAAGTAACTATTTATGAAATCAGTTCTCATATTATGAATCTTTCAAAAGCATGTAGTTTTAAGATTTATTTTATATTTTTGTAGATACACTTATTGTATGTACCTACCTAGAAAGCACGTAATCGAATCAAGCAAAATTATGTGTTTACAGAGACAAATTTACAGATCCACTATATAAATAGTGTAAGAATGACATGACATATTATTGGTACAATGTTTTCATTATGGAAATATCGATTATTTTTGAAGTGAAACTTCTTTATCGGGGTTGGATAAAATTTAGTGTAACATTTATTCGTTACGCGTCACATTTTTCCGTTACGCGCCATCTTTGACTTATGGAAGTGACGTGATAAATATATATATATATATATATATATATATATATATATATAAATATATATATATGTTATATTGAAGTGATCAGCAAAATCAAAGGGTTTATTTTAATTCTAATTCCAGTGAATTTCTAAAAAAAGTAAGTAATTACGACATCAATGATAGTAATCATTCTATTACAATTAAAGAAATTCAATAATAATCTTTGTAGTAATAAGCTAAAATGAAATAATTGTAGAATTTGTATTTATGTCTATGATAATAAAATCCGTTTATTAAACTTTATCTAATTTTACTTTATTTAACCAATTTCTGTAAAGTTGCATATAGTAAATTATTTTTTGAAAAATAACGTCATAAAAAGTTTCACTTCTTACGACTTACACGCACACATTTTTTAAATTACAGTAGGTATAAATTGTAAACTGTAATTACTCGTACCGTTCCAAAGTATTTAAAACGTTTTTAATCCATAATCTCCACCGCTACAAGTTTACAAAAAAACCACGACACAATTTGGTAGCTTTATGTCCTTTGTACGAGACTTTCATCCGTGAAAATTAAATTTTTAGACTTTTAATCCTCCCGTATTATGTTTGGAAGCGGCGTGAAATATTAAAATGTAATTTGTACGCCGCAGTGTACCGGTGTAGATGTTTTGGCGGATCTTTGTTAAATTAGACATCGTCCGTGTGCAAATTAATTCTAAGCCGGACCGGGGGCGGTGTTATAAATGTGGAATACATTGGGAACAGCGCTATGTGGTTAGAAGAAGCTGATACTAATATTCATTGTGGACCAAAGTGTAATGTAGTCATTTACATTAGGAATTCACATAAGCTGTATTTTGGAAAGACACACACACAGGGTAGTGTGTAAATTAATTCTAAATTGGACGTTCGGACCGGGGGCAATATTACAAATGAGGAATAGGAACATTGCACACAGTACTTTATGATTAGATAAAGCTAGTATTAATAATCATTGTGCACAAACATGTAATAAAACAACAATCACATTAAGAATATGTCTAATCTGTAGATAGTATATTATACATAATTTATAAACATAGCCCGTGGGTGAATGAATTCAAAGCCGAACCGGAGGCGATGTTATAAATGAGGAAAGTACATTGTATACAATAATTAAGACACGCTTTTAATGAACCTACTAGAATTACAGCCACTTCAGCTTCTTGTTTAGATAATATATTTTACAATACTGATATAGTTGACAAGGTGATAATTAACAAATTAAGCTCTGATCATTGCGGTCAACTTATCACTATTCTAAACAACAAACCCATAAGCAACCAATGGTTAAACTTCAGGCCAATAACTGAAGGTAAATTAGAGAGATTCAAAAGCGTAATTTGTAGCAAAATTCCAAGTCTATCTTTTGTTAATCGTGACCCTAATATTCTTTTTGGTGCACTTTTTGAGACAATAGACAGTGAGTTTTCTAAAATATTCAATTTAAAACGTGTTAATTTAAGCCAAAAATTAAAGTTCAGTGACTGGGCTACTGTAGGTATTTATAAAAGTAGAGATAAATTGTATGAGTTGTATGATGAAAAACAGTATAATCACAGTCAAAAATTTTCGGAATTTGTTAAAAATTATTCAAAAACATTCAAACGCGTATGTATTAATGCAAAATCCATACACATGAAAGAGTTACTAATTAGAGCTGACAATAAGATACAAACCTCGTGGAACATAATAAATAACGCAACTGGCAAAATTAAACCTCGCCATATGAATTATGAATTAATTGTTGATAATAAAAAAATAAACAATAAAAACGAGGTTGTTAATGCTTTTGAAGACTTCTTCCAAAATGTACCTATCTTATTAACAGATTCGCTAAATTCGTCTCCTACGTCAGCCCAGAGGTTACTAAGAGACAATGTGAAAGAGTGCAACATTCTATTTAAATTTAATTATGTAACTGCTTTTGATATTATAAAAACATTTAAACTACTTAAATCAAAGAGGACTGGCGATCTGTGGGGGATGTCAGTAAAAGTAATATCTAATATTATAAATATCATTGCTCCACACTTAGCTGTTATTTTTAATGAATGTGTGGACTCAGGTACTTTTCCAAACTTAATGAAACATGGAAAACTTATTCCACTTTTTAAATCAGGCGACCAAGCAGATCTCAATAATTACAGACCGGTTTCAATATTGCCAACACTAAGTAAGGTCTTTGAAAAAATAGTTTTAAATCAACTGCTTAGTCATTTTAACTTAAATAACTTACTTCATCCTGACCAATATGGTTTCACAAAAGGTCGCAATACTACTGATGCAGGTGCAAAACTATTAAAACACATCTTTGATGCCTGGGAAAGGTCTAAGAATGCTATTGGCGTATTCTGTGACTTGTCCAAGGCTTTCGATTGTGTTGACCATAAAACTCTTTTGCTTAAGTTAAGCCACTATGGCATTAAAAATGTTGCACTTAATCTCATTGCCTCTTATCTTAGTGATAGAACTCAAACGGTATGCATTAATGATATAAAGTCACGTGGCTCATCTCCTAAAATGGGCGTTCCACAGGGTTCAATTTTGGGTCCTTTTCTATTTTTAGTGTATATCAATGATTTACCATACCATGTTAGCGACATTTGTGAAATTGTACTGTTTGCTGATGACACATCTTTAATTTTTAAAACTGATAGAAATAAAAGTGACTTTGACGATGTAAACCGTGCTGTATCGCATGTGTCGCATTGGTTTACTGCTAATAATTTACTATTAAATGCAAAGAAAACTAAATGTGTTGAGTTTTCTTTACCGAATGTAAAAAAAATAAATAAGTCTTTAATGATAAATGGTGAAACGCTAAGAATGGAGAGTTCTACAGTCTTTCTAGGAGTGACCTTAGACTGTAAACTTCAGTGGAGCGCTCATATAGAGTCACTGACAGCTAAACTTAGCTCAGCAGCATTTGCAGTGAGAAAAATAAGACAGTTTACCGATGTAGAAACAGCTAGACTGGTTTATTTTGCTTACTTCCACAGTGTGATGTCTTATGGCATCTTGTTGTGGGGAAAGGCTGCTGACATAAATTCTGTCTTTATACTTCAGAAACGAGCAATTCGGTCGATTTATAAACTTAAACCACGCGAGTCCCTTCGAGTCAAATTTAAAGAAATAGGAATTCTTACAGTAGCCTGTCAATACATATTCAATAACCTAGTTTATGTTAAACAAAATATAAATATGTATAAACAGAAAAAGGATTTAAACGACCGTCTTCCTAGAAATGGACATAAGTTAGTCATATCAGCTTATCGCCTCCGAAAAGTACAAAAATCTTTCGTAGGATTGGGTGTACTCTTCTACAACAAGATGCCAAATTCAGTTTTAGATCTGCCATTGCATAAGTTTAAACAATGTATTAAAACTCACTT
Source organism: Mycalesis mineus (assembly GCA_034621355.1). Classification (NCBI taxonomy): domain Eukaryota; kingdom Metazoa; phylum Arthropoda; class Insecta; order Lepidoptera; family Nymphalidae; genus Mycalesis; species Mycalesis mineus. The sequence goes on from CM067892.1 coordinate 15,114,322, forward strand.
ACTGAGTCAGGGTTATTATACTATCGATGAATTTTTAAATGACAAAGATGTTCAAATCCAATTGGATAGGCTTTCAACTTCACACAGGAAGTAAAATAAATAACTTTATGTAACAACACGCTTAATATTGTAAAATTGATAATATTATAAAAAGAGCAACTGTTGAGTTTCTTGCCGGCTCTTCTCAACAGGGCCTGCCTTCCGAGCCGGTGGTAGAGTCACTACAAATAGTCCAATTTGACGTTTCAAAAGTGCTTGTAATAAGCCTACTTGAAATAAATGATTTTGAATTTGAATTTAATTTGAATTTGAATTTAAATTTAATTTGTGATGATAAATCTGATACTAATATTCGTCTTGGACAAAAGCATGATATAACAATAATTACATTAAGAATTTACATAATCTCTAGATATTATAAACATAATTTATAAGCACAGCCCATGTGTAAATGAATTCTTACCCGGTTCCGGGCGATGTTTTAAATGTTGAATACATTGGGAACAACGCTACGTGGTTAGATAATGCTGATACTAATATATATTAATTACGGACAAAAATGACCTATATCAATTCACATTAGGACTTTATATCTATATTAATATTATTAAATCTATATTAATATTATTAAGGTAAAGTTTGTAAGTTTGTGAATAAAGATCTGTCGGGGCTAAATCGGAACTACAGATCCGAATTTAAAAATTATTTCACCAGTAGAATGCTACGTTATCGGTGAGTATAATAGGCTATGTTTTATATTTGTATTGTATATATTAACCGAATTATAACAGTAACAGTGACGCGAGTCGGACCGCCAAAATCTGTTAAATCGGCTTTATGTGCGTGCACTGTTACTAATTTACGTACTTTATGTATTTTAAAAAGTTCTACAAAAATTCCGCGACAGCATATCTCTATCTTTTACATTTAATTCATATGCTTACTTTTACGTCATTATTTATACAATTTAACTTAAATCGAAATAAACCTTATCAAAATAAATTATTAATAATCACAAGGATCTTATAAAAATAAGGTTTCCCTTTTCCAGTATGTTAATTAGTTACATAGTTTACGAGATAATACAAAATTTCTAAAAATTAAGTAGGTATGTACGAGTACTTACTGAATAGGCGTCAGCATTTTGGTAAGTATGCTGTTACGAGTACATGTTAGAAACGATACGGTAATGGAGTTGAGAATTCGATCTTTGTTCAACTTATTTGCCATAGAAGACCATATTATCTATACTATTAATATAAAGCGGAAGAATTTGTTTGTTTGTTTAAACGGGCTAATCTCTAGATCAGCGTGTTGGATTGTATAATTATTTTTGATTATTTTAAAAGCTAGACTCAAGGGCCTAATAGACTATTTAATATCAAGCTACACATATCAGTTTGCCATAAATATATATTGTTAATGTTAATGTACTGTAATGTCGTACAATGTTTAAAAAAAATGTAGATCTTTAGTACACGGGACTGGACGGGGGAGGCGGGGAATGAGCATACTTTATATGAAAGTCTGTCTTTAAAATTGGAAGGGTACCTAAGAGGTTTTCACGCGGACGAAGTCGCGGGCGACTACTAGTTTATAATATTTTGAGAAGATCCGCGTGTAAATTAATTCTAAGTCGGACCGGGACGGTGTTATAAATGTGGAATACATTGGGAACAACGCTACGTGGTTAGATAAAGCTGATACTAATATTCATTGCGGACGAAGGTGATATTATGCACAATTCACATTAAGAATTTGCTTAATGTAACTAATCTATACCTAGTAATATTATTAGCTGGAATCAAGACTTTCATTTCTATTAGTAGGTAGTAGTCGATAGTATTGACCATCCTAATTACAATCTTGGTCAATTTTCCAACAAATAGCTGTCATACACAGAACGTACGACACGAATACACAGAAAGACATGTCAGAGACTATAAAACCTCTCAATTTTTATGGGATTACTGCCTGCCTTATTCACACCATTTTCCGAAACTATTTTTTTTTTTATAGACTACAATCATCGGCCCTTGACTGCTATCACACCTGATGTTAAATGATGATGCAGTCTAAGATGGAAGCGAGCTAACTTGTTAGGAGTGGGACGAAAATCCACACCCCTATCGGTTTCTACACGACATCGTACCGGAACGCTAAATCGCTTGGCGGTACGTCTTTGTCGGTAGGGTGGTAACTAGCCACGGCGAAAGCCTCCCACCAGCCAGACCAAGACAAATGAAGAAAAATCTCAATCTGCCCCGCCGGGAATCGAACCCATCGAGGTCCTCCGTCTTATAAATCCACCGCGCATACCACTGCGCCACGAAGGTCGTCAAACTACTAAGGTAGATTAAGCTTATTGATTGCTTTTTTAATACCTACCCTTGCCCAAACCCGCGCACTCAGCGCTCGCCACTAAGTGCAAGTGTAAACGGTCCCCAAACTGTGCATCGTCACAATCGCTAACAAGAAGTGCCGCGAGTATCAATTCGATATCAAAGGCTTTTGCATCGATATTTCACAAATATATTATTCATGAAATATACCGGGAATTATTTTTCCCTCTCGCGAAATGCTCCCATTTTTCCTTTTCGTCGGTAGAGATTTATAAAGAAAATGCATTTCCAAATACCTTCATAGTCTTTGGAGACGTTTTGTCATGCCGATACTTATAGGTAACTACTGGTATTTTATTAAAAGAATTTCCTATTTGTTATTTCTGTATTCGTTCATACATATTTATGTATTAACGTAGAAATAAGAATTAACATTTGTAACGTCAATTTAACATAATATCTAACGTCTGTGCAATTTTAATTAACCTATTGGAAATTCAAATTAAATTCATTTATTTCAAGTAGGCTTAGTTTACAAGTACTTTTGAAACGACATGTTAGATTAGTTGTAGAAACCAGAAGATCAGAAGGTACGTTTTTTTTTTATCAATTACAAGTTGGTCCTTGACTGTTATCACACTTGATGTTAAGTGATGATGCAATCTAAAATGGAAGCGGACTAACTTCTTAGGAATAGGATGAAATCCACACTCTTTTCGGTTTTTACACGTCATCGTACCGGAACGTTTGGCGGTACGTCTTTGTCGGTAGGGTGGTAACTAGCCACGGCGAAAGCCTCCCACCAGCCAGACCAAGACAAATGAAGAAAAATCTCAATCTGCCCCGCCGGGAATCGAACCCAGGACCTCCGTCGTATAAATCCACCGCGCATACCACTGCGCCACGGAGGTCGTCGTCGTCGTTTTTTTTTCAAGAAATCAATCATTATTTTAACGGTCAATTATAGAGCCAGACTTATAGAAGAAGAGATACGAAGCAGACTTAATTATAAAGTTTGTCTCTATGACGATTATAATCTTATGTTAATTTCTTTTTACAATTTAAGTAAGGAAGAAAAGTTCAATGTTTCATAGCCCGCCCCAACCTAGGACATCTTAATGCGATGCCATATTGCTTAACCACTGTACCAAAGAGGCAAAAATGCGACATAAACGGGCGGATATTAGATAATATTACACCACGTAGAATCCATTACCCGTTTACTTCCCCCACTGTTCTTCATGAGTCATAAAAGAGCATTAATAATTCAGCCATAAAAAAAGTAAACTCGCATCCCCAAATATAAAAGCATACGTGATTAACTGTCGTTCACGTGAAAATGACGCCTAAACCTGAAACCCTGCAGTTATAAAAGAAGAGCATAAAAATGATCGTATAAAGGGGTGAATTATTTATATAATTACATATTTTTATGCGTTTTTATTTTGACATAAGCTTCCATACTCACGTTTGGGGGTATGAACTACTTCTTCAAATATTTTTTATGTAAATAAACTATAAAACCACCGCTAAAGCCATGACTGCAGGCGATGTGACGATCTGCTTAGAATACGGCCGATTAAATAAAATATGTCTAATTAACCCCCTAAAATTAAAAAGACTCGAGTTACGAGTACACCTTAGTAAGAGATTAGCTCTAAGTCTAGAGACTCCTTTTCGAATACTGAAACTGTAAGACGCTAAACAACACTTAGTACGTGTTCCTAGTGAAAGTGCTCTGCGAAGTGTTGCTTTGTAATACCTAGGCGATTTTTATTTTAAATAATGAGGTCTAATAATATAATAATTTCGTTGACACTAACAAACGAATCTCTAGATATAGTCATAAATTAGGTTTCCCGGTATTGCGCTTGAGCAGAGTGCAAAAATCATTTGTGTGACTGAGTATACGATTTTATAATCACATCCCAAAGGAAGTACTGGACTTGCCTTTACATAAATTTAAAAAATGTGTTAAAAGCTATTTACTAAATAAAGGTTACTATAAAATTAATGACTTTATTAACGACAAAGATACTTAGAAGCAATCAGCTGTTCTTGCTACACACAAGACAGTATAACCAAAATTGTAATTTTTCCAATACAAATTGTAACATTGAATTTTAAAAGAGCAAATGCTGAGTTTCTTGTCGGTTCTTCTCCGCAAGATCTGGCTTCCGAACCGGTGGTAGAGTCACTACGTACTGACAGACTTGACGTTTCAAAAGTGCATGTATAATAGTCTACTTGAAATAAATGATTTTGAATTTGAATAGCTGAATGTATGTGTAGATGTGGCTTAAGATGGAACGGAAATTATTTTATAGATACATAAATGAAGAAAAACGGACCTCGGAAGGGCATTCCAAATCTTAGAAATGCATATGTAAAAAGATGACACAAAACGTACGAAACATCAACGACATGGGGATAAAATCCCACCCGATGTCTCGCGATGGGAAAAAGGTAAAAGTACATAATTCACTTTGAAATTATTTACCTTAAAGTATCGAGAAATACAATATTGCTGAACGACTTCATCTCAAAATGAGTAACTGTGCGTTTCAACTCGAAGAAGTGAAAGTTTCAATAATCTCGCGTCGTATATATTTTTGTATATATTTCGAATGTCTTTCTGCATAAATTTCGTACTAATGCTGTAGACTGTAGGTAATATTAAAGTCGAAGGCATTATTAGCACGCAATGCTTGCGTGAGCATTCCAGATTGGTATTGATTCCTAGATAATTATAGAAACCATTGTGTTTTTTGGACTTGTTTTTGTCATGAATGCATCTTTAAAACTTTCATAGACAGGCAATTCAGAAAACTAATTTTTAAAAGTGAGGAGATAGAATTATTTGCTTTAAAAGCTACATTTTATATACCCATAATTTAATTACACCTAAGTATCGATATTGCAACATTAAGCACTTTGTATCGATGCTAGGGACAGTGACATATTCCTCAAGATACAATGTAGAGTGGCCACCGTTAATGCGTAAGCATATCAACATTTAAATTTTTTAACCGACGAAAAAAAACGGGGGAGGTTGCAGCGATTTCGGTTTTTGCGTAAATATCGGTAGCTTTTTGGCTACTGGTGCCGTAAAATATACTATGACAGTATAGTACGAATACGATACGTGGCGATAAATCACTAAAAAGTAAGAAATAAAAATTTTTAACAAAAAATAGAACCCACTCAAAACGCACTAAAAAGTTTTAAAAAAAACTGTGTCATTTAGTTGCTTTAATTTACTTAAGCATATCTAGGAGTCGGTGCCAGCCAAGGTTTCTATTTTAAAGACATTACCTAAAACCCACAAACTGCTTTACTACGTTAAATAAATGTTTCTTAAACATGCTGGCAACGTCTTCATAGATATGCTTAAGTAAATTTAAGCAACTAAATGATACATTTATTTTTTACTTTTTAGTGCGTTTTGAGTCGATTCTATTTTTTGTTAAATATTTTTATTGTAATATGATATTTCTATCGCATTACATTTAAACATTGAATTTACATAAATATTGAATTTAAATTAAATGCAGACGAATGATTATATTACATTTTACTTTTATGCTTTAGTATAATCTATGGACATAAAAAGAAATAAGGTTAAAATTTCAATACGCTTGTGATATTGCGCTTTTTGGAAATATGGTTATCGCTAAATGAGATGTAACTTGTTTGCCTTTTGTATACACATCGAGCAAACAAGTAATTAAAAGGAGAGATAAAATTTTTAAAGACTCCTTTAGAAATAAACATAATCACAATATTTTTTTAGAATTTCTCAAAAAGTTTCCAGACTGACCACAGATCCTGGGGGTGGGCTAACACTATTCAACAAAATTATAATAGAAGAAAGAAAATCTTTGCACCTCAAAATAGAACATCTAGCGCTATCATGTAGGGATGTTTTATATGTATCGACAGTGTGTGTTTGGAATTCGTATCTTTGATCCTGTCGTATCTAAAAATTTAAAATTATTTTTGTTTATTTCAAAAGCTAGACTCAAGAGCCTAATAGACTGTTTAATATCAAGCTATACATAACAGCTTGCCATAAATATATATTGTTAATGTTAATGTACTGTAATGTCGTACAATGTTTAGCAAAAATGTAGATCTTTAGTACACGGGACGGGACGGGGGAGCGGGGAGTGAGCATACTTTATATGAAAGTCTGTCTTTATAATTGGAAGAGTACCTAAGCGCTTTTCACGCGGACGAATTCGTATCTTTGATCCTGTCGTATCGTGTAGAACAAACAACGAAGTCGAATAAAGTTATTTAAAAATTATTATAGTTTTGCTTATGCTATCGAACGTCCATTTCACTCGAGGATGCGCAAGCAAGTATTATATTAAACGAAAGTATTCATTGCTATTTTGTCTGAACCATAATATATTAGATAATACATTTTATATTAGATAATACAATTTGACGACCTCCGTGGCGCAGTGGTATGCGCGGTGGATTTATAAGACGGAGGGCCCGGGTTCGATTCCCGGCGGGGCAGATTGAGATTTTTCTTAATTTGTCTTGGTCTGGCTGGTGGGAGGCTTTCGCCGTGGCTAGTTACCACCCTACCGACAAAGACGTACCGTCAAGCGATTTAGCGTTCCGGTACGATGTCGTGTAGAAAGGGGTGTGGATTTTCGTCCCACTCCTAACAAGTTAGCCCGTTTCCATCTAAGACTGCATCATCACTTAACATCAGGTGTGATAGCAGTCAAGGGCCAAGTTGTAGTCGATAAAAAAAACATAATTTTTGTGCATTTAACACAAAACATTTTTCAACCAGAATTAATTATGCAACCTACCCATTTTCATGCGGTTTTCCTAGTAAAAATAAACTGAACATGAAGTAGAATTTGTTTCTTGAAAAAATTCACATAATATATTCCACGAATACGACGTTCGCTATAAAAATTATGAAAATAGTTATGTTCAGAAATAAAAAATGTTTCGTAATTTATGATCCTCTGAAGCTTTATAAAAATATATGGATGCTTTCAAAATAGTTCCAATCTTTATTTATGTTCGTTGTTTTTTTGCTCGTAAAACTTGATATATTATTTCTCCGTGGGCTTATCGAATATATTTGTAGTGTTTGTTTTGTTTGATTGAATGTGTTTTAAACAATGGCTAACTTAAGGAATATGCATATTGATTAACTATAAGAAGACAAGATTCATATAAAACTAGGGGTCGCCAGCGAAATTGTCAGCGTGAATTAAAAATAAATAAAACCATTAAAATAAAAAAAATAAAGTCTAAGTTACTATGTCTGAAAGTCTCGTCTAAATCTGTCCAGTCATTTCAAAGTTTAGCCTAAACAAACTGATAAACAAAAAGACAAATATTTTAAAAATAATTGGTTGTAGATTTAAGTAGCATTAACACAAAGACTTTTAAACCTAGAAAATCCAAAATAGCTATAAAATTCAAAATTTAAAAACCCCCGACTAAAATCAAATTTACTATTTTTTTTGTGGTGGCCACCTTGGATGTTAAACTTTTCATAGTGTAGTATTCTACTATTCAAGCTCTTTCACGACGTAAAAAGATATTTACATTAAAACAAGATACACATTTTGCAACAAAGTTACCGATTAGATTTAAAAAAAGAATTAATTTAAAGAAAAAGAAATTACATGAAAAACCGCATAAATAGAGAAAGTTTGTCAATGGCATCTGTTAAAACAGAGGAATTATTATAGTTCGAGGTGCTATCTAGCTATAAAGATTAAACTTTGGTCATTCTTCAGCAAAAATATAAATCGGTTTATCCGTTTCATTCCGGCATTCCAGGGTTTCATATGCTACGTCTCATTTCCAGCATCAGGTCCTCGTTAATTAGAAACATGAAAAGAACCAATCAAGACAAATTGAACTAGCCCAAACTCGATGGGTTTACTAAAAAGGTAGACCAGGGTTACGTCTCCTACTTTTGAGCCTTATCATCAGACCAGCTCAGTGGTTCCAGAAGATATTAGTGTTTCAAATATCAGATCACTCACATGCTTTCAAGCAATCTCAGCGTGTAACATTTCTATCACACCTAACAAACGACCTGATGATCTTGAAGACCTGAACCGATTTCCACCAAACATAGCTAAGAACAAAAACACAAAAACCGCATTAAAACCGGATCATCCGTTTGGGAGTTACGATACCACAGACAGACACATACACATTTACACAGACACGTCAAACTTATAACACCCCGTCGTTGTTGCGTCGGGGGTTAAAAAACTAAACAATTAAAGCGAGAAAAGCATCAGTTAGTAATAACCAAAAACAACATTGCAAGGTATGTTAAAATGTGGCCAAATAATAATTTAGCGTTGGCTCGGAACAGAATCTATCAAACCGATATTTCATGGTGGATAAAGACAAAAGGAATCCAATCCATTGTTACGGGCTTGTTATGTGAGGTACGTCAGATAACGTTATTCATTTCGTTTGTATGGTCGCCGCTCGGCGTTGCTATAACATTCGCATGTTGTTGTCAATATCCAGAGCTTAGCTAGTTTCATTATTTTGATGCAATTTTGAATATAATAAAATTGCTTTGACTCAAGACGGTTTTCCAAAAAGTTTATTCCGGTGAAGTGGAATTGACAAATTTCTGTTAACGGTACGGTTTTAGTTAGACAATAGGTAGTATGTTAACCATGGGCGCGATCATTATCGGTAACAGCTAACAGCAATCATGAAAAGCTAGACTGAGACGTTCAAATCGGATTGTGAAATAGAGTGGAATTTTACTTTCTTCTAAAACATTTTCATTAAATTCTAATTTTTCAATCTAATTCGGTAAGTAGGTGTAGGTCTCGCGGGCAATTTAAGAGTTGGCCGGCCCGGTCACTATCATCAACATCTGTTAGAGGTCGCTAATAAATTAATCATTATCACCCAAAGCCTGCCAACCCCATTAGAAGCATCTTTGTTGTTCTACGCTCCTTATCCTCTTTCCTATTAGTAGGGAGGCCTGGCCCTGTAGTAGGCCACTTCTAGGCTGATAATGATGATGGTGATGATACAAGCTTGTAGCTCTACCCAGGACCCTGTGATTAGAAGCTGCATAAGCTAACCACCAGACCTACAAGCTGTACCGTACCACGGATTCTAATATAGCAAAGATCTGCCAAAACATCTACACCGGTACACTGCGGCGTACAAATTACATTTTAATATTTCACGCCGCTTACAAACATAATACGGCAGGATTAAGAGTATAACAATTTAATTTCTGCATTGTTCTCGCAATATTATTTTGCCCAAAAATATTCACTCTTTTTAATTGGTATATAAGCTATTCAATTAGTTGTAAACAAAATATTATGATATCACCATCTAGCCATGGGTAAGGATATTACAAGTACGTATTATTATTTCTAAATTAATCTCTTTAAAATATGAAGTGCGATTTATTTCCAATTACCTGTGAGAGAGACGAATATCTTAGCATTCCATGGATTCATCGTGCGGGTGCCGGGTCTATCGCTTGGCTGAGAAAAAAACTTCGAACAGAGCCCGAGACTTGTGAAACGGGTGTAGATTTAAAGAGATTTCTTAGTTACGGCCGTCAACACTTACCTTCTCTGTTCAAGTTATTCTCCCTGCCCATCCAAATCCGGAAGGACCCTACTAAAGCAGCTTTGGATACTCGTTCCAATATGGCGCTTACTGCACTTCTAGTAAGGCCAAGGCCTTTTAGCAGATTATAGAGAGACTTCGCTGGTATATCTCTCGCACCCACTTCTACCGTGTATAAACTAACCATAAAGCCATATTCAGTTAGTTCATTAGTAAGGTCATAATATTTATTCACTTTGAATATATGGTCTTTAGGGGTGTTTGTTTCCCATGTCATTGTAAGCTCAACAAGTACGTTTGATTTTTTTGAAAAAAAGAAATAAGTCTGGTATAGATGTCGAAATAGCTAAGTCTTCTGGGCTTTTATAGTGCCTTTCATACGTGTCCATTAATATAGTCCAAACAGGTGCAGAGCCCAGAATTGAATAAGGCTTGCTGGTGGAATTTGTACTTGAGCCTGCTTTAACGAAGTTAGTTTCTCTTTTATTCGTCGTCAACCCTTTTTGAGCTCAAGCTACTGAAAGGCTTATAGCTTCACATATGATTTCTAGTACTCTATCGTGGCGGCATGAGTAAAGACCCCTGTTCAGGAGTGCCTTGCAGTGCCCACTGCCCCACCACAGATATAGCAAAATTTTTTCGAGGCTTTTCCCCATCTTACTAAGTTACTCTGATCTGAGAGAGTCAGTTGAAAGGCATTAAGAAAAAATTATTATAAATCCGAAAAATTGATTACAATATTTCTTTCGTTTTATCGCCTATACCTACTGAATCGAAATAGAAAGCAACATCAAAACACATAGGTTGAAAAAAAACATTTTAGCTATACAGGTGAAAAAAAACTGATAAAATAGGTGTTTATCAATGATTGAGTTACAAAGATCTCTTAACAGGTTAAATGGTGGGTTTCTAACTTCAAAATTAGAAGGTAAATAACTTATGTCATATTTACCTATACCAATCACTCAATTATGTCATTTTCTCTATCATCAAAAGAGAATTTAAAATACTACTTAATAGCAATCAAAGGCAATACTCCCTAGAGAAATAATACGGTAACTGATTTACTCTCAATCGTCTCAAGTAACTGAGTCGCGCGGTCTTACAGTATCATTAAGTACCTAGTAGGTTAATATTATAATGACTGTAATATACTCAATTTAAGCAACTAATTCATTGGTATAGTGGTTAGGTTATGTGGATACGATTACGAGGTCCGAGGGGTTAATCTCATGCCCGCCAACCCGCGTGTGGTAATTTTAGAACAATAATGTAATAAATTAAAATTACATTTTATAAAAACATTAAAATAAGGGGGGTTAAAATATTTGTGTCAAAGTAACTTCTAAAGTAAAATTTTTTTACTTTAATAGACGTGATCGAGATTGATGTATATATTATATACTTCTTTCTCTATTATGATAAAAAGTTTGTCATGAAAGTTTTTACTCTGGATAAATACACTGTTGGGAAATTTGCAAAAAAAAATTTAAATTTAACTTGTTAAAAAATATTTTTGAGCGATCCATTTAATGTTAGACGATGTCTGATTAAAATCGTCCCTCTGAAAAGGTACGCCGATAAAACGCAACTGTTACCACGTCAATTCTATAAGGCGATTGATGACAGTCAGTCTCATATTGAATCCTTTCAGCCAATATGAATCCAGATTCGCGCGGATATTTTAGAAATGTTACCGAGTGTGAAATATGCCGACCGATTTGTTATTTTTTAGGCTTACACAGTAGGCTTTTAGTTAAATCACTACATAAATTGCAAACCAAAGTCCTCCGTAGTATCCGTCTGTCTGTCAGCTTACGATATTACTACTTACAGACAGTATAAACATACAATTGAGTTATAAATATGTTGTAGTTTAAACATTGCTATAGTTACAATATTTTTCTAGTAATACCACAGTAATATAGACTTCACTTTGTAATAAAATTTTTTAACAAAAAATAGAACCGACTCAAAACGCACTAAAAAGTAAAAAAATGCTTTAATTTACTTAAGCATATCTATGAAGTCGGTGCCAGCCAAGTTTAAGGAACATTTATTTTACGTAGTAAAGCAGTTTGTGGGTTCTATTCTAGGTATCGGCCTTGAAAGTAGAAACCTTGGCTGGCACCGACTCCTAGATATGCTTAAGTAAATTAAAGCAACTAAATGACACAGTTATTTTTTACTTTTTAGTGCGTTTTGAGTCGGTTCTATTTTTTGTTAAAAAATTTTATTTCTTACTTTTTAGTGATTTATCGCCACGTACCGTACTCGTACTATACTGTCATAGTATATTATATGGCACTAGTAGCCAAAAAGCTACCGATACCGAGTCAAAAATCGAAATCGCTGTAAGCGTGCCTCCAAAATTTGAAGAGTTCCTTGAATTTCCCCAGGATATCATCAGCAGATCCTAACATGAGGACAATGGGACCACCTTGGATGTATGCCCTTTCTATTAAAAAAAAAGAACTATCAAATTCGGACAACACTGTAAAAAGTTATGCGTGGTCATACATAAAAAAAAAAAAAAAACAAATATACGTGTCGAATTGAGAACCTCCTCCGTTTTTTTTCGTCGGTTAAAAAGGGCTCCCGCGTAAGCGACGAATAAGACACGCCGCGAAGCTGCCAACGCGACAATCGCGATCTAGACAGCGGCATTACCTACTTGTGTTCTATGTAGCGGTCTGCGACGAGACGCGATGTAATGGACACATGTGTCGTGTCGCGCGACATCGTGTCTTATCTTAAAAAATAAATATGTCGAAACAGACTTCTTTCTAGTCGTGTACGATGACGCAGGCGCCGTCAAATACTTTATTGTTATTTTTACCTTGTACACCATTATTACCTGTTACCTCCCAAATTCACTATAGTCCAAACCCGAAAAAGCTACTTTAGTAAATTGTAGACTGACAAAACTTCAAGATTTGATTAAATTACGAAGGTCTGGTTATCACGGGCTCGCTCTATCAAACAAAATAAAGAAAAACAATACCCATTCGTAGTCCGGTACCAAATACAATAAATCCTCAGTCAGTACATTGAGTTAACTTGTACAACAAATTGCAACGTCTTCATCCTTCCGTCCCGTGTTTTTCAATGTCCGAGCTCGTCGCGCCGCACTGTTGTTTCGTTTCTTTTTTGAAAATAAATAACAAGGAACAATGTAAACTCGGTAATTATTTAGACTAGGTTTTAATTAATGGTACATTACTGTCTAGGCTTGAAAAGGCGCAATTCGCAACACCAATGTAATATTGGAATTTTCTCTATGAAGTGATTTGAAAAGACAACGCAATAGTTGATGACTTTTTGAATGGAGTAGAGTATTTATTGCAACTTTAATCAGAGACAATGGGCATAAAGAGATAACTGCATAACGCAATATGACATTTGTAAAGTTAGTGCAGTAGATTCGGTTTCGGTTTGGATTCGGTAGATCGGTTTGGCTAGTAAATAATTAAAGGAAATAAATACATTTGCAACTACGTGAAACAAAAATTTTGTACACCATTTTATAAATATCACACGGACGGGAGAGTATAATATTTGGACCAATCACGTCAGCTCTATCAGCTGATCATGATAATAATTTGTTTACCATCTCACTACACATAAATATACACACATATCATTATCATCATCACCAGCCTGTAGACGTCCACTGTTGGACATAGGCCTTTTTTAGGGACTTCCAAACACAACGATCCCGAACCGCCTGTTGCCAGCGGCTTCCCAGGACAATTAAATGAAAATCATCCATCTGTTTGGGGCGACCAACCTGCACTTTGGGTCGCCAATCTCACCTTGGGCCTCCACCGTCCATCAGCTGTTCGAACTACGGCCGCCCATTGCACTTCAGTTCTGCGACTCGCTGAGCTATGTCGGTTTTTCTTAATTTGTCTTCATTTCTGATTCGATCACGCAGAGATACTCCGAGCATTGCTCTTTCCATCGCCCGCTGAGTGACTCTGAGCCTTCTTATGAAGCCCGCAGTCAGCGACCAAGATTCGGATCCGTAGGTCATCACTGGCAACACGCAGTGTTCGAATAAATATACACATATTACATTAATATAAAAGTAAACCAAAAAAATATCCAACACTTTAGACTTCCCGCACCATTTTTAAATACTGTTTTTGATGAACCCAGTTCAATTAAATAATAATCATGAATCTCTTTTGTTCTACTAAACATTAAACAGTCACTGTCACGAAAACTATTACGGACAAAATAATAAACGTTATGCGAATTCCTCAACGAATTTTATCCCTGTCAATGCAACGGCATATTAATTCCATATCATCCAACATAAAACAACAAACAAATAAAGATACGTATTATAAAAGTGTCCATATATATTTCGTAGATATTTTTGTGCATCACCTATTTTTTGTTTGTTTGTTTCGAGAGCACTTTTATCTATTTTGTTTTCGACACACAGCATCGGGGATTTTGTTTACAAGCTTTTGTTTTAGTTTTACATATTAATTGCGTTTTGTGACGCCTATTTTTTTTAATGAAATTGTGGTCACTATTCCGTGTTGAATACAGAAATTTAGGCATTGGGTTCCGCAATCAACACGGATTTGTGTCTGCCCGTTATATAGTATCTTTAGTAATAATAGTAATAGTTATATAATATATTTATTAATAATAGTAGAGTATTTTTTAGAAAACTGTGATTCAGCATATCAATGGAAGTAGATTTTTTCAAAAATATTATCAAAAAACATATTAAGTATAGATCAGAAAAAATAGTTTTAATTATAATTTAAACGAAACTGTCAATTGTTATATGAAATGAGTAACATTTTTGCAACAAGTTTTTAGAGTTTACGTGCTAAAATGAAAAAGAGAAAATAAACTTAAGACCTAATAATCTCATTTTTTCCTTCCTTAATAAAAAATAAGAATGAAATTTCCAATATTTTCGATATCATGCAAAATTACAATAGAATTATCTAATCTAAGTTAAGATAAAAGCACTTTCAAAACGCCGGCGCACGTACTCGTATGAGCAAAGGTCATCGTTTATTTGGGTTTATATTAACACGGCATTAGTTTTTCTTCTATTTAGCCTTCTGTCGATAGTGTAATTGGCTCTGTTAGTTTATGTGGGAATGGTGCACGATGGAGGATTATCACATTTCCGTCAGAGGGCCGCACGAAGGCGGTATTATCTGTTAATTCCTGATGATAGAAGGGCTCCCGCGGCTCGGTTTCACGTCAGGCGGAATAATAACGACTATTTTCGAGAATAACCTCTAACTAGGTATTAGGAAGACAGATCTAATGTAACCATTTATTATAATTACTGTTAAGTTGCTTTTGTTATTATTGTATATTTTTTTTAATTGAAATATTATTCGGCTGCCGGCGGCTGGAATAGCGTCTACTTATATTTCTCAAAAGTTCTACTTTTTTTATAAAACTTAGGTACTTTTGTAAATGTTGTTGTTTGTAAATGCCTTTACTTACTTGTAAAGGCATTTATATAACACTAGAATATAAAAGTAGAAATATTTTGTGATAGGCCTTTTTTTTAGTGTTATTAAGTTGAAGTAGGTACATACTTAGGTATTACAGGATATTATTGATACGCAATCATAGTTCGAAGATCTGATGGATTTTATCTTCTCAATGTCCTGGAATAGAGATCCCACACCTAAAAGCGCAGTGTTGGCCTACTGCCCACAAGGAGGCGCTAGCCACAGGCGGCTCATATTTAAGCCTTTGTCCAGAAAGAGACATCTATCGGCTGATGTGATGATGACAATAATATCCCAAAACTCTATTTACGAAATGTTCTTACAAATAAAAAATAAATACGAAATATTAAACTAAAATAAGATAAAAATTTTTAACACAAAATAGAACCGACTCAAAACGCACTAAAATGTAAAAAATAACTGTGTCATTTAGTTGCTTTAATTTATATAAGCATATTTAGTAATTTATTGCCAGCAAGTTAAGAAACATTTATTTAACGTAGTAGGTAAAGCAGTTTGTGTTTTCTAGGTAAGTAAAGTAGAGTAGTGCGTTTTGAGTCGGTTCTATTTTTTGTTAAAAATTTTTATTTCATTAGCCACGTAACCTACTCGTACTATACTTTCATAGTATATTATACGGCACTTGTAGTCAAAAAGCTACCGATACTGAGACAAAAACCGAAATCGCTGTAAGCGTGCCTCCAAAATTTGAAGAATTCCTACAATTTCCCTAGGATATCATCAAATCCTAACATGATATCTATGGGACCACCTTGGAACTGTGCTCATTCTAATAAAAAAAGAATTATCAAAATCGGACAACTCTATAAAAAGTTTTGCGTGGTCATACATAAAAAAAAATATACGTGTCGAATTGAGAACCTCCTCCGTTTTTTTTCGTCGGTTAAAAAAGAGAGTAACATAGCCGTATATTTAAAACTATAAATATAAAATCTCATAAAGTTTCGTTACTAGGTACTAGACAAAAATTAAAGTCCAATAAAAATGATGTTTCATTTTTTGCACACTCAACTCAATCCAGCTCAAAGTGTCCATCAAACGGTCATTCACCCCTAACATAAACAAAGAGTAGCGAAAATAAATACCGTGTAAGCGTAGCCATAAACGGGCGCTTTTTAAGCAATTTTCGCGATATTAAGTACAAGGTTTTCGTGTCGGGGTGTGTTCGGAAAGACGAATGATCGCACACTTTTTTTATTCATCGTCAAGTTGATGTTTGACGTTCTTTCACATAATGGTATTATTATTTATTATTATTAGTATGGTGAGGCCCGCCGTAGAGGATGCACTTCGACTCTTATGGATCTTTTGTACTCGCCCCGCCCTCACCTTCCCTATATAAGTTCAAACACCCACTCTAAGAGTTGGATGGTTGCTCTTAGGTTGGAGGCACAGTAATCTTCTGGTAGTGGATAGGCTACCCCCAGGAGATCCATTCGCTTTCTAGCCAATCCGTCACATTCACACAAAATGTGTTCCATGGACTCTGTGTCTTCATTGCAAGCCCTGCAGATAGGGTCCTCAGAAATACCCATTTTGCAGAGCATAGACCCGGTGCTATAATGGCTTGTGTACGCTACTATGGCATACCTTAGCTGTTTCCTGCTCAGTTGACTTACCTTCGCTCACCTAATGGTAAGTAACGGTGCAGTGTAAGGTGGTATTGGTTAAGAAAAAAATGACCCTATACAACCATATTGTCCCTAACTCGTTAGTCAAGTGGTTAACTTATATACCTTCAGACCATAGGTTCCTGAACTTCTGTGGTTGGTTATGAAATGTTTAGCGCGATTCTCGGTAATTCTTTGTAAAAGTTCCCAGCCCACACTTGGGAAGTTGGTAGCGTTATGCGTCCGTACCTTAACGAATACGTTAAGCCGTCGTTGTATACGAAAATACGTTAAGTCATTGTCATTCACGATTAGTATAAATTATACTAATCGTTAGAGATTTAAACATTATTATATTAAGCCAACCAAGCAAGGCACCAACACGCTTTGCTGCAACATGGTCGGTCTATGCGCCAATTGCCCTTTCTTTAAATGGTTACGATGATCTAAATTTCTAAAAGCCTGGGTGGGCGGTCTGGGTTGCTAAGTAAAAATAACTGTGTTATAGTACAAAAGTAAATAATAATCAGCATTATTCCTGAATAGCAGCAATATTTGTTCTTATTTTTTTCTAATTTGTATGAAATACACAACTGCCTATTAAATCACTCCCCAGTCGGCTATAAACCTAAAGCGATGTAAGAAAATTGTGTAAAGACAAGGTCGACACGCAACCTTCATACTGTGACCATGCTGTAATACTTTTTAGGATTAAAGGAATAAACATATTGAAGACAGCCTTCTCACTATCAGCCTATAGTAACGACCCATTGCAGGGCTAGGCCTTCCTCCTTGGAGGAGAAAGGATATGGAGCTAGGACCCACCGTGCTGCTTTCTTCTTCTTCATAGCGCTATCGCACTAGGTGAGGTCCGCTTTCCGGCATAATCTAGCCCACTTTGCCCGGTCTTGGGCATCTGATTTCTTAACTTTATTGGCTGTCACGTCTAGCCAGCGCTTTTTGGGGCGGCCTCGGGGTTTAGCGCCAGGGACCAAATAAAACCCCTGTTAATTGCCGCCATTTGGCCCAAGCAGCAATAATACGGACTTTGACGTCGTGGTCAATACCACCCGACTCGTGAAGGACAGATCCAAGGTATTTAAACGATTCCACATGTTGTGCGTTTTCCGCGCCGGTTGATGTACTGCTTGCTTGTACTGCAGCAAGCGAGGTATTCTGTCTTTTCCACATTCAGCTTCCGTGCTGCTTAGGATAATAATGCTTAATTCACTAACAATCAAATCAAAAAAGCTTAATAATTCAACCGTAACCAGTTTAGCTCCTTATTTTAGACCTCTTGTCTAAAATCATGTCATGATCAAAGTCACATATGCTATATATTATAAAAATTAAGAAAATTAAAATAAATTATTTCAGTAACATTCAATAGGTAACAAAGCGTTAGCGACTAAAGAGACAATTAATACCAAGTAGGTATAAACTGGTATTAATAATATACCGGCTAATACCTACTTAACTATAATTCTGTAAGATTTATTATGAAAGGCATATGAAATAAAAAATGTATAATCTTTTGTTGTATCGTAGATATAATCAATGGTGACACTACTGCGCAACTTGATTGATCGAAATGAGTCAGCGGGAATGTCTTTCGTGATGTAAAATCACTTGTGATCGCCTCCTGGACTTAGATTATGATCTTGATTTGATTATATGAAGTATATTCAGAAATAGAAGGTATAGTTTTAATTAATTAATTGAAGTGAAACTTCTTTATCGGGGTTGGAAAAAAATTAAGTGTAACATTTTTTCGTTACGCGTCACATTTTTCTAATACTTAGGTGTAATTATGGTATTTATTTTTCCACTTTATTTAAAATTAACCTCAGTTTTTGATTGTATTTTTTCAATACACTAACACGTGGGTGTAATTATGGTATCAATTTTTTCTAATACTTGAATGTTGATAAGTTAGTTAGTTAGTTTCACTTCTTACGAGTGTACGCTAGTCTAGTACTAGCGTACACTCGTAAGAAGTGAACACATTTTTTTATTAAACCCAAAATAAACTATAGGCACTCTTATTATAACTACTAAACTAATTTTATTATTACAAAAACTAGAAACCCGACTGCTTAGAAGTAAAACTAACTGAGAAGAAAAAAAAACAAGTATCACTTGTATTTTTTTTTCTATACCTACATTAAATTCAACATACTTTATGGTGCTGCAGGCGGGGACAAACATAGTTTTGTTGAATCTTTCTTTTCCCGTTGTAGCAAAATATTGCTTTCGCTTTTGTTTTTTGTTTTTGTGATAATGAATTTATTTCAGACCTTTAACTTTGTTGTCCACGGCACTACAAAAATGCACTGACGCATGGTCTGCCGCATCACTAAATCTGGCACAACAGGAAAATCATTACAACGTATACTAATTGTCTATTTGAAAAATATTTCTGAGTAAAAAAACATAATAAAAATAAAGAGTAGAACACAACAAACAGTAACTGAGTTTTTAGTCTAAAGAACTCCTGTGTTAAAATATGGTTCTATATTTATATATATATATATATATATATATATATATATATATATATAAATATAATATATCTTGTATCTACCTTCGACTTTTTTGTGACAACATGATACAATATGTACATATTTGAAATGGTCTATGATAGACATTCATGATAGTGACTTAAAAATAAATATAAAAATATCAACCAGACTATAGTCTAAACTTTAGAATTGACACTTCGGTTATCAAAACTAGTTCAATACATTATATACCTACATAACTTTGAATTGAAAATAATTATTTATTTTGGGCTTCGTGGTAGTTTGTTAAAACGGGATTCAACAAGCTATGGGTCTTTTCAATCATACTTCAGTTCAATGTAAAATTTTCCTTCCCAAACTTATCAAACAAAGTTCACTGCAAACTAGTTTATAGTTGAAACCACAACCCACCGACCTGTGATAATTCAATCCAAACCCATTTTGTTAACGTTTGCGGTAAACAGATAAATGAAAACTCTAAAAATCTATATATTAAGTTAAACGCTTCCATTTTGTATTTCGGAATATCTGCAAAATTTAACGAGTTTTACAATTTTTAACAATATATTTTTTCTTTATTTTTTATTATTAATTTTCATTGTTAGAAATAAAGCAAATTTAAGCTGCAGAAAAGCAAAATTAATGTTGAGCTCGTGACGTCAGTCAAGTTTTCAAATCATGAGTCCAAAACAATAAGAAAACCTCAAAACAAGTGGTAGTGTGATTATTGATATACACTTATGTGAATTTCTTGAAAGAAAGCAACGCAAAATAAATCGTTGGCTGACCAAGGACTCGTATTTTGAAGCTACATGAATAAACCACTTGATTAACAAGGCAATTTTCAAAAATAATACAACAATACAAAATTGTTCAAACTGCTGTTTAAACATTTATGTTGCTCTCTATCTCTCCGTCTCTACCTCTACGTTTATTAAATTCCTCTTCTCAGTTCTTGCCACATGTATCACCTTCTTAGAAGAGTCACTTCAAAAACATTATATTAGTTTTGAAAATGTGAAAATTACTGAAACAATACAATATATATTCTCGATATTTACTCCCCAATATCAACTTTTTAGAAGATTCATTTAAAAATAGACTTGTCTTATAGAAATATACAGTATAACTAAAGGAACTAAAGACTTAAAGAACATTAACTAGCACCTGTTACTTTATAAATAGCTCTAACTTCCTTTATTCTCATCTCATCCTTTTGATAAACTTGGACGCTGAAAATATAATTAACAAGATCTGTTTCGTACCGGGGATGTTTTATTACGGAAAACTATGTCTGTGAAAGGGTTGTTTTCATAGTTTATTCTATCCTATTATATTATAGCCATGAAAATGTTTGTTTGGCTGTTTGTTACGCAATAATGTTTTGTGATCTTTATTTTCTCAAAAATAAATTGGTCCGTAAAGTCGGTTTACGGACGATAATTTTACGTGATAATAAGAAAATATTGATGAAAAATTGTATGAGTCACAAGTCGAACGCTTAAACCGATCGTGCCGCTCTGTCGCTTGTTTCGCACTCTAGCTTGCATGCTCGCTATAGATGGAACGTGACAATGAGTCATGCTTTTAGCGTGTGCTGCAAGCGTTCATCAATTGAAAAAAAACACTACCTAAGTTGACTATTGTATTATTGACGCAAAAACCTCTAGACGGATTCTGATGTTTGGCACAGAGGTAGATTATAATCTAAAATATTACTAAGGGGACAGTAAAAATCCTGATTTTAAGCAGATCAAATTGCTGCAGCTAGCGGGCCTCAACGTTTTACCCGCGTAGATTACTTTCCTGTGGAAATATCAGGTCAATAAGTAATAATGCGGTATTCGAAACTTAATACTGAACTAGATCCGTTGAGCCATTTGACGTGATTGAGTATCAAAGATTTATCATTCCAAATTTTCGCATTAGTTCTGTAGGTAGGGCCGAGAATGTTTTATATCATTTCATGTTTGTTGTCTAGGGATTTTTAAAGGATTTCATTAGCTACTAAGTAACTAGTTAATTGATAGATAACGGATATTCCTTGTGATAAGTAGTGTAACGGACAGTAACGGACGGTAGAACGGTACTGAGTGGCTAGTGTGAGATTTTACCGCGTCGATACCGAAAACAGTAAACGAAAATTTTATATGGAATTGGAGTAGCGCCATCTAGTTATAGTAAGAGTAAACGGGTTTTTCTTCTATATAATTTGATGTCACGAGTGAGTACGTTTTTACGCAGTCGGTAAAAACAGGCACTTGCCCCACAGAACGTGCTCTCTGGTACCACTTATCACTTACTGGCTAAGTTTTTTTTACTGAGTACTTATATAAGTATTAGAAAAAAACGCTTTATATTTCACAGCCTCACAAGGGATTCGAACCGAAGATATTACTCAAAAATATTAAATCTTGAATTGACCCGAACTAAAATTCGAACTCAAGACCTCTCGGCTGTGACCCAAAGGAATTCCTACAAACCAGTGAGTTAAATATACTATTGGGTGCACAATCAGAAACAAACAGTGTGTATTTTGACCGAAATTACAGAACATCGCGTGTCGTATAATTTATGGAACGATAACTCTTTTACGAGAGGCTTTCACGATCGTTACAGCTCGACGTTTGTTTCATAATTAAAATTTTGGCCCATTCATTATTATTTTGTTTAACGTGAACTCTTTTTAATGGCTATTTAAGAGGGAAAATATATTACACGGATAAATCAACCTACATATTAAAATTAAAAAATGTAACTTCAGTTTTTATTTACCGAAATATAAAACTTTGGTAGTACATTTTAAATTCGTGATTTTTTTGTGCAAAAAATGTTTATGTAAATTTATATATTTAGTTTTGTTTATTACATTAGAATTATAGAATTTATAAAGAAGATTTCTTTTATTATATTTAATGTAAAAAAAAATATTATGACGAAAATAAACGTACCTACCTACAGTCTACATCCAATCCACGTAATCCGCTTTCAAGGAACTGTAAACAAGGCGCTAACAGTCCAAAGCGTTTTGACTTGTTGACTTGACTCCTGTTTCTTAATGGAGTGACCCTACTTGTCGTTAGAAAGCCAACGATTTTATACTTTAAACTAATCGTAAAAACAAGTTGAAAATAAATAATTCTGTAAATCCTCCAAAAACTCGCGACTTAACTTACACTTAAAAAAATTAGCATGAATAACGACTTTGTAAAAACTTTTTTCAACGTTACTGACACCACTTGTTTTCTATACATTTGATTTCAAACAATGTTTAATACAAACCAGTGATGTTGTCCCGACAATCTGCCTGCTGCTATCGTCTGTAGGCTCGCATCCAAGAAAAACACTGATACGTTTATCTCAAAATCAAAATCAATAATTAGTTCATTATAGGTAGGCTTAGTTTACAATCACGTTTTAAACGTCAAATTCATCTGTTCGTAGTGACTCTGCCACTCTACTACTCTTCGTAGCTAAGAACCATCTCGATCACTTCAGATTTCTATAAAAAGAAACTTTAGCATCTAAATAATTGTTGTGTTGATGCCACAGACATACACACAGATGCACAGATATAACGATATATACACGTCGATAACACCCCTCTTGTTTTAAGTGGATTAATAAGATCGCAATCAGGCCGGCCTGTCGTGACAAAAAATACTTAATTCAAAACACAAACAAGTTATGAGCAAAAATAACGACCGTAAACTTTGCAAATTGCATCTGACTGAAATTCAGAGCAAGAAATGTAAGGAAGTTTGCGGAGCAGGTGCAAATTTGTTGAGACGTAGGCATTAAGACTCTACAACTTGGGGCATTGTTTATATTTAGCACTCTTTTGGAAAGCTTTTCAAAGTTACTTACTTCAGATCGTTTGGAGTGCTGAGATCTTGTAATCAAATGTATAAAACAGTGAACATAAAATGTCCTTCCGGCGTCACTGCTTCTAAATCGTAGAATTTGTGTACCTTCAAGTCAAGGGTGAATAGGTATCTTCTACTGAAGCGATGTTTACCAAGTGGAGTTTCTGGACAAGTGCGATTTGTACATCTTGAACTCAAGAGTGAATAAACATCTTGTAGGCAAACGCTTAGGAAAGCGCTAGACCATTTAAAATAAAAAAGTTTATATTTATAAATAGATTTATATGGAATATGACGATTTTGATCAAAAAAATTCTCTCCCTCGATTAAATTTTTCTAAATAAATAGCAAAAAAAAGAACAATTTACTTACAACATTTATTTAATAAATCTTAGGTCATTCAATTGTTCATAAAATATTTTTTCATTTACAAATGCATGAAAATTTGTGAAAGATTTACATAATTTTCAGCCGTCACTGATAAGGCGCTACTTAAGTAATAAACAATTACTTGGTGGAGGTGCTAAAACCTAGGTCAGGGATCGCCAAATGGCGGACCGCGATCCGCGTACGAACCGCTACCCCATTGTATGCGGACTTAAAAATATATATCCCCCGCAGTATTTTTGTTTCAGACAAATAATCAACAATAAAAATGTCACAATTGATATGTAAATAATAATACCTTTGTAATTTCCGTAATTACCTTTGTTCAATTTTTTTTTATTAAATGTGTGGACCGTGAATGTCATTTCATTTCTTAAAATGAACCCCGAGCGAAACCAATTGGTGACCCCTGACCTAGTAGTTTGAAAGTCCTTACAAGATGCCTATTTATTTATTTATATATGCTTTATTTGTACATCAAATTACAAAATAACTTTTACTATAGAAATGCAATATGAAGAAAGTAGGACACAAAAGGCAGCCTAATTGCTAAGTAGCAATTTCTTTCAGACAACCTCAGGTTTAGGAAATGACGACTGTTGTTTGTGGTGTAAAACAAAATATAAATTGCTATAATACAAATACATACAAATAAGGTCCCTATATTACAAATTCACCTATGTCCAACGATGGACGTCCACCGGCTGATAATGATAAATATCCAGAACACAATTCCATATAACAAGTAACTTATGACCGCATATTATGATATGTAAGCTATGTTATCATATTCGGCGGGTGAGTCACCGTTGATAAAAGTTATATCGGACGTTGGTTCAATCTTCATCGCTGGCTTCCATAGCGGTGTTGGTCTGAACAAATCTTTGCCTCTCTGTGAAGTTAGAGAAACTTAAACTATTAAAATAGAAATAATGGAAAACTTAGTGACGCAGGAGGTCCTTTATGTAGACAATGGGTAAGGCGCGGTAGGTGATCTGGACAAATGTTTTTGTGATGAGTATTAATGTTTTCTTCTACAAAGGTATAAAGTATTTACTTTATTATATTATATAAATATTCATCAGAATCTCACCCATAAAACAAGCTACGCATATTTTAATGTTAGATAAATGGATATGTGTATTATCTTATAATATAATTTATTTTAACGTTCTTTAATATTGAGATGATTCGACCTCCGTGGCGCAGTGGTATGCGCGGTGGATTTATAAGGCGGAGGTCCTGGGTTCGATTAATCAGGGAAGAATTGTAATAATTTTTTTTTTTGTCTTGAATGATAGGCTTTGTTGTTGTCACCACCCTACCGACAAAGACGTACCGCCAAGCGATTTAGCGTTCCGGGATTGCATCATCACTTAACATCAGGTGTGATAGCAGTCAAGGGCCAACTTGTAGGCATTAGAAAAAAAAAAACGTTAAAATTATAAATAAAAAATTTAAAAGGTAACAATAAACTTACGTATCCATGATACAAAGCGTAGCCAACACCAACGGGAAAGAATACAAGAGTGGAAAGCCCAATAGCCCATCCAAGCAGATCGGCGAACAGGGGAAACACATAATCCTCATAGGCTGGAGGCAACCAGTTCGAAAACACGAATACTAAGACACTCTGTAAAAAAATATAAGGTTCAATATTTACGATATAGGAGTGAGGGATCGACTAACATTGAGCGACACTGCACCGAAAAGTGCAGTGTTTTCTTTTTTAATCGGCGAAAAATCGAAGGAGGTTCTCAATTCGACACGTTTAATTTTTTTTATGTATGACGCATAACTTTTACAGAGTTGTCTGATTTTGATAATTATTTTATATTAGAAAGGGCATCCTTCCAAGTTGGTCCCATTGTCATCATATGAGGATCTGATGATTATATCCTGGGGAAATTGAAGGAACTCTTCAAATTTTGGAGGTACGCTTACAGCGATTTCGGTTTTTGTCTCGCTATCAGTAGCTTTTTCGATACTTTTTAGTGATATACTATGTGGTATAGAATATGTTACGGTACACTTTACAAATATAGACATCGCTGTTAAAACAGCACTAAAAATTAAAAAATATTTATATCATTTAGATGTCTTTTTAGATTTCATTGATACCCATAAGTAGATTAAAGAAAAAAATGACATGCCATGTCAAAATCCGTTCAGCCGTTTAGGCTGTAGCGCGTGCCGAAGAAATGGGCATACATACATACATACATACGCTCGAAAAACATTACCCTCCTTCTGACGCAGTTGGGTAAAAAGCTAGTCACGTATAGAAGAGTTAAGTCATACTCACAACGCTAGCAACAGGAACAGTCACAGTCCAAGTAACTTTCCAGTAAGTTCGCATCACAATGCCAAGTTTCATGTTCATGGACGCCAAGTCTCTCATTGCTCGGTTGATGCCGTAACTCCACGATACAGCAATGCACTACAAATTATAATACTGAATTTAATTCAAACTTGACCATTCCGTATTCAAATATACTAACATATTTAACCGTAATAGATGATGTAACACGCAGATGTTCTACCTAATGTTAAGTGGAAAACCATCGCTTAAAAGAGCAAAACTTACGAATTGCTTGCAAAACGTTCTAGGTATAATGCGACCTGTAGATCTCGGAAAAGCTTTTCGTTTCTAGTTTCAAGTGGAAACACCGTGGGATTTTTAGTCGGTAAGAGTCCAACATAACCTCCTCGCCTCCCCGTGTCGAGAATATTTTCCCACGAAAAAAAAAGGTATAAATGTTTGTAATTTCACAGGCATTCAAGCTTACGTAGTACAGTTTTCTGTTACAGAGTACTTATAATCTGAGATATGTACATAACGAAAGTAGAATTTTTGACGACCTCCGTGGCGCAATGGATTTATAAGACGGAGGTCCTGGGTTCGATTCCCGGCGGGGCAGATTGAGATTTTTTCTAGTTACTACCGTACCGACAAAGACGTTTCGCCAAGCGATTTTAGCGTTCCGGTACGATGTCGTGTAGAAACCGAAAGGGGTGTGGATTTTCGTTCCACTCCTAACAAGTTAGCGCGCTTCCATCTTAGACTGCATCATCACTTAACATCAGGTGTGATAGTAGTCAGGGGCGAACTTGTAGTGGATAAATAAATTATGATACGAATGCGAACGTAGGTAAAGAAAACGGCACGCATGGCACGACAAAAATGTCCCGAGATGTCTTATATATACTAGAATGTGTTTGTATTTTTATAAACAAACTAAAACATTGTAATATATGTCTTATATTATTGTTATACATTCTAATTTGCAACGGTCTAATTGCTTGCAATAAGTAATCAGCTTTGACTGACGGACGCCATGGCAGCCTTTTTTTGACATGGCAGCTTCTCGTGAAAATAGGACAACATAAATGGTGTGGAGTAGGTAGCCTTGAATTTTTTTTTATTAGAAGGAATTAAGAAATTCAAATATTAAACAACAAAATAACTCTATGCAGTCGTTGTTCTAAAAAATTATTGACGTGTGTTCTCTCAGTAAGCTAATATGAGACTGAATGCGATTAGAAATCTTTTTCGCGTTTTAGCTCTCTTTTGTTTCGGACACTTTTTAGCGCTGACCCGAAGTCCATAGTATTAATATGTCAATGATTTATTTAATGAGTTAAAGCAATGTACAAATTTGTTTTATATGCCATGCACAGGAACGTTCGGGTGAATATACTAGTGATTTTGTAGTAACAAAGAGAAAACGTGTCACGAACAAATTACTTAAAGCCAAGGCGATTTAAACATGATCGTGCTTTACTCCGACTCCATATCACTCGCGGGTCGCAAGAGATACTCGGAGGATAAGAATAAATTAATATTCATTGGATCCTGTCTAAAAAGATTGGGGACAAAATACCTTTAGTTCGAGAGCAAGTGGTACGAGTATAATCTTTTATGTAATAAGCAAAAATGTTACAGTTTTCGCTTCTATCTCATGGTTCCCATCTTAAGTTTATATTAAGTTTAAGTGGCCAAAACCAAGAAATTTAAAATTTTTCTTATTCTTAAAGTAAAAAAATAATTTTCAGCTTGCACTTTTAGGAAACTGGTGGTCTTTTAGGAATCTTCACTGTGCCTAGGAGAGTACCTTTACTTTATCTGTTTGTGTTACAAGGGAAGTTCAATTTTGTTCCCAACTTTGTTCTAATGCGGAAATGCATGTATTCTTGTTAGGACAACTTAGTTTAAGTTAATTCTTTATCAACGAAAAAAGAAGAGAGGGAGTTGTCATATTTGAAATTAAGTCTCTTATTGAAAAAATAAACCTTATATTGTAAGAACAGAAGCCTGGCTTTATAGTGGACTGTTATGTCCACATGCTCTCGAACTAAAAAGATCTCCGAGAACAACGAACTGAGCAAAATACTTTAGGGCGAGTTCAGCTCGGAAAGATTGTCTCGGAATTACTTAAACGAGTCCATGTTATAATTTAATTTGCAAGCTCTCAGACTCAGGCAGGCGAAATACGATTTGTTTTAAACAGATGTTATTTTTTCTATTAAGCTAAGTTTAAGCAATCTACGCGAGTTTAGGTGTTGCTTTAAGTATAAAAAGTATTTTAAAATATCTATTAAAACAATTTCCCAATTTAAGTAATAGATTTTATAATTTTAGTTGTGCAGAGTGAAAGGAACAACCCGGCGATTATGACACTGGCGCAATTTATGAACTTTTAATAAAAATACAGAAAATATGATCGTCAGTCAGCGCAAATTAAGTCTAACACGTAACTTTTAATTAATAAAGGTATCAATTAAAAAGTAAAGTCCAGATTCAGTATAAATCGAAAATAATATGACGTCATTCCTAAAGTTGGTCCTGCAATTTTTTTATCATAAAATCTCACCTCAGCCATCCCAATCAACAATATAGCCCAAGAGGCGGTGTTGATATCAAGCAGCGTGAATAGATACACTCCGCCGCTAAAACACATGGGCAGTCCCAGGATGAAACACGTGAAACAGGTTCCAGCTGTCACCTGCAAAGGCACAGGCAAAATAGTTTTGTAAGAAAAAAAAAGATAAAAATACTGTAAATTATTCAACTATGGAGTTTTTGTTAATGGTGATTCAAAAGTTAATAATATATGTTTTTAAGAACCTCAATCGTCCAAGTATTAGGTAGGCGTAAGTAATTTTATATTACTTAGGTGACAAAGTATAACCGTTTACAAAATAAATAAAAAAATATAAATTATATTATTAATGAGTTAGCGCTATTATTATTCGATGGCAAGGCTATACTTTTAATGTTTTCCTATAGGTACAATTAAAATTAAAATTGCTCATTCGGCCCAAAGAATAAGCCTGAGTAAGTAAGATTGTTTGGCACCTTGTCTATGAATGAACTTAAATGAAATTAGATGGCGTATATAATTATTTTTCTTATAGTTTAATTTTTATTTATTTATCACAAATTGATTTATTAACAATTTATATAATATCAATCTAAGCAAATAAAATTAAATAATTTAAATAAGAAAGCACCTCCGTGGCGCATTGGTAGCGCGTAAACTTAAATGAAATCTCAATCCTTATAGTAGCCCACTTCCATCTTAGACTGCATCATCACTTAATATCAGGTGTGATAGCAGTCAAAGGCCAACTTGTAGTCGATAAAAAAAAGACCCCGTTGCAGCGAGGCATAGTGCCTAAGATACTGGCATACTTGTTTCTGAATTCAATATTATTTATAAGCATTTATTTTAACACATTATTTAGTAAATAAGTATTAGAAAATATAGATTAACTGTTATTCCTAGCATTTTGTCAATCAATTATTTTAATAAGTAAAATAATCAACGTAAATTCGCCGTATTTCTGACTTTATTTGATTCGAGTTTATTGGAGCTCTCGATGCATTTTCCAATTTAAAATGAAATGTAGCAATTTTGGAATGGTACACATTATTGTTTTGTTTATTGAAAAATATATTTATGACGTATTTTATACCTAAGGGGATCAGTTCGTTTAAAGCAGTAAGAAAGGGTGAGTTTAGGAATAGTCAAGATTTATTTATGGTTGCATGAATTTTATCTTCTGAAACTCTAAAAGTACTTGAGTTATTTATGGACATAACATTGATAATAGGGTTCTTATCGAAAGTCGATAACGTGCCAAACTAATACTTTTAAACTAAAAGTACAATAACCTTTGGAAAGATCTAAAACATGATGAAAATTGTGTTTATATTTATATGTGACGAATGTTAAGCTTTGTATGAGGCTTAGAAACAGTTACAGCTTTCAGGTTGGTCTAAGGTAAAATCGATCCCAGGACCTCCGTCTTATCCACCGGGAATACCAGTCACTAAGACCATCAAAAAACTGCGGGTATTTAAATCATCTTTTCCCTTATTACGTTGTTTTTATTTTCTATTAGCATGATCGACATGCCAGAAATACATACTTATCTATGCTATTTTATTAGTACTGTAAACATTGCGCACCTAGATACTATGATACCAGTTTTGGTTCACATTTAAATTATATAATATTTTTATCTGTGTAACACACAAAAAACTAGAATAATTGAAATTGCTCGCACGCAGACAGTCGCTAGTTTTATATTTTTTTTCCGAACACTTACCATCCAGTATCGCTTCCTAAGTTGAGGCCACTGGTCCACAATGGCAGTGTTAATCGCTTCAATACCAGCAAACTGACAACCAAGCCCAAGGACGAAGAGCATGAAGAAGAACATGACTGACCAAAACTGTGGTATTGGCATTTGGAGCAACGCTTCGGGGTACGCCACGAATGCCAGTCCCGGACCCTGCTCGGCCACATCTGGTAAAAAGAAATAGAAATAATTTAAAGTCAGCGGCGTGCACTTCATTAATAATAATATTAATAATTGTTTATTGAGGCAAAAAACCCATTATGTACAAAGTTAGATTACAAATGTATAATATAAAATATAAATAAAATACGAGTAAAAAACACATTTTAGGAACATTTTAACTATATTGTACTAAAACTACTTCCTATTTGGATCTCGATGTACTGAGAACCAATGCGTCATTATAGGGCTACATATGTCCTGACTGACTATCTGGAGGATGCTGTTACCAGAGTTACGCAACCTTTCCCAGAAGGAAGATATCCGCGCTCTGATAACAGCAAAGAAATTGGGCATTGCCGCTTCGGCGAACATACACTTCACAAAGATGCGGTAGGCATCATTGTACTGCACCCTTATGGAGGTGTAGAAACACTGACAGTAAGCCCTGAAGAGAGTGCCCTTGACTTCTTTGCTGCATTTGGCAAATCTGCGCGCGAGCATATTACAACGCAAATTAATGCAAACACTACCTGCACTGAGGACTCATTATGAACCAGAATTGGGGAAGGAATTATCCATTTCGTATTGTTAGTACCTATAGTGCCTACCCTAATTAAACGATGTGCAAGCCACTGTTAAATTTTTTTATTACTTTAAATTTAGTTACGTACGGTATAATACGTAATTTAAGTTATCCCATACAGCTTTTATTTTCGAGGCGAATTTAACTTCTTAATATAGGTACAAATAAAATAATAATTAATAACGTTTACTTCAGATTAATAGATTATTAGTCTGGTATTAACAATAGCCACTCAATGATCTAGTAGGGGGCAGTCGGGCCCAACATTAGACTAGTCAGGCGGTAAATAAACCCTGATGGTAAACAAAATGCACTTTTCCATGGAATGCGCTTAAAGGTGCCTATTTAACATGCAACCAGTAGTGCTGTCTCAGATGAACTTTGTGACGAAAGGCATATACGAAATACACAAAAATCAAATTTTGTAAAACAACATAAAACAAACAAAAATTGTACCATTATTATGTATTTACTATATATGTATAACTAGCAGTCGCCCGCGACTTCGTCCGCGTGAAAACCTCTTAGGTACCCTTCTAATTTTAAAGACAGATTTTCATACAAAATGTGTAAAGGCACATATAGTGTGCTCATTCCCCGCTCCCCCTCTCAATTTAATTTTTTTATAGTTTCCCGTGTACTAAAGGTCCACATTTTTGTTAAACATTGTATGACATTACAGTACATTAACATTAAAAATATATATTTATGGCAAGCTGATGGGTATAAATTGATATTAAATAGTATATTTCACTCTTGAGTCTAGCCTTCAGAATAAACAAAAATATTTTTACAATCCGACACGCAGATAGAGATTAGCCCGTTTAAACAAACGAACAAACTCTTCCATGTACTAAATAGATATTTGAACAAAGGCCGAATTCTTAATTCATCATCGTATATATAACATAGATCTAAACTCCCCCCTTGGTGACGCTCACTTCGCAACGCAGAAATAGTAATATTTTAATTTCGCCATAACTTCAAAACCAAAAGTCCAATTTTAATCTTTTAAATACCAAATATTATCTACATAAACTGTACTTAGTGATGAAATAATTTATTTTGATAAGGATTAATAGCATGAGTAAAATAAATGCGTTTAAATGTAGTCCAAAAAAAATCGAGATTTTTAAATAAAAAAATGGTTGTTGTGCCTCACTCGACATAGATAGGTATAGTGTGTCGCGGACTTTTTTGTAGATATTTATAAGATCTCCAATTAATTAGAACATTTTATGGTTCTATCTTTTATAGTTTAGGCAGCGTACGCAAAATAAGTAGCTTTCTGGTTGATTTACACCTTGTGTCCGAAAAACCCAAATATTTTACGGAACCCTATTTTTTTCCAAAATAAAATTTAGCCTATGTTACTCGTGAATAATGTAGCTTTCGAATGGTGAACGAATTTTTAAAAACGGTCCAGTAGTTTTTGAGCCTATTCATTACAAACAAACAAAGTTTTCCTCTTTATAATATTGGTATAGATATATAATAATATCATTAAAACTTTGAAAAAATAGTAAGATATAAATGCTATCTAAACAATGGAATTTTAAAAATATTGTTTTTTGCGAAACATTTCGTCTTACTAAAAAGCTAAACCTTATGTAAATACATAAAAAAAAATTAATATTCAACTAGTTCAATTCGTGTCCGAGTTACAAGATATACATAAGAATCACTCATTTAAATAAGTATAGATGATATCTATCAGAATATCATAGATAACATCTTCAGTATATATTAAAGCCATCTGTTTTGTGATAATGTTTATTAGATCTCTATTACGATCAAATAGTTATCAGAGATAACAATATTAAAGGTGCGATATTATCTACTATTATATCCGTAGATTAAATGTTTATGATTAGTTAGTACAGACTCGTAAAATAAATTTTCGATAAAAAATAAATATTGGAAATTATGATAACTTTAAGCGCATTACATTTGATTGATACACATTATTTTAATCGTTTCGATCGACCTAGGGGGTAAATTGGAATCTAAATGATTTCAGATTCAAAAATTGCTTTTTAATTAATACCTCAATTCTTGTAGAACTTAATAGCAGATAAGTATTTTTTTTATAGTGACATTTTTATACTATATTCAAGTGTTTTAATACATTTTATAAATACAATACCAATGGGACAAAATTAATATTATAAAGTGGAAGCCTTTGTAAAAGTTGTGATGAGTTACATAGACTAATTCATATCCCGATATTCTCACAGGAAGGTGAGCTACGCGGGGCACATCATGTAATTATTTAAATCTAATATTTATCTAAATCACTACATACCTCATACATTTTTAAGTCTCGCTTGAAAAACTACTTTTTGTCGTTAAATAGAAAATAATTATGTGTATTTTTATGTATATTGAAATTGAAAAGGATCACCGTTTGATGATTTGAAATAATCGCAATAATCGCATTGTTCGGGTGAAATAACGTCAGAATGCCTAAAACAAAATCTCAACTATCTAGACATAAAAATCTCAGACAAGAGCGGCCACTGTACGCCATATAGGAGATACTTCTTTTGAGCATGCATGGCGTCTTGCGAATAAAATAGAATATAGATCGCAAGCATCTGCTAGAGAGTCTATCACCAAAAGGTCTCAGCGACTAGCTAACCACAAACAGAATATATCGGACATAATAGGGAAACTAGCACCGAATGTTCGCAGCGGCTTACCAGCCAAAGAGTTGTTACCTCTATAGGACGTGTGAGAGAGTCTAGGACTGAAAGGTCTCAGCGACTGGCTAACCACAGACTGAATATGTCGAACATTCGTAATAGGGAATCTAGCACGGAACGTTCGCAGCGGCTTGCCAGCCAAAGTACATCTACTCGTACTAGGCTTGCTATCATCATCTTAATTTTTATTTATCCCGAACTTTCTACCTGAATCCTGAAGGGACAAACGGTTCGGAACAAAAATACTGCTAGTTAAAAATATAACAACAATAAGGCGTAGAAGGATTGTTTCTCTTTATTAGAAGTACAAAATTCCGCAACGGAATATATCTATCTTTTAAAGGTAGCTTACTATACTCATTGTTTCCTTAAAAATGGGATAAAGTTCTGCGATGGTTGCATTATATATACCTACTATTTTGCTCGCGGGCGAGTCGCTGGCATTTGCTTGTTGCATTTCTGCTAAATTATTGTTGTCCGTCTGTATGTCTGTCTGTCCGCACGATCCCCGATATGATGATATTATATTCATACAGCAAAAAGTCTGCTACTTTTTTTACCCGACTGTGTCAGAAAGAGGGGAATTTTTTAATGTGTTTTCGCGGATAACTTTGTCGACTCGTTTATGAACCGATTTTAATGATTTTTTTTGTTGTAAAAGACAAGAACCTGACTCCCTAACTTGGGAAATATCTGGAGCTTAGACCCACCAAGCTGCTCCAGTGTGGGTGGGCAGGCTTATGGTGATTATAGTTTTATGACTATTTTAATGGCCCACTAGAAGAACCTGACTTGTGGGAAATAACTAAGGCCTGTGGTACTGAAGATGCCAGGTACCGGCGGTCGAGGTACAGGCCGGGTGCATAAAAATTTATGCATAAATTAGCGCCGCAAAATATAGCAGGCAGTTCCCGACTTCATAACATCGAAGTGGGTGGGGGCTATAATCTTCCCGTCCGTGTCGGGGCGCCTGGGTTATAACATTGGGTTCAATTTCAGGCGTAACAGAAATGCAGTGGTGTGAACGACTGGAAACCGTTCTCCGACCCAAGCCCATTGATAATAACTTTAATTTAATAGTACAGTAAATTCTAAAATCAACCAATTTTAATAATAGTTGATTTCAATAACACATTTTCGGCTAAACTTCACTCCCACAGATTAACTCTGTTATCGACATTTTATTATGATTATAATATCAAACATTCATAAATATAATATTATGCTGGATTTAAGTAGTCAATAACATTTTATCTTCTGTTGGGGGAACTATTAACTGCTACCTACCACCTAATCAATAACTTACCTACGCAAAACTAGGAGGCTTAACAAAGCAAAAATGTGATAAGAAGCCAATATAAAGCTAATAATAGTATCGCTACTTAGTACGGTAATAAATATCAGAAATGTATTTCTATATTTATAACCAGATGAGCCTGCGCCTATTCAGTGTCATCAACATGCTAGTACTATAACTAAAGCCAAACTTGATGTAGAATGCTAGTCAACAAAAAATTAAAAATAAATTTAATTTTGTTTTAATTTAATTCAAAATTAACATTTAATTACGTATCATTGATTGTCATCAACACGACCACTAGTTAGTGGTCAGCACTCAGGTAATGCTGTTTCAATATAATATAGAATTAACTCAACATACATAGTGTACATTACTAAATTGGATGTATTAAATAAGCCTGCTATTAGAGAAGCGTGGTGGGTCTAAGCTCCATATACTTTTTATCGACTACAAGTTGACCTTTAATTTCATCATCAGGGATGTTAAGTGATGATGCAATCGAAGATGGAAATGGGCTAACTTGTTAGGACTAGTATGAAATCCACACCCCTTTCGGTTTCTACACATCATCGTACCGGAACGCTAAATCACTTTGCGGTACGTCTTTGTCGGTAGGGTGGTAACTAGCCACAGCAAAAACCTCCCACCAGCCAGACCAAGACAAATTAAGAAAAATCTTAAACTGCCCCGCCGGGAATCGAACCCAGGACTTCCGTCTTATAAATCCACCGCGCACCGCGCTACGGAGGTCTTCAAGATGGAGGTTTTATTTCTGTAGTATACCGTAATAGGCTGAATACAGTTAATAATGTCTATAAGGAAGGGGCCTGGCGATCAACTGGGCCTTCTCAATAGGCTAATAATTATAAAATTTCACAGGTTTTATTTAACATAATATTATATATTGACCTTTGTACCTATGATTGAATAGTGTTGTTTCAATTCAAAATTAACATTTAATGACAAATAATTAAACGTCATCAATACGAACACAGCAAGCTAGTTAACCGTCGACACTCGGGTAACGCAGTTTCAAAATTGAATTAACTGGAGCAAACATTACCAAATTGGATAGCAACAGTGATCTATTAATGTCTATTATTTGCTCTATCCATTTATGTCGTACCTACTATGACCATACGAGTAGATAAAAGGAACAGAAGCAAAGCTACTTAAGAACGTGCAAAATTGATACCTATTTTGGTAGGGTTGACAGACAAAATACACAAAAAAACAAACAACGTGTCGCACTTACATGATTTTAAGATTGTCAACTTGCTGTGACAGCGTAAACTGGATTTTTTCAGCCTCGCCGCGTACGCGACAAACGGCTGGTGGTCACTCATACATGCCCGCGTGTTTGTAGTATGCCAATTTGCGCGGTAGTATGAAGCTTTGTCTCTGTTCCTTTTATCTACTCATGTGCTATGACTGTGGCCGGGCTATTTTATCTATAGTGCTTGATGTACTACTAATAATACCTTAAACGAACGGATATCCGCGGTATTATTGTAGTGCCTGAGAGAATATGTCGTGTAGGAACCGATGTAGGGGTTCCATCAGGTGTGATTGCAGTCAAAGACTAACTTATCTATACTAATATTATAAAGAGGTAACGTTTGTGACTTTGTAAGGGGTAATCTCTGGCTCTACTGAACCGATTTTTAAAATTATTTCCTCAATAGAAAGCTACGTTATTGTGAAGTGTCATAGGCTATAATGATTTCCAAAATTAACCACGCATGTTTATTTAAACTTGAATAACGTTATCCAAGCTGGCTGCTCTGGACGCTGTGGACCGCCGAGACAGGAGACTATGTCAAATCTCCACAGCCTTGAGCATCGTCGGTTGGCTGCAAGTTTGTCAGTCTTTTACAGGATATATTTCGGTGAGTGCTCTCAGGAGCTATTCGACCTCGTACCTCCTTCACCTTTTTATCATCGCACTGCAAGACACCGGGTGGGATTTCACCCCAACGTCGTTGATATTCCCAGGACTCGTACAAAGCGTTTTGCGTCGTCATTCATCATACGCATAAGGTCTGGAATGCCCTACCGAAATCAGTATTTCCTTGTTCTTACAACTTTGTTGGGTATCTTTAAAAACCTTACACATCTCACTTACCATCAGGTGAGATAGTGGTCAAGCGCGGGCTTATTTCTTATTAAAAAAAAAATCCAAGTTGTAAAAAAAAGGTTTCATTGCGTACTACAATATTAAAGAACTTATCAAAATCTGTAAGAAAGCCCTCGATAGCATATATTATGCCTAGCTCCTATAACTGATTTTCCTGTTAAAATTGTAAATTTTCTTTTCTGTGTAAATTTTTGTAAAGCTTGTATTGAATAAAAGAAAATATCACGATAAAAAAAATTAATAAAAAACTGAACTGTCTTCAAAACGCACTAAACTAACTTTGCTTAAGCATATTTAATTTTTGTATTAAAAATTTTATACATATTAGATAGTACAGCTGAGAAATTTGTTGTTTCTTCACAAAAAAAGATTCGAATAACTAGATAGTACAGGTATGTATGTACCTACAATATACCATCAAAATTAAAAAAAATACTGTTTCATACTTATTATAAAGTGATACTATTTGACTCTCAACTATGAGATGTGACTGGGGCATGGGGGGTGTAATATTTTCCAACTATTTACAATATTTAATACTAGTGGACGTCCACAATTTTAAAATTAAATAAATAATATTAAAATTAATAAAATTAATAAAGCCTAAGTTACTTCATATAACATTATCTATCTGCCCAGTTGTTTTAAATGTCCGTTATTTACAAAATGAGCACACTGACAGACAGACTACGATTGCAAAATTTGATTTTATGATGCAAATACCGTATATGCATTTAGTAAAAAGCTATTTTGCCGTTTAAAATTACAAATAAACACTTTTAGTCTATTTATTTGAACAGGTACCTAGCGTATTAATATTGATTTGTCTACCAACTAACTTTTTTAATAAACACAAATTGCTTGTTATTAATATAATACGGTAAAACGATACCAGCTTTACAAAACAAGGTAAACAATGAACATGTTTATTTACAGGAGCGAGGGTAGTTGAAAAATTACGGTTAATCGAACGCTCGAACGTGTAGTTGTTTACTATAGCCCGTAGCGCGAACCGGTCCGTATGGATTAATCAACTCGGCCGATCAATACGTACGTACATACGTTTTGTTTTGTGCTAACAGTGCCCCGTAACTTTGCTTGCATAACAAGAGTTTCGGAACATGCTTTGTTTGATTGATAAAAATTTTTCAGATACCCGCCTTTGGATGTCTGTGTTAAAAAATGTTTTGTTTCATTTGTGTTGTCTGGTTCTGACTTTTTTGTATACTAAATCAAATCGATTTAATGGTTTAGTTTCGTGGTTTGTACAGTGGTTAACTTTTGAGGTTTCGAATTCTATGTTTACTTACAGGAGATTGGAATTGAAAAATTACGTCCTTACAAAATTTGATTTTTAATTTGTTTGTTGATAAGCATCTTCCGTCGTGTTTGGCTTTAGTATAGTCATAATGATGATGACGATTATGCAATCATACATTGAAGTAAAAAATCAAAGTTGTCATAATGCCGAAACAGTAAAAATTATCTTCATACATTGTTCAAATAAAAATCACATGAAACTATTCTTTATTTCCTTGAATGTAGTACATTTAGTGGTATTAGATGCACATGTATTTTTTTATTTTTGTTGGTATTTGTAAAAGGTAAACTTTGCATACGAAATAATACAAAACGGGACGTATTGATCCACTGGAGTTGATTAATCCTGTCTGATAGCTGCACTCCAGTACACCGCTGCGCGCTCACCGGCTAAAGCGTTTTTATTTGCGAAACGGGTATTGTTTCTCAACGATGCCTAAATATCGAAGACTAAGCAAAGATGGTCAACTTTAATTAACTATATTCATATTCTTATTAATTTATTTGCACTGCTATTCATGTCAAGATATAATATTGTTGGCAGCATTGCGAACCATAGACTATAGAGGTGCCGGTTTGGTGTCGTTGTGGTAGACTGTAGCAATAAGTAACGGTTACGGGCAGTTATATAAGCAAACCCCTAATGGTGAAGTAATTATTATTTTGTGTGTTCTCTTTATGTGCAGTTATGCTGCCAGTTAATTTTGTTAAAAGTTAAAGTGTAATAAAATGTAAATGCTAGTTAAGTAAATTATGTGATTACCGTCATATTGTTCCATTTTGATTTGATTTAAAGAAGTTTTGTAATAAAAGCGTGTTGATGTCATGATTAATGTTCTTTTTCTTCTTGTGCCTTTTGACCCCTTCTGATGATGTTTCTAATAATATATATAGTTCAATTGAATGTTTTATAATATGTGAAATTGAAACCCCGCCGGCACAGCAAATGGCTTCGAAGGAAGACGGCGCCATGTCATCATTTAAGAAATCATTAAAAGGATAATGTGCTTTCTTTAATAAATATTGTTTTGCAAATTAAAAAAAGCTTGGTCGTTTACCATGGTCTTTATATTTTTCGGGCTGTTACTATGTATTTTTAGATTTGATATAGGTTGTAATAAATTATCTTTTTACGCTATGCTTAGATCGTATCGTCGCGGGATGTTTTTAAGCTTTTTAAAGTTGTTTGTATGCTTACGTACGAATTTAGCTGATTGTAATATGTAGATATATGCATGGTAAAGTCAATATTTTAAGGAATTTCAGGTTTTAGTTTAGTTGACCAACTTTATGTGGCTATTAGGAAACAATTGCTGTATTATATTCTTATGCAAGTATATGTAGCGTCACTAACAAGGGTGACATAAATTACATTAATATAACATTCTTGAATTAGAACTGGGAAATTTCCAACTAGGCCTATTTTAGTGGCAATGAACTTCCGAAAAGGTTACAGGAAAGCAAATTAAGCAATTTTGACTAATTGCTGACATATTATTATTGTAATAAGTAAGCTGTGAATTTTGTAAACAAACATTCACTGCTACTATTTTAAAGAAATGAAATTGAATAATTTACTGTAAACATATATTTAAATTAAACATTCCTGTTACTCACCTTTCGAATTTGAGAATGGCCTCTTAATTCAAATTCATTTATTTCAAGTAGACTGTTATAGACGTACTTTTGAAAAGTTTTGTCCGTCAGTGCATAGTGAATCTACCACCGGTTAGGACCGATTCAATAAGCTATTAAGGCTAGGCGACCTAACCAGGAAAAGTATTGTTAATTAATAAATATTGTGATAACAAAGTATTGTTAATTTAACTAAGATTTTATTCTAAAAATGTGCGTGGTACTAAAAAATCTAGGTAGCATAGAAAAACTAAACAGAGTGTCAACGCAAACTAAAAAAAGGAAATTGTTAACAGTTAACATTTCAATCCACGCCGCGCCACGGAAAAGTTGAGTTCGTTATAGAATTGGATCGAGAATGCAATATTGTTTTATTACTGCCGCTTTTTGTTACACGTCGTATATTGGAATCTGACGTAACGTATTTGTTATGTGATAGAGAAAGGACCAAAAAAGACGAGAAGTTGTAGAGAATCTTAAGCATATTTGGTTTTATCGTAAAAATATTTCAAACTATACTAAAGCCAAACTCGATTGAGAATGCTTGTCAACAAACAAATTTAAAATGAAGGTAGAAAATGCAACACATTTTATGCCTAATAAATTTAAAATTGTTTTGTTTTTTTATAAAATCTTATTTCAAGGATATTGAATATATTAATTAGTTTTAAGCTTAATAATCTAATTTATTGTCATGAATTCGTCATTAACAAGTAACTAAAAAAATTAGGTGTAAAATGACTAGTGATTTCTACCTCCATTTTTAATTTGTTTGTTGACAAGCATTCTCAATCGAGTTTGGCTTTAGCTTTGGCTCGGGTGTTATTCCTTTCCTGTGTTTCATCTCTGGCCAGGTCTTTGTACAGTATATCAAAAAAACAGTAAAAAATCACGGGAAAAAAAAAATATTTTTAGTGGTTTCAAATGAAATAATTTGATAAAAATATAGATTACAAAACCTATAAATCAATACCATAGATTAAAGACAACCAGATAGAGCCCATAGCGTGTCCACTCGTGAGACAGCAAATCAGCCTTATTGACATGACATGTCAACATTTAAAGTACATCATAAAACGTTATGTTTTAAAATATCGTAAAATACGAAATATTACTTTATATAAGATAGTTTAGTAAACGCATAATACATGAAATTTGCTAATAAATAACATATCTAAGCTTTAAATCATCAATCAATGAAGTTTATGCCTACTTACGTATGAAACGTAATTCCTTCGATTTTCTGTTCGCTGCGACTGTTGCAGCCGAAAATATTACCCACATATATATAAACCCACCATAGCACGATAACGTTTAAATTTATATCGTTACCGCAAAGTTATATTATTTATCAGCAAATTTAATAAAAAGCTAATAATTGCTAAGATATGTCCCTTGCTTGTCACAAACTCCACTCTTGAAAAACAGTAAAAAATCACGGGGAAAAAAAATATGTTTTTAGTGGTTTCAAATGAAATAATTTGATAAAAATATAGATTACAGAACCTATGAATCAATACAGACCATTTGCAAAATGACAACTTTGATGCTATAGTAATCTATGCATTTGACCACAGACCTTAACCATAGATATCAATATACATCTGAATGCGTTAGTTCAAAAATTATTGCTGTACGTATTTACTATGTACCTATCTGTAGTACATACATACTGTAAGAAATAGTTATTCCAGTAGAAAATATTTCGTTTTATTAACGGTTTTTAATAATTAACATTTTCCAGTGGTTATTTCTGAAATAATAAAAATGAAAAACATTGTATTTCGGAACGCTTCTTTGTAATCTAAGCAAATGTCATATGTTAATGACAGTTGTCAATATCAATGTCTTTAAAG
Organism: Mycalesis mineus; assembly: GCA_034621355.1. Lineage (NCBI taxonomy): Eukaryota > Metazoa > Arthropoda > Insecta > Lepidoptera > Nymphalidae > Mycalesis > Mycalesis mineus. The sequence goes on from CM067892.1 coordinate 15,156,531, forward strand.
AAATAATTTCTACAATTTGGAATAGGACTATTTCGTAAGAAATAAACTATAATTAACGTCTATTTTATCACTCTAAACATATTGAAATACTGGACATAATATACCTGGCCAAGGCGCCATACAAATCTGAAACAACCCCTTTCGGAAATTTTATGTCCAAATTATAATCTTTCTGAGAGACGAAATTCTATGCGGATTTCTATAGCTACTGAGCTGTAATTGTATAATAAACAGCAGCTATCTACCCATACTAACCTTTAGTCTTTAATTTATAGTTGTTAATCAGCTATATAAAGTAAGCTAAGTTTACTGAAATCCTGAAAATTCAAGTATATTTCCTGTTAACGATTTGCAAGGCAGAAATTTCTGTCCATAAATAAATTCCTATCATAAAATATATAAACAAAAATAAATAAAAGCAAAAACAAGACTAAAATAATGTAGATACTCGTAACTAAAGAAATATTTATCAGCACTACTTTTTATTGTTCCGTCATTTATTATCAGTGTGCCAAGTCCGAGATTTTTACCAAGTCACTTCGTAAAAAGTTGCAATAACGTGAGAGAACGCTAGAGAGAAAAACCCACTCGATAGGTACTCGAGTAAGTTCGTAGTTAAGTATACAGGTTCCCAAGTGGGAATATTACTGTAAAATGGTTTTATTATTATTATTTTTATATTTGTCAATGAACAAAGAAAGTACTCACCGTCAACGCTGACCCCCATCATTTGAGCTTGAAAACCAAGCACGGAGAATATAGCGAAGCCAGCGTAAATGGAGGTGCCGAAGTTAGTGAGGCAGACAAATACGGCGTCGAACTGACAGTTGTTGGTAAAGTTGTTGTACGACGCCAAAGTTACCAGAGAACCACAAGCAACGCCGAATGAATAGAAGATCTAAAAAGAAAAATTATATATTTATTACATTTGAAGTTATTCAAGGTGTTCAATCTAGAAATAATAATATTCGTTTTTAGTTATTTATTGTTTCTTATTGCTATCAATTTTTTACTTACATTTATTTACTAATTTTACCAATATACCCCTATTTATATAATTATCATGCCTTACATTTAATTATAGTTCTGAAATACATATATAGTAAATATATTTAGATTATAGTGAAAAAGAAAAGAAAAATATTAATTATCATACTGTCTGTTGTCTGTTTAAAAAATATTAAAAACTTAGTAACTAGAAAAAGGACTAGAAAATAAACAGATACAATCCTAAAGTTGTGTTTTTTTATAATTATATGAAATATTAGTAAACAAAGAATATATTACTTATAATATGTTTTGTCCGTTCTTCACGTTGGCCATCATTTTGGCGAATGGTTAGGGCCAATAACTTTGACCAATACAAAATTCTAAGTTAGTCCGTGGTGGATATCGAACCTGCACCAGGGATGATATTAGAGATTACATAGGCCACTTTTATCTCTACTATTCTTACAGATACCGGATCTAAAGATAAGAGCTAGTAAATCATATTAATTAATACGTTCGTCCGCACATTGCCCTGAACCGTAGTAAAATGAACCTTCCAACGTTTAGAACAGGCATTACTCACTCAACATCTTTTTGGCACAAAACAAGAAGTCTTTCAAACTTTGAAAACGGCAACATAAAAGCACTGTTCGTATAAATGTACACATACTTGTTTAGCGTTTTGATAGCTTTACTAAAACTTTAATTTTTCTTTCAGATTGCGGGGAAGCAAAGCGAGAACCTTGCTAAGTTATTTCCAACAAAGTTGCTAAAGTCGCTTAGTAGCTGGCGCGTAGAAAAATTACGTAAAAACGCTGTGAAAATTTGCTTTCTATAAAACAGCGTGAATAAATTTGAAACTTTTTATTAATAGCCGCACAATTTGTTCGTATTTTCAACTTGATTAGTCTCAGGGTGTTTATTTATGTATGACAAGAGAATAATGGCGACAGCACATTGGGGAATTGTTTAATATAATTTAGTTTTTAATTTTTTATTAGTTAAAAAGAAAGCGAACAAGGCGAAACATCTTTATGTGTCATAAATAATTATGTGTACCGAGAAAACTACTACTTTATAACGAACGACGAACTACAAGGTGTCTTTATATTTTTTCAGACCAAATAATAATAGTAATTAATTGTACTAATAAAACTACTTCAGTCACCTGTTCCTTGCAACGGTACCCTGAGAGGTATGGTCCTACAGATTAGGTGCATTTTCTTGCTCTATCAAGTATTCATGTTACTATAGGTATTCTTAAGGTTATCAAAATAAACATCGCGAGAACCGGTAAGTAGCTGAAACTTTATATGGGTAAAAAGAAATAAATGCATTTTGCAAAATTATATGTGCGATCACCTGTAATGCGAAATTGTTTTCAATAAATCCTGTAAAAGGATTTATGTTCGTCAAAGTTTTCAAAGTTTAATGGACGACCGAATAGCTTTTTGGAGGAGCAGATTTAAACAGTACTTAATTTAATTAACACATAATTGTTTCACTCTGGGGTTTGCTTAACATAAATTACTTGTTTAGACTCAAAATAATGTTTATTATTTTGTGCTTGTTGAATGGTTTTTTTATAGTACTTGAAGGACCCTCGCTAAGTACCCCAAATTGTTAATTAAAGTAAAAAGTAATAAAGCCCCATGGTTTCACCCGGGTACCTTTCAGGATGTATGACTAGTTTTCATAACTGCATTTGCCTGTGTGGCTGCTCTTTAGTTCTTTTCCTACCTGTGAGGCTGCGTCTCCCCAAACTCTTGCAGTCAACATGATCTCCCAATCAGGGAGAAGATAAAAGAGAATACCCTCGCCCGCGCCGGCCAAAGTGACCCCTCTAATGAGTAATGCGGTCAACATAACGTAGGGGAATAGTGCTGTGAAGTACACCACCTTCCCGGCTGATTGTACACCCTAAAGATGAAAAAATGTACTAATTATACCACTAATTAAACTGTTGTATTGTGAACAATATTATTTTTTTAAATATTTATTATTAACATCACGAACACAAATTAAATAAGACAAGCTGATGAACGTTGGGGTCTCAAAACGCTGCTATGGAAAGCGCAGTGTTAGTTGACACCTCTCACTAACAACATTCACTATGATGATGATTATGTTGATGATAGAATATTATCATTAGCAATATTAATTTAATAATATATTAGATAGGTACCTTAATAACACACAAGAAGGCAACAACCCAGCAGAAGAACAAGCAACCGACCAAATGCCATTGCATTGTGCCCCAATTCTCCCATGTCGCATCACCTCTTCCTAAAACCCGTTCGCTGCAAAAAACAAATATAAAATAAAAACAATCCTAACTTCCTATTTATTTTCCCCAGACCGGCTCTAAATTAATAGCTCTATTCTGTAAATCTGTAACTAAACACTACGTATTTGCGACTACGTCTGTGTTTATTCTCTCTATCTAATATGATACTAATGGTAGAGAGAAATTGTGTTGAATTAGAAACGCTCTCTGTCAAGTTTCATGACGCTCATTACATAATAGTGGTACTTACTGGTCACCTTTTAGGCAAAGTGCAATCCAGCTAACATAGCATAGCAGCTTCGAAACGCTAGTCTACGTAGTGAAAAAATCGTCAGAATGTAGGCTTACTTATAATACTCCTCAGATGCCAAAACTCTTGTGACATTACTGAACCATGGGATGGCATGTGTTCCGTTCCAACAGTTCAGGTGATCGTGAGGCTCAAAGCCTGTTATTTGGCATATCTCTCCAATACTCATACACTGCCGTAAGAAGTATGTGAGGTCGGCTGACGTGCCCGTGTTGTTGGCCCGACAATTCTTATCGTATGCGCCACTGTAACAGACTGAATAAAAACAAAATTCATCAATTTGGGCATGTAGAAATTATGAATGAAAGAAGATTAACAAGAGCGATTGATAAGGTGATTTGAGATAGATATTCTCAGAGCCTCAGATGGCTTGGGTATGTATATAGTGTTGGTTAAAGTAGACAAAAGAAAAGACGTTTGCACTGCTGGACTGTGTGATTTAATTAATGTATAAAATATATTGAACAACAAGTGAACAGAGAATGAATGATTTCTGAACTACGAGTATTTAAATGTACGAGAGTGACTGATTGGCACGACAATGTTCACAGACAACTAATCGTCGTCACAGACTATTTAACCATGCCATAGACTTGGATTTTTGTTATATTCCAACATATAGTGAATTAATGGAAGAAGATTAACAGGAGATAGCAAAGAAATGGATGTGTAAGAAGGGAAACTCTCGGGTGAATGTTCCTACACACAAATTTTATTTTATTTTATTTATTAAAGGTATACCTACAGTCAGGGAGCATGTACCTAGCTAGCTACTTACAGGTACACTCAACTTACTTAGCTAATATGGCCGAGAAAATAAAAATTCCTTAAAAATCAAAACACTTTATAGATAATTTACTAAATAACTAAGAACTAGAAAAGAGATTTCAAATAACGGCCAGATAAAGAGTTATACTAAATTGAAGGACTTGTACGGAAGGATAAATGAAAGGAGAAGAATCCATTTGCAAGGACCCCACTAACTGAAAGTATCTGCCAACCCTTATGAAATGAGGTGTGATGATAATAACATTTATTCTCCAATTAATTATTATTATAATATACATGTCTATCAAAGGCATTACTTTGTTGAGCCAAAATGTCTTGAGGATGCTCTAGGTTTGGAATGAAACGTTAGTAAAGAAGAGTCTATGAGGTAACCTTAATAATAGGTTTTGAGCGAAGAAATGATTAATGTTCACAGTTTCACAAACAGAAAACTCTGTGCATATTATTTTCTGTATAACTAAAATTTTTAATTAAAAATAGAACCGACTCAAAACGCGCTCTAAAATAAAAAATAACTGTGTCATTTAGTTGCTTTAATTTCCTTAAGCATGTCTATGAAGTCGATGCCATCAAGTTTACGGAACATTTATTTAACGTAGTTAAGCAGCTAGATAACGTCCTTAAAGTAGAAACCTTGGCTGGCACCGACTCCTAGATATGCTTAAGTAAATTTAAGCAACTAAATGACAGAGTTATTTTTTACTTTTTAGTGCGTATTGAGTCAGTTCTATTTTTATTTAAAAAACTTTACTTTTTAGTGGTTTATCGCCACGTATCGTACTCGTACTATACTGTCATAGTATATTATACGGCACTTGTAGCCAAAAAGCTACCGATATCGAGATAAAAACCGAAATCGCTGTAAGCGTGCCTCCAAAATTTGAAGAGTTCCTTCAATTTCCCCAGGATATCATTATCAGATCCTTAGAAGTATGCCCTTTCTAATAAAAAAGAATTATCAAAATCGGACAACTCTGTAAAAAGTTATGCGTTGTCATACATAAAAAAAAATATACGTGTCGAATTGAGAACCTCCTCCGTTTTTTTTCGTCGGTTAAAAATAGCTTCCCGTTTTAAAATCCACCATAAGAGTATGTATATTACATTCTTCACGATTATGATTCTCTCTTCAGTCATAAAACATATACGACTCTATATGCATTTTACGACTGACAGAGAGAATAATATTTCATTTCTATGTGTGTGGAGATTGATTATTCAATTTTGAGTTTTGAGAATTTAATTTCATTGCCATGTATATTATGATTATCATTTTATGTTTTTATTTAAATTGTGAAATAAAACGTTATACTCGTACATAAAAATGAGTAAAATAATGTCTTTTCACAAGTTATCACTCTAAAAGATACTTTCGTCGATAGCAGGAAATTTGAATATATTTATATAGGTCGCACAAGGTTGTTTTTAACCGACGAAAAACAGAGAAACAATTTCACGCGTATATTTTTTTTTATGTATGACCGCGCGTCACTTTTTACAGAGTAGTTCGATTTTGATAATTCTTTTTGTTTTCTTTTTATTACAAAGGGTTCTTCCAATTCTTCTAAAATGATCCCCTAGTCATCATAATATTATGATCTGATATATCTGATTCCCAGGATCCCATCATCCTGGGAAAATCAAAACAATTCTTCAAAGTGAATAGGCAAACTTGCAGCGATTTTTAGTAACTTTGATTTACCATAGTTAACTTAGTCCGTCAATTATAGCTTATGAAAAACACTTCCTATTCTGAATAACTTGGAGATAAATAAAACTGTAATGAAATCTAAATTACGTAGTTGTTTTGCATTACGTAGCAATTTGTTAACATTTAAATACATATAACAATAAATATAAACTGTTAGTGTTTGCACTTGAAATGAAAATACACAAAATGCGCTACACAAACTTACATTTAAATACTTTTATCTGTCGAGTTTGTTCAACTCTAAAAAAATAACAAACTACCGCCGCTCGAACTATTCCGTGCTATTTTTAAGTTCAGAAATAAAATTGCGCTGTAACATCACGCATCGTAAAAAACTACATTCCCACCGCCACCAAGCTGTTATGTGTAATATAAACCAATTCTACAACTAATCTACATAAATTGGCTAATAATCTGGCGAAAGGGACCCTTTTTATCAATTCATTTGACTCTTACCAAGCCATATCGCTTCTATCTTAGATTGCATTATCTAACCACAAGGTGCAATTTCAGTTAAGGGGTAACTTGTAGTGGATAATAAAAACATTGAATTTTAATTGATACTTACAGTCAGTATTGAAGTCGTTTTCACACGATCCCCAAGCCAAGTTGCCACCAATGGATATAAATGTACAATATGTCACGCGACTAGGATCATGTCGTATATGGGACCCTGATCACGACCAGCGTGCAATCAACTCATTTGCCTCTTACCAATCCAATCGCTAGAAAATCGGTAGTCCATTAGCACCAGCATTATGCAAAAATCATCTGAAACAATAAACCCAAAACAAGGTGCAATTTCAGTTAAGGGGTAACTTGTAGTAGATAAAAAAAACATTGAATTTTAATTGATACTTACAGTCAGTATTGAAGTCGTTTTCACACGATCCCCAAGCCAAGTTGCCACCAATGGATATAAATGTATAGAATATGGTCCACGCGACTATGATCATGTAGTATATTGAGACAGACTTTCATACAAACTGTGTAAAGGCACATCAGGCGCCCACCGTGCAATATCCCAGCCCGTGCACTAAAGGTCTACATTTTTGTTAAACATTGTATGACATTTCAGTATATTAACATTAAAAATATATATTTATGGCAAGCGGGGGTATAAATGATATTAAATAGTATATTTCACTATGTAGAGCTTCAGAGTAGAAAAAATAATCGGTTAGTCCAATTAAACAACGAGCATTATGTACTAAATAGATAATGGGACAAAAATCGAATTCTTAATTCATCATCGTATATAAAACAAATTATAACCCAATTTCTTGGTGAGCTACTTCGCAACGCAGAAAAATTTTGCCATAACTTCAAAACCAAAAGTCTAATTTTAATCTTTTAAATGCCAAAATTATCTACATAAACTGTACTTAGTGATAAAATAATTTATTTTTAAGATTAAACATACATGAGTAAAATAAATGAGTTTAAATTGTCAAAAAATTTAAGATTTTTAAGTAAAAAAATGGTTGTTGTACCTCACTCGACATAAATAGGAAGATCTCCAATTAATTAGAACATTTTATCATCATTCAGCGTACGCAATAATTAACTTTTCTGGTTGATTTTTTACACCTTGTGTCCGAAAAACCCAAATATTTTACGGAACCCTATTTTTTTCCAAGATAAAATTTAGCCATATGTTAAATTTTGAATGGTGAAAGAATTTTTAAAAACGGTCCAGTAGTCTTTGCGCCGTTATTACAAACAAATAACTTTATAGTTATTATGTCCATCCATCGGTTTTTAGCTTGGTTATTATTCCACCATAACTGTTTTACGGACAGTGCAGATTTTAATCCAAAGAAAATCCACGAGCTGAACTTAGAACAATAAGCTAAAACAAGATTTGTAATGCCAGAAATATTATCTTTTCTCTGTGGCGAGCGAGTAAAAATTTTGTTTTGTTAAGCTCGTACCAACTGGGAAACGGTTAACGGAGTCCTCATATGTACTCACATGTTCGACGAGCAAAAATATTGTAAAAAATACGTTATTATTCTCAATCGTTACAAGAATTATATGTTTTTCTGTTTCTTTTTACCCAAGTATCATATACGATTTATTTATTACGCTTGTAGGCTTCAATAATGAAATTGTGTATAAACTTTGCTAATATTAAGTACCACCTGGTGCTTTTCAGTTCTGTGGGCATATTGAAGAGTAGTATTTTTAAAATTACTCATACGTATTTAAGAATAACTAAACGTGAACTCAAACACAATGTTACCTGCAATCTGGTGTCTTGTTTTTCTAAGCCTATATATTATGTCTGGAATAAATTCGCCTTTTGTTTACTCCTTTTTATTACATATTGTATTTGTGTTACTTGTTTTAAAGAACGAAAAAAAAAATATTCCCACGTACGCGAATTTATGAATTTCTAAAACATCGAGCATGTGCGGTCGTAGGTACGTGGTGCATAACTCTATAGAATAAAATTCCCGGTAATATTTCCTATGTTTTCCTTTGTAGGTACATACTTTCCAACGCTTAAGGGAGCGTAAATAATGTCTATGTTATAATACTATTCTGAAATCTCTCCCTTTTTCCTGCTATTGTGTCTTTGTACCACGTTACTTTGTACATTTATATGTAAAAATATTAGCTTATAATAATAAGTATTTTGACCACAATCTTCCAAAAATTATTATTCAGCCGCGAAATCACTTTGAGTCCATCACCAAGTCGAACGCGAAGCAAACACTGCCTGCCATGATTTACTGAAACCATTTTGCCGCATTTTCAGGCCCTATTTTGGATAAGACCAGGACGCAGAAATTTTTGTCATCCAGTAAGCTATAATCACATACTAAAAATCCAAAATTTCAAGTCTGTAGGTTATTCAGTTCCGAAGTTAAGCGTAAGCAAAGTTTCGCATTTATGATACTCATTCACTCACTCATGATCATCAAAATAGAACTAATGCTAATGTAGGGTTTATTCTTTTTTAGTTTTTATTGTAAAGTGTTACCTGCACTCTAAATGCCATTGCCAGAGAGATGCGGGTTCGAATCCAGACGGTTCCGCAATTTTTGATATTATGTTTATTCTTAAATAAAGGTGGGGTTTAATGGCCATATAAAGGAAAAAGTATAATAATCAAAGATCTGGAGTACCTGGTGACACTGATTAGAAAACACAAGAGCCCAAAAAAAGTATTAGAGATCGACATACCGCCTTTACAAAAAATATTTAATGACCTACCCTCCCCCCCCCCCCCTTTTTACTATTGATACGTAAAAAAACGACTGTAATTGCAAAAATCCAGCGAAGTGGGACACATCCTCTAAACTAATCTAGCCTATATTTAAATCAGAAGGGGAGGGCCCTTCTGATTTTAATAAGCATATAAATAAAATTAAATGAAAACTCTGGATAAGACTAGACTGGCTTTTATACTTATACTTACAAGTTTACAAGAAGAAATAGTTGAACGACTAACTTTACTCTACGAACATTACACAAATGAAATGAAAATTTACACTAAAATATTAATTTCGCTCAAAATTTGGTCGAAATAGTCAAAATATAATGCATTAGACTGAGAGTGGCGGTGATAACCGGACACGTCGCTAGATGGCGCTGACTATAATTTAAAACGCGCTTACGTTTGTTTTTCCGATAACCATATTTGGGGAAGTGGCAACCGGTCGCGGTTCTCTTTTTCATTACTAGAGCTGTACGACAGTTTAGCTTTAGACAGCAATCTCACTTGATTTTATGAGATCACCTGCTAGAATATTTATTTTTTTACTTAGAGTAATGTTAAAGACTATAACTATATCCAGAATTCCAGCTATTTCATCCACCGTTCCCGCAACAGAGCTACAGACATACGCCACACATTGACAAGTCTAACTAAGTATTCGAGGCACGCTCCGTCCTGTACTAAATGTGGGAGAAACGCCAGTTACCCAGTTTTATGGCTCACTCTAGATAGGTAACCCAAAATGAATTCCAACTCCTATGTTATATTTCTGTAACATAGGTAATGGCTAATCCGAGGTACGCTAATTTGATAATCAGGTGCCCAGTCCAACGCCGTACGCTGCAAGCTTCGCCAACAAGAATGATAACTTACCTCCGCCGTTTCTGTAGCAGAGGTACGGGAACCGCCACACGTTGCTCAGTCCCACGGCATATCCGAGGCACGCTAATATAAATTCCAGGGGACTTCCCCATCCGGCTCTCGCAGGGGTTTGAGAGGCATTGTCATCGGATGGCGAACGTTCTATTACATTTTTCTAAAACAAAAAAAAACTTAGAACTTCAGATTAAATGTTGCAAACATTCTGAGTGACTCTTTCATCGATTCGATTGTTAAAGAACGATTCTCTACTAAGATGCAGAAACATTTGGCTTATAATAATTATGCTTTTTATAAAAACAATAGGGTACAAATAATTGGTTAAGTTCTTTTTTTGGATATCTTTTTCTTTAAGTTTGATACAAAAGATTTTAGGTAAATAGATGTAACTCTAAACTAACTTTCAAACTTCTTTTGCCAAAATTTCATGTTGAAAAAAAATGTAAAATACTTGTTTTTATCCATCACAATTTGTAAAAAAATGCAATTAAAAGAAAACGTGTATTTACATACCAAAATCTATTACGTTAACACCAAAGTATGATGGATTGGAAACAAGTATTAAAGTTACGGGAAGTACCGGAAAATCGTTAGTAATAAATAACCACCGAAAACAATAGCGAACTTCTCAAGTAACAGGGGTCGTTCAAGTTGTTAACATTAAAAGTATTCGATAACGGAACAATAGCTCGTTAGATTCGTACCGACAAAGTTTATCAAAGATTTCTGATAACCGAGATAAATTATTATTGTATTCAATTAGCTTGAAGCACTTTCGGAAAATCATCTGTAGTTCGTTAAGAATAAGGACGATAAACAAACTTAATCCTTTAAAACAAGCGCATAATTATTCTAATTTAAATGTAAATTCACCTTCAGAGTTCTATGAGTACATAGCGCAAGAGCTTGTGATGGCCAGATCTTCGTCATTTTATAAAATTGATATCTGTCAGCCTATACTCCTACCATAATATTATGTAGTACAGTAAGAAACAATGAAGTTAAGTTAAGTTAAGTGAAGTTTTTCAGGATAGTGGATCTTGTCTTCAGTCACCGTACATGTTAGAATTGTAAGATGAAGCTTTTTCTGGTGACTGCGGATATAACTACTAATTTTACGGAAGAAAATATAAATACTAAGCTTTATACCATAATCCAAACTCCATAGTTGCCGATTGTTTATGTATTGCAACATCATGGTCTGAACAACTTTCAGCTTTTATGAAATGATGAAGCTCTATAATTCACAGGCTCTTAGACTAACGCGGAAGATGGTGAATAGTGATGACGTACAGGAGCCAGTTTCAAATGAGGTCAATTATTTCTACTAATCTTGCGACCTCTCAGGGGTAGTTATTAATGATTTGTCTTACAGGTTTGTCCTAAAGGTCTTTAGTTTCGAGTCGTTTTCGAATTCTTAAATATTGAACTTTTCTTTCTTTCAAAAAAAAAATATGTTTCGGAACTTGGTGCTGCAATGAACACTTTAAAAAAATCAAACCGAATCAAATATACTCTCTGAGACATCGTGATGTAACATCAGTATCTTCAAAACTTCACACTGACATTTTTTTGAAAGAAAAGAGAAATTATTGAAAGAAAATAAAGCTCAATATAAATCACAACACAACGACTTAAGGTGCAAAACTTTGTGATCCAAAGGAGCATAGGCTAAATACTGGATCAATTCAAGTTGTACACAATATACGTACTACTTCTTCAGCGCTGTTGTGTATCGATAGAACGAGATTGGAGTTAGTCTCTATCCCTCATATATATACTTAGGTAAGTAGGTAGATACAAAATGGTATCTTCCACTACCGAACTATAAAAAGATCGTTACAGAATAGCACTACTGCACTCACGTTTTATTACACCGCGTAGTTTGTAAAGACTAGAAAAAAGCTTTAAAACTTTAAAGTTCTTTGTTAGTACATAAACTCATGAGAAAGGAATGCACCTGACGCTAACTTTGGAAACAGTTCAAAATTACTAGACTTAAGTGATAGTTCTGGATTGTTCGCTTGCTAGTTGCTGAAGTTTTCAAATTGTAATAAACCCTTAACTTTATAACTAACTTTTGTTAGCCTTTCAAGGGAACCTGACACTCAGAATGCTTGGCGTTATGATTGAGAAGAACATATATCATCAACATCATGTGCTCTTTTCCATGTGAGGGTACTATTTTAGTCAGTACTTTTGGCTTTCTCTCGTACTGTAACCTACTTGCAAATAAGTACGAGTACTTTCAAATAAAAAAAATAATTTTCAGATTACAATTCTTCGGATCATGAAATGCTGGGCTTGAGTATTGGTTGACCTTTAAAATATTAAGCTTTTCTTTTTTCCGAGAAAGTCTCAGTAAAAATCCTTACAACCCAGGTTACACTTTAAGGCTTTTTATCTTTTATCTTTTATACAAGAAGGAGGGATTTCTGGTCATGTAATAAGCCGTTGAAATTCAAGAGCCGAAAAGATTGGAGTATCTAAGTGAAAATGACTCTCGAACCAAAATAATATGATGTTATGATAATACGAGTAATAGCTGCAGGTACGTACCTCTCGTAATATTAAACTTTTCCTCAATCCTTATCATTGATCTGGTCAGCGATACAAAAATAATCGCTTCTAATTAGTACGTACTGATAAAACATTGTAACAATATTGCGTCCACGATAAGATACGTCCATATACATGAAAAATAATATCTGACAACAACTTTAAGTATCAGACATTATTCAAATTAATTTGATTGTACCTATGTACACATAGTAAGCTTTCTTTGCAAGTATTATCTATCTATCTATATCTTATATATATATATATATATATATATATATATATATATATATATATATATATATATAAGAGATTCCCACCTATATATTGACTCATCACGATTTCTCTGGAACCATAAGGCGTAACGACTTGAAATTTGGTAGGAATATGCCTTTCGCCGAGTAGAGGTCAGCTAAGAACGGATTTTTCGAATTTATTTTTATGTGAAATCCGTTAATCCACAAATTTCGGCGCGTTAAAGCTACCATGCTGTCAAGAAATTTATCTGGATTACGTCCGCCGCCTGACAACTATGATGCCCCCGTAACTCTTTATCCTAACCGCTCTATACTGAGTGCTCTCAGTTATATTTATAAAACTACGTATGGAATTTGTAACTGTCACTTCTAATAAAGCCAAACAGCCCGTGAAAAATTTGGAGCATGAAATGACTACACCAGGACTGAGACTCCTCTAAATTGAAAGCTGGATCCGCCACTGGCTGGAGTCGACCTTAGGACAAGCAGCTTCTCACATGGAAAGCTCTATGTTGCTTGCTCTCGCGTCACCAGTCCAGATTCACTCTACATTCTGGCTTCCGAAAGAACTACATGAAACGGTGTTAAGTGTATATAAAAGCTTTGTAAATAGATTTTAGCAATACTAATTTTATTTATTTATGTCAATACTAACTGTATCTACTGGTTACTGAATCGAAGTCCACGCGGACGAAGTCGCGGGCAACAGCTAGTCTATTATATAAAAATAAGTCGGGTTTTCCTTCCTGACGCTAAGTATAACTCCAGAACGCACGAACCGATTTCCACGGTTTTGGATCTGTTGGAAAGGTCTCGGGCTCCGTGAGGTTTATAAAATAAGGTCCAAAGAAAATTCAGGAAAAATTTAAACAGAAAAGCGGGAAAATGATTTTTAAAATACAGCGCCATCTCTGATACATGGCATGTACTGCAAACCAATATTTTAAGTAGATGACGCCGGTGCGTGATACATTGTTTGACAGCTACTCCTTATTCTCTGCTCAGTTAATTAGTTATATATTTTCGAAAATGTTACAAAATTTCTAAAAAGCGCGAAAATGCCGCTATGGCGTCTAAATTTAGTTCTTCTAACCTCCAGTGTTATATTATACGTACTGAATAGAGGTCAGCATTTTGGTACTGATATGCTTTTATGATCGAAACGTTAATACGGTGATGGATTTAGAATTCAATCTTTGTTAAAATATCTATATATGTAGTACACGGAAGAGTTTGTTCGTTTGTTTAAACGGGCTAATCTCTAGATCTGCGTGTCGGAATGTAAAATTATTTTTCTTTATTCTGAAGGCAAGACTCAAGAGTGAAATATACTATTTAATATCAATTTCTACCCATCAGCTTGCCAAAAATATATATTGTTAATTTTAATATACTGAAATGTCGTACAATGTTTAACAAAAATGTAGATCTTTAGTATGCGGGACAGAACGGAGGATATTGCTTCACGAGAAACTATAAAAAAAATAAATTGAGAGGGGGAGCAGGGAATGAGTACACTTTGTATGAAAGTCTGGCTTTAAAATTAGAAGGGTATCTAAGAGGTTTTCACGCGGACGAAGTCGCGGGCGACTGCTGGTTAAGAACTAAAATATTATATCTGTTTCCTTTACTTTTGTGTATTATGAGCTATTAGTAAAGATTTTAAACTAGTATTTAGAGGGATTGTATATCGAATATTTAACTATACCTACTCGTAATAACGAATTTAATGTCTGAATTTCTTTCCATATTAAGAAGCCGCTATCTTTGGATTGCCATATTAAATCGCTCAATTCGCTCAATTTAAAGCTTAAAATCATCTTGATCGAATAATTAATGAAACAAACGACTGAATCACAATCGGAGCTTTCATACATACATACGAGTACAAACACAGACAGGCAGAGATAGATAAAGCATTGTAGTATATGAAGTTTCATGTTAATGTAACAAGAAAGGAAAAAATAAATAAAAAAGACGTGTGGCACTCGGAGACTGCCGCGGTAAAGCTATTGCATAGCATTTTTTATCACCTTATGTTTACCTACCGACGTCATCGGGACCGTGGCCTAGCGGTAAGGCACTCTAAGTGCCCGGATTGCCAGAGAGACGCGGGTTCGAATCCCGTCGGTTCCGAAATTTTTTTTTTTCAAGCGTGATATTTCAAAAGTCATTTTTTTTTTTAATAAATGACTTTTTGCATGACTGTGGCAATCCGGGGACTTAGAGCGCCTTACCGTTAAGCCACGTTCCCCGATGACGTCGTTGCCGAAATTGTGCTTTTGATATTATGTTTTTGATACTCAGGGGGTGTAAAAAATAAATAAATAAATATTATAGGACAATTACACACATCGCTATATAGCCCCAAAGTAAGCGTACTCGTAAGTAGCTTGTGCTATGGGTGCTATGATAACTGATGAATATTTTTATATATATTAAACATAAATACTTATTATATATAGATAAACACCCAGACACTGGAAAACATCCATGCTCATCACACAAACATTTTCCAGATGTGGGAATCAAACCCACAGCCTAGGACGCAGAAGCAGGGTCACTACCCACTGCGCCGTCAAAAATATGATGTACTGTGGATGGAGAGTTTATTTTTTGTATCTTATATTAGCTGACCAGACTTTTGGTACCTAATTTTTTTTTATCGAAAATAAAGCGGGCAAACGAGGGCGGGTCGCCTTATGTTAAGTGATTACCGCCGCCCATAAACATTTGCAACACCAGAGGCATTGCTAGTGCGTTGCCGGCCTTTGAGGAAAGAGTTGATATGCCCCTTAAATACCCCTATATTAAAGTTCCCAGGAAAAATCTGGGCGGGAAGTAATTAAACAAAATCACCTATATTTGTCATCATGTTAAAAGTTTACAGGTCTTTCGGTTTCAGGTCGTTTTAACCGACGAATAAAAACGGAGGAGGTTCTCAATTCGACACGTATATTTTTTTTTTTTTTTTTTTTTTTTTTTTTTTTTATGTATGACCACGCATAACTTTTTACAGTGTTGTCCGATTTTGATAATTCTTTTTTTATTAGAAAGGGCATACATCCAAAGTGGTCCCATTGTCCTCATGTTAGGATCTGCTGATGATATCCTGGGGAAATAGAAGGAACTCTTCAAATTTTGGAGGCACGCTTACAGCGATTTCGGTTTTTGACTCGGTATCGGTAGCTTTTTGGCTACTAGTGCCATATAATATACTATGACAGTATAGTACGAGTACGGTACGTGGCGATAAATCACTAAAAAGTAAGAAATAAAAATTTTTAACAAAAAGTAGAACCGACTCAAAACGCACTAAAAAGTAAAAAATAACTTTAATTTACTTTTTTAATTTAATTAAATTGCTTTAATTTACTTAAGCATATCTAGGAGTCGGTGCCAGCCAAGGTTTCTACTTTCAAGGACGTTACCTAGAACCCACAAACTGCTAAATAAACTTATTAATGTTCCTTAAACTTGGCTGGCACCGAATTCATAGATATGCTTAAGTAAATTAAAGCAACTTATTTTTTACTTTTTAGTGCGTTTTGAGTCGGTTCTATTTTTTGTTAAAAATTTTTTGGGTTTATTATTTATTTTTCTTTTGTTTTTAAACTACATTTCTATAAATAGAAATTTAAATAGCTGTTTCCTATTTAGCGATGCAAACGAACGATTAAATTTGTTCCTTTAAATCTTCAATTTATTTATTATTAAGTATACCTATTTATATTTTTAACCGACGAAAAAAAACGGAGGAGGTTCTCAATTCGACGCGTATATATTTTTTTTATATCTATGACCACGCATAACTTTTTACAGAGTTGTCCGATTTTGATGATTCTTTTTTTATTAGAAAGGACATACATCCAAGGTGGTCCCATTGTCATCATGTTAGGATCTGATGATGATATTCTGGGGAAATTGAAGGAACTCTTCAAATTTTGGAGGATTTCGGTTTTTTGTTGTCTCTAAAAATAGAACCGACTCAAAACGCGCTATAAAATAAAAAATAACTGTGATATGCTTAAGTAAATTAAAGCAACTAAATGACACAGTTATTTTTCATTTTTTAGCGCGTAAAAAATAAAAAATAACTGTGTCATTTAGTTGCTTTAATTTACATAAGCATATCACAGTTATACCTACTTTAATTATGAGTTCCTTGCGCCTTGATTTAAAAAATGCCCTTAGGGACAACAAACACGTTTATTAAGGGTTTTATTTTTTGTTGTCTACAATAATTCTTAAAACTAAAGACCAATCTTAGTTTAAATTATTTCCAAGCTTTTTAACATATAATCTTTTTTATTTTAATAAGATTTTTCTTAAGACTTACGTTTGAGAAAGCTCTCGAATTTCTTAAAAAAATGTGGTTGCATTGATGAGTAGTTACAAAACAATTATTTGTATATCACCAAATTTAAATAAAAATAATAAATAATTTAAAAATATATATAAAAAAAAAATAATTTATGTTTATTTGTACTAAAATTTTTAGGTAAAAAATAAGTAAATAATACCTCGTTCATAGCGTAATCTGCACCAGCCATTTTAACATGCAAACCTCTGAGTCGTTGTAATCCAAAGTGTGCCTCTTACTGAGATACATATATATTGTTATATTAACGATATATACAAAGGTTTCAATTATGTGATACACTAGCTACTACGCCGAAGTACTGGCCTATAATGATGAAATGAGGTGCCAAAATTGACGATTATCATGGAGAACGATTATGAATGATAAAGTGTTAAGAAATCAATACTATCTGTATTAATGGCGCGTGTTGGTTATCTTTCTGCCTCTGCAGACAGTCTACTTTGTCTAGTGATAAACCTATGTGGTTTCCATCACGAGGTCCTGAATTCGAATCTGAATCGGGTCGTGAGTTTTTTTTATTTCCAGAATTGTTTAGTAAAATCTAAGTCCGGGATCGGGATGTTGGTAGTGATATACCCCTTGTGTCTCGGAGAGCACTTTAAGCCGGTACCGGTCACTATCATCAACATCCAATAGCCTAAGCGCGGCATCCAGTATTGGTGTAGCGTAGTGGATCGTTTATAGGCTGATGATACTGACGATTAGCTTACTTCTCTGGCAGTAGTTTTCGATCTTCGCTCACTGGTCCATATCACTGAGTAATATAGCTGTATGAAGAATAGAAGAACTGTCATCCTCACTATCCTAATTAGCCCTTGCATGCCGTCTGCTACTTAGAACCTGCTTGATGTCGTCGGTCTACTACTAGTAGGTACTATTTAGTAGGTGGTCAGCCAATTCTACGGTTTTCGCTGTGAGTTCATTATTTTATCGGTTCTTTACCACTAGTTTTTATCTTACCAATCATTGATGTTCAATTGGGCTCAAAAATAAAATTTGATTATAAGATCAAGGGATATCATTCTTATAATGTGGTGCAAATAGAGTTGATTTAAAACATTCTATTGTATCTAAGTCGATATTCCAACAAGTGTGTGTTATAAGCGATGATATATCTATGCTAATATTATAAAAAAGTAAAGTTTGTAAGTTTGTAAATAAAGATCTGTCGGGGCTAATCTTTGAAACTACTTATCCGATTTAAAAAATTCTTTCACCAGTAGAATTCTACGTTATGCGCGAGTCGGACCGCAAAAATCTGTTAAATCGGCTTTATGCGCGTGCGCTGCCTTAACTATTGGGAATAATTGAAAGCAATGTATGGGAACTTTATATATCTTAAAAAGTTCTACTAAAAAGTATGCAACAGCATATATCTATTTTTTATATTTTGGCAGATATAGAACTTTTTGTGTTTTAAAAAATCATTTAATTCATATGCTTACGTTTACGTCATTATTTATATTGCCATAAATATATATTGTTGTATATTATACGGCACTATAAAAAGTTATGCGTGGTCATACATATAAAAAAAAAAAAAAAATATAATGTGTCAAATTTTACTCATTATTTATATTGCTATAAATATATATTGTTTATGTTAATGTACTGTATTGTCGTACAATGTTTAACAATAAAAAATTTTAACACAAAATAGAACCGACTCAAAATGCACTAAAAAGTAAAAAATAACTGTGTCATTTTGTTGCTTTAATTTACTTAAGCATATCTATGAAGTCGGTGCCAGCAAGTTTAAGGAACATTTATTTAACGTAGTAAAGCAGTTTGTGGGTTCTAGGTAATGTCCTTAAAGTAGAAACCTTGACTGGCACCGACTCCTAGATATGCTTAAGTAAATTAAAGAAACTAAATGACACAGTTATTTTTTACTTTTTAGTGCGTTTTGAGTCGGTTCTATTTTTTGTTAAAAATTTTTATTTCTTACTTTTTAGTGATTTATCGCCCCATAACGTACTCGTACTATACTGTCATAGTATATTATACGGCACTAGTAGCCAAAAATTTACCGATACCGAGACAAACAAAAAACCGAAATCGCTGTAAGCGTGCCTCCAAAATTTGAAGAGTTCCTTCAATTTCCCCAGGATACCATCATCAGATCCTAACATGATTACAATGGGACCATCTTAGATGTATGTCCTTTCTAATAAAAAAAGAATCATCAAAATCGGACAACTCTGTAAAAAGTTATGCGTGGTCATACATATAAAAAAAATATACGTGTCGAATTGAGAATCTCCTCCGTTTTTTTTCGTCGGTTAAAAATGTAGATCTTTAGTACACGGGACGGGACGGAGGATATTGCTTCACGGGAAACTATAAAAAAATTGAATAAATGATTAAGAGGTTTTCACGCGATCGAATCTGTGTATAATGATGTAATAGGTGATTGATGAAAAATCGAGTGAAATAAAATTAAGGAGGACGTATAAGGTTACAGAAGATTAAAATTGATTTATCGATATTATGCATAATTACATGTAGTATTTTAATGGCTCATAAATTGTTTCCAAAGGACAAGATTAAAAAAGATATTTTGTTATCTTAACGAAGTTATGATCGCCCAATAAATCGTATTTTATAATTGATTATCTGAATATTCAATTGATAAGTACAGTATTAATGTCAATGACGTCGAAACCTTTAACCTATGATGATAGCGATCAGGACCGACGGCTCAACGTGCTCTCTAAGTTACCTTGGTCTCAGAGTTAGACTTTACAGTATTGATCACAAAGTCCTATGTTCGAATTCTGGATCGAGTTGGCGACATGATTGAAGGTTTTTCTTCTAAGAAAATTTTAATAAATTCTAGGCCTACAGTTGGGAAGTTGGTGGTGTTGCACCCCTGTGCATCGGAGAGTAGGTGTGTTAAGCTGTCAATTCAGGTCACTATCATTATCGATTGATAGTGATCGTTAGTAAATCAATCAATTATCTGCCTACACGCAGCGTAGTGGTTTTAAGCTTAATATCGCCTATCCTGCAAAGCGGTGGTCTTGCCGTGTAGTGGCCGTTAATATACCGTTAAATGATATTGACCTTTACCAGTATCACTACCACTACTAATACTACTACTACTACTAACCCTCATATAAATGCAAACTAGAACCATTAACGACTTTACTTGCAACCACATAAGCTAACCACATGATTAACGAGGCAGTTAAAACAATTGAAAATAACACCAATAAAATACATAATTCAGTGTTTAAATATGACAACACAGCGTCAAATAAAAAGAAGAGAAAATGCAAAGAATAATAAGGTAACTCTAATCGTGTTCCCGGACAGATAACGTGACCTACATTTCAACTGCCTCCACTCTGAACTTAATTAAATAAAACAGGCTCTGATCAATTTATAGCCCCTCCGGTACTGACGATGAATTCCATCGGAGCAACAAAAAATATCTTAATTGTAATTAGGTGGATGTTATTTTAATAAAAATTCAGAAGCCATTATTGAGTAAAGGGCCGAAGTGTTGAATTGGTGATTAGCCGTCATTAAAGACATAATAACATTTTGTTTTTTCTCAGTTGGTATTTTTTTTCTACAATTTTTAAAAAATCATTATGGTTCTGTTAAGCATTTTGTTGTTGTGTATTATTAGTTTTTAATTTTACTATAGCTACTTACACTACTACTACTTACATACTTGTATACATACTACTTCAAACAAATTACCCGGTTTTATGGATTATTTTGGATCATCACTTACCATCAGGTGTGATTGCTGTCAAAGACTAAATTGTAGTGTTTAAAAAATATGTCGATGTAGAGAGGTCGTTAAACTGAACTTCATTGATTCAAGTAATATATTTTATTTTACAAAAAAGCACCCTAACCTCTATCTCTCAAAAACTAAAAAGATAGTAGAAATAATACATAAAAATCCACGATTAAGAAAACATCGAACTTTATACAATTAAGATCACTTTAAAGTGTCATAATTGGATTTAAAAAAAATGCTAGTTATATAAGTTAAATCTGAGGGGAGGCAAGTTAAATGAGTTCAGAAGCCAGGTTTTATCTCAAGACCCCGTGCACTGAACTTGGATGTGAGAAATACTTACAAAAACGAAGATGACAAAATTATTTTAACGACTACAATGAATTTCAGTTAGTATATAATATTATAGTTGTCCTGAAACTATTATTATATGCCATATTGGACGATGTATAAAGTAGTGAATGCCCAACACTTTGTTCGCGTGGAGTTCTTTTTAAGACACAATAAAACCGAAAACAAATTCAAATACCTAACTCCGCAAACTCATAGATGCTCCCTGAAAGCTGAAAGACTCACTTATAAAATAAAAAAAATAAAAAGGTTTTATAAAAATAATAGTCAAATTTCATTATATTGTAGAAATATAAAACAACTTAAAGGTGAAATTTAAGAACACACATGATTTGCAAATATAAAAATATCACTCATGCAGTACGCTTTTAATAGCTTTTATTTAACTTGCATTGTAAGTACGTTTGTTTGGGTGAAATCTTTAAGCTCAATTTTGAAGTAGATACCTTGAACCGATAGATCTGAAATTTTGTATACACGTTAACTTTGGATGACAATGCATTATATAGTGTGTGACATATTTCTAAATCCAATGTGGCGGACCATACAAGATGGCAAAAAAGATATTTTTAATGCATTTCTACAATCTATACTAAAATTATAAAGAGGTAAAGTTTGTTTGTTTGTAACTTTGTATGTTTGTAAATGGATCTGTTGGGGTTAATCTTCGAAACTACTGATCTAATTTAAGAAATTCTATCACCAGTATTAGATTATTATTGGGAACTGTTATAAGCTATAATTTATATTTGTATTATATATATTAGCCGAATTATCGAAGTTTTTTTTGTTTAATTTATATGCTTACGTTTGCGCCTTTATTTATACTAGTAGGCTAAAATCCTTATCAAAATAAATTATTTAATAATCACAAGTATACTATAGACATAAGATATTCCTTTTACAGTATGTTAATTAGTTACATAGTTTAAGACATAATACAAAATTTCTAAAAAGCGCGATACTGCCGCTATTAAGTCCAAATTAAATTGAACTCTACGTACGTACGAGTACGTACTGAATAGGGATCAGCATTTTGGTAAGGATATTCATTCGGTGATGGTGACTTTTATAATCATATAAATTGTATATAATGAGGTTACAAGTTGATAGTTAAATTTTTTAAGGAAAAAATTATTTTCTTCTTTTTAGAGCGTTTAAATAAAAGATTTTTCTTTTAATTTATTTATTTAGTGCATTTAGAGTTTTGAAATGAAGCTTAGATTTAGAACATTTTTCAGTCGTCTGGGTAACGCATAGCTTGTGAGGGAAATATGAAAATACATCAATTATTGTCTACTTTTATCCATAATGAGTTCCCAAAACTATTACTCTTACATGATTTGGTATTTTAAACGTTGATAAAACATACTACCGCATTCACTTATTTATTATTTCGTGTTCCTCAACAATGGATTCTAGCGGGATTCGTTTCAACTTACTTTAATTAAAGATGCAACTAGACAAAACGAATGTTGGTTTCAATTCTGTAATGGTTTCATTACAATCACTGATACGAGATGGAGTGGATCAAACTTAATAAGCACTCCAATATTCTTCGCTGGAAGATTAAGATAGCTTTGTGGAAGGATAAATATAAGTTCGCAGATGTGATAGTATAAGTTAAATGCATGCCTCGTTTTAAAATTATTCGGTTTTGTTGTTCTTCAAGTTTTATATAATAGCCCAAGATGTATTAAGTCGAATACGAGTTTATAAATTTGGAATTTTAGTGTATAAATTATGAAAAATAAAAATTTGAATACATCTTATGTTAACAAACAGCCAGAAGGGAATACAACTTAAAACACCAAAAGACAAACTTAATAACAATTTATTTATAAAGACATCAAATATGATCAAAATGAAACATTATTACAGTAATTACTTAATTAAACATTACAAGCACAGATTCTAACAATCGTCAAACATTATGACTTCACAAGACTTGGACACTAACGTGAATGATAACAATTATCCATAGGGGCATATTTTATAGCCTAACGCCCGACGAGTACCGCCCCTAGTCTATTATCTATAGTTTACCCGCGGTACCACAATACAGCAAATGAGGCCACTATATTGTCTATAGTCTACAATGCTGCCAACACGGCCCTCCTGATATTGGGTCGCCCTCGACCCAGGCATCTCCGGAGACGTGACTGGGACCAGCGACACCAGTCACTGACGACTGCACCTGGAGCCGCACCATTAGCCTCTACTATAGAGGCCTGTAGAGCTCGTAGTGCCTGACACCTGCATTGAGGAAGTGCAATGCACATTCATCATCGTCACCGTCATCTGTGAAGAACAATATATTAGAAGGCAAATTCAACATTCTAAATTTTATCTTCCAACTCTTGCATCCTGTCATCACAGCAGTTCCTTCAATTAACTCTTACATCAGACAACTGAATCATTTTAAATGCATTATTACAGGTTTTATCTGCGAGGGGTCTCAACATAATAAAAACAATTTGATACAGTCCAATAGTTGTCCGTAGAGATAAAAGACTAAAAGAGCACGATAGAGGTCCATAAAGTCTAATAGAGACCAACAGAATCTAGTATCGCCCTATAACGAATAGAGCATACTTGATATTTTAATAAGGATAACAAAAATAGTAAAAGTAATCAATAGTATTGAAAATAAGTGGTTAACCAAGCCACCACATGCATGAAGACAATCGTTCAAGGAGCGTGGTGCACGCGGCTAGAGGTGCGCCAACACCGCGGATGTAAACAGCTGTCAGCAACGCAGTGTTGCCAACACGGCCATGCTGCACGGTGCCTGCCCCGGGCACCCCACGAGTCGAGATAGTCACTGTTTAGAAACAACAGATTACAGCACACATATACACATAAATATATACATATTAGACGCTCCTGAGTCATGTTTTGTAAATTTTGCGTAGTTTTTAGAGGAATATTCCACAATCGACTTTATTTATTTACTTGATATTTACTTTACTTGATATATTTTATACTCTAAACTTTAGACTTAAAACTTTAACCATCAGAGACTCTTAAAACACCAGATTATTTATTGCTACAAAGTTGTCAACGGAATATTGTCCTTTCGTTTTTACTCTCTTACGACAATCTCTTACATGATCTCAAACTCGACTCCTACAACATGACCACCCGACACCTAAAGGGAACATAGCCACACTTAGGATTCCAGATTCGCCATTATTGTAGACCATTTTCACTTAAATTCTTTACGACAAAGAAGCTCTTACAACATGACCACCCTTCCCTAAAGGGACATAGCCACACTTAGGATTCCGGATTCGCCATAGTTGTAAACCACTCTCACTTAAAGAGCATGTATCTCACTTAAGCTGACCAAGTTGGTGAAGACATCTTGTACTTAAAGAGCATGTATCTCACTTAATCATACTAAGATGCCTTCAAGCTTAAATGTCGTTTTGTGTTTCTGCAAATTACTCGTATATTCTTAGACCAATATTCCGTTTCAACTAACATTCTATTATTTTATTACAGCTCGCTACATCTACATAATTATGGTTTACTACTAGATTTATACCAGAAAATACAAAGATAATTACTTTTCACTTATTTACTTCCAATTCCGAAAAATAAAGATAGAAACTTTTTTTTTTTTTACACAGGTGGGTACTTTCAAAATTAATAACTTAGATCGTTATAGCTCGGTCAGCCCTGACCTCAACTTAACGTTTTATTTTACTTTGCAACTTATAATAGATACTTTTACTAATAACTTTTTACTTTTCGTTTAATAATAAAACTATTTTTCTTACTAATCCTGGTCAACTTTACCGAATTTCTTTTCTCACAATATTCTCACACAGCCAGCCAACTGATGTCCACAGCTCATCATTTTGTCATCAGCTCATCATCATTTTGTCACGTAGTATCATCAACAGCATGCGACAAAGCCACCATTCTGTAACCTTTAAAAATCTATGTTAGAAAACATCACACAAACGCCACACTATAGAGCAATAGGTACTTCTTAACCGATACATTTTAATTTTAGATTGCTTAATTAGACATTGAACACTAATTTATTCTAAAAATGGTACTACTCATAAGCGAGACAAAGTCTTTCATTTGATAAGTACACAAATTTTTTTTTTTTTTTTTCAAGCAAACCAGCATAGCAACAAAGGTATTCGTAATTGTGTCGAAACAAATTCTCGTAATTTCGTTATGACCGTTTATTGTTAACTCGTTCTTTGTTCTTCAACTACCCTCATTCGTAAATAGTTTCACGTAATAATCTTTTCTTATTGCAATAACTCAAACAGGTTACTCTTAATAGCAAATCGACTAGTAATAAAACAAAATATGCAACTTCACACAATAATACCGTAAAACACAATGTCTTTCTTTTTCTTACCAACCATCGTAGCCACTGTCTTACTCACAACTTTCTCCGATTATCTTCCGTTACTCACAACTCCTCGTTACTTTCCGCCACATGAGTACTTAGCTGCAGTAAACCACGATGTTTGCGGCAACGTGTGTCAGAGGCTCGCCCATAAGAACCCAGACGTACGCAAAATTACACTTCAATCCCGAATCACTACTTTTATAAGATTTCATTTTGATAATCATTTTAATTTCTGTTTAAACAAAAATTTTTTTTTTTTTTAATTTCTGTTACCTTTTTGTGGGCATTAAGATCCATCCCACTTCTGATGTTAACAAACAGCCAGAAGGGAATACAACTTAAAACACCAAAAGACAAACTTAATAACAATTTATTTATAAAGACATCAAATATGATCAAAATGAAACATTATTACAGTAATTACTTAATTAAACATTACAAGCACAGATTCTAACAATCGTCAAACATTATGACTTCACAAGACTTGGACACTAACGTGAATGATAACAATTATCCATAGGGGCATATTTTATAGCCTAACGCCCGACGAGTACCGCCCCTAGTCTATTATCTATAGTTTACCCGCGGTACCACAATACAGCAAATGAGGCCACTATATTGTCTATAGTCTACAATGCTGCCAACACTTAGTAAGTTTATTGAAGAGTTAGTATAGCTTTTGACAAGTTAAGATACTTTAAATAGTATGGTTAAATGTATTTAAACAATACTTAATATATTGGTGCGCTTTTATGATGTATGACGGTGAAAATGCGGTGGCAAAACAAAAATAGCATTTCTGCAACTTTTAAGAATATTCCTCAAAAGAAAATCTTTCCTCTGACAGTAACATCTGACCTATCAAGTCGGAGATCCCTTTTCGCCCATAAATCCTTGCCGATTTCAGATAAAAATCTGACACATCGAATAAAACTTTGCACAAAAATATGGGTACGTTGATTCCGGTGAAGTTTAAACGCCAAATCAAGTTTACAAGAAAAAACCACTCGTTCATTTTTTATATTTTTATCCTGCTATTCGTCCTCTTGGAAATCGGCTTTTTCATATGTGATTTTCTTTTTTATTTCATAAAGGCTATGTCAAATATTTTTCGTTGTTCCAATTTAAGGATTACGACGTTTGAAATATAAGGTTTTATTCCTTTCGATAATTTCATTTTCAGTAAAAGCCGGAGTATGGATACTGGTGGTATTACATCCTTAAGCCACAAAAGGCACGTTAGGATAGATTCAAGCTCTTTTTATCATCTGATAGTATCTGATAGAATATCTCATATATATTCAAATATTAGCCCGCCAATCAGATAGAGGTACGAGTATATAAAGCCCGTGCCCTACAGTAGGCAATAGACTATCAATATCGCGTCGTAAATCCGCAAGCTAACTTTGTTATATTCCATAGCATATTCACATTTTAATTTTAGCTTTCTACCGCTCGTCATGTGTGCAATAAGCTTAATAGTTACTAGAGATCTTTATCCGTGCAGCAACAAACTCAATATTATCTTGCACAGAACAAGTTTGGAACTTATCTAATAATGATTCAGCTTACCGCAATATCTTGCAGCCATCGCAGGACTTGGCTAAATGTTCTCGAATATGAAGCAGCGTAAAGTGAAGCTAGTTTACTAAGGCTGTTTTCTCACTGGCATGTTTGTAGGTCTGGTTTACAACCAAGATTGATTAAACATATATAATAAATATTATATATGTCTAATCAACAGTACACAAATCTCCTTCTAGCCAGAAGTAAGCGTAGCTTATGTTATGAGTAGGTACCAAGATATCGACGAATATATACAAAAAATACAGTTACACTTCTAACACTGTGCAAGAGACACGTCATTAGAAAAGAACACAGCAATGTTGCTTGACAGTAAAAAAAGCAGGCAGTAGTACTTCCCCGCAAGAACTGTATCACTAAGAGGTCATAGACATACTCGTAATTACACCACCACATAATAAATAATTGTAAAATTATACTTAGCAATGAGGATTCCAAACTCGCCCTTATATACTAGCATTCTTTTCAACAAATAATATCAACCCACATTTTTGTATTAGCACCCCCTACGAAAACCCTTAAAATTCCATATCACATTAAAGCAATTATTTCGAATTGTGGCTCGACTATTAACTTGAACGAAAATCTGATACCAATCTCCCAATAACGTTGGGTCACGCGCTATAAATTAAAAGTAGTTTTCCACTCGCATTCAGTAGCTAACCAGTCTTGGTCTAAATAAATTTGAATGGCAACCTTTGCTGGCGATTTAATTAAAAGTTATTACAATTTAGTGTTTCGGTCTGAAAGAATACTAAAGGTGATTTCTCACTGGGCTCGGTAACGTGTAATGTAACAATGAAACAATGTATTGATGTTTTATTTATTTATGTATGTATAGATATTCTTTACAATTATCATTTATATTGTGCAAAATAATTTTCTCTAGGGCATCATAATTTTATAGTTATTGCATTCGATATCAGCCTTTTTCACCGATCCATAATAGTGTCAGGTCTTTTTTATAGATTAGCGAATGTGTGGTATTTATTTAACGTTTATAATGTGTCGGTTCAGTCGATTTATTAAATAATTTCATTTCATATTTGTTTTCTTTTGTAGTTCTCGTTACTGTATGTAGATTTATCTTATAATAATACTAGTGTTAGCAGCATTGAACCCTGCGCTTTAAAAGGCTAGAGTCTAGTGACGAAAAGCATACAAAAAGAAAAGTACTCTGCGGTGTTTTTGGCCAATATAATGGACTATTAAATTGCGGACATTATCAATTCCAGTTTCAACATAGGCAGAAATGCTGCCTGACTTGATCTTAAAACTGAATTCAAATAGTGTTTAAAGTAAGATTGTTGCATTTTGATTTGATTTAAGAAAGTATGTAATTAAAATGTGTCGATATTTTGATAAATGTTGTTTTCCTGCTTGTGCCTTCGACCCCTTCTGATGATGTTGCTAAAACTAGAATATGTCTCTTTAGTAGAATTAAAACGGCTGCCGGATAGCACTTTCACGTATATTCCAGTCATGCCTGATCCTTGAATGATAACGTTGATATATTCTAATGTTAACAGCGGTCATATCAGTTACACCTAATTTAGAATCCATCAGTACCAACCGTTATTTTATTAGCTCTGATCAAAAGAAAATGGAGACCAAAAGAAAAACATTATCTAAGAACGAGTTTGAAATGAATCAATTTCAAAATATCTAAAACCTTTTATAAGTTTTAACTTGATAAGATGGTATCTTTGAAATTGTCATAACGGAGCGTCTAACTCAAAACCTCTCGAGATATTAAGCATCAAAGTTTATAAAGCCAAGATAGCTAATCCCTTTTAAATTGAACTAAATTAATGTTGGTTTTATCGCGAAATTCTTATGATGGCTTTCTTGCTGTCGTTTTTATGTTAATTTTATTATTCCTTGAGAAGTTTAGTGCAGCGGCACACTAGGCGGTTTTTTAAGCGGTGATAATACGAGAATAGCTTCCCACCAATTTGTTAAGTGAAAACTTCTTTAGTCGCACTGTACACCATATTTTGTGGCTATATGAGTGAAATCGGCTATATAACGCTTGAACAGGTAAAATCGACACCGTCGAATTAGGAAACTGGATCAGAAAAATAGTTGCATTTCGTAGCATAAACTTTTATATCATTACTATTATGAAGTTTTCACTTCTGAGTGCCGAGTGTGAGTTTGTTACCGAGCGACTGCGTAAAAACGTAACGCAAATTTGTATGGAATTTTAGTAGCGCCATCTAGTTATAGCGAGAGCAAAAGCTTTTTTTTTCTATATAATTTGACATTATGAGTGACTACGTTTTTACGCAGTCGCTCGGTGAAAAACTCACACTTGCCCCACAGTTTTGAGTCTTAAGGCATACATCTTTTTTTTTCTATTATAGAGTATGATTGCCTGTCTGTGGCATCGTAGCTTTGAAACAATTTTAAGCTCAATTAATTCGTTAAACACGTCACTTTCGTTCGTTTAAATTTTAACTGATTACCTAATAGTTAGATAAATTGATTAGTTCTGATCCATTAATCACTTTATCTAAATTGGTTTGATATTGCTATAACAGCATTAACGTATCGTAATAAGCGATTTGAAATTTAAAATTAAATAACAGTTAATCACTTTTGGGCTATAATAAATTCCGTTAGATGTGTCGCTATACCTGCCAATAATTTTAATTATTATAAGACGGAGGCGGATAACTCGAATTATTATTAACTGTCTTTTCTGAAATAAAATTTATAAGAAAGGATAATATTTCTACTTAAATTATTTATTCCTACATCGATATTTTGAACAGGAGCAATATTCCACAAAGCAAAAACTGCCTATGGGGCTGATAACAGTTCTACTACGTGAACTAGAAATTTGTTTCAAATAGGTATTAGATTTATAACCGAAATTGCAACGATATAAGCCCATGTTTACCCGATAGTGCAAAGCAATTATTTACATTTACCCGCACCGCCAGTGCATTCAGGAGCTAACAGCTTCCGTAAATGTCATGTCAAGCTTTGTTTGTCCAATCCCGTCACTAGGATGTGCTGGTAGTACCGAAGATTACTTTGGAATTTATTTGTTTATATAAACAGGCAAGCACAGTATTATACTAATTTAATAAAAAAAAATATATTCGTACGTACCTACACGGAAAAAACCGCGGATGCACGCTTGTATTACTATAAATGTCTGGGAATCCTGATATTCCGTATAAAATAAATAAATAAATATTATGGGACCAATACACACGTCGTTATACATGAAGTATATCTACAAGTTGGCCCTTGACTGCTATCACACCTGATGTTAAGTGATGATGCAATCCAAAATGGAAGCGGGCTAACTTGTTAGGAGTAGGACGAAATCCACACCCCTTTCGGTTTCTACTCGACATCGTACCGGAACGCTAAGTCGCTTGGCGGTACGTCTTTGTCAGTAGGGTGGTAACTAGCCACGGCGAAAGCCTCCCACCAGCCAGACCAAGACAAATTAAGAAAAATCTCAATCTGCCCCGCCGGGAATCGAACCCGGGACCTCCGTTTTATAAATCCACTGCGCCACGGAGGCCGTCGAATGACGATAATTATAAAATTTCTATTCGATACGGTATGTACCGCGTGTAAGTATGTATGTATCGCCCGAGGATTCCTTGGAAACAAGCTAGCAGAAACACGCCGAGCTGTTTGCCGAACCGTGACTTAGAACACAAACACTGCGCTAGCACTACAAGTAGATTTGTTTGCCTAACATATCCCTCCAGACATCCATGCTGTAATGTTCAATTCAAGTTTTATTGCATTTCATTTTAATAATATAGACATCAGGTTGCCATTTTATTAATAATTCCATTTTATTAATAGCTTGTAATCTTATTTTCCGCGAATAAACAAACAAATCTAATCGACAAAATCACCAAGTTTCTACAAAACATGGGTACCTTTTACTCCAAAACCAATGCATTCTCAAGATGACTTTACAATAATCAATGTGTTTTTGTTTAATAATAAACAATATTTGGTTTTCTACTACACTAATATAACTTAAGGCAAAAGTAAGTGGGTGTATATATATATTGTTGTATGTTTGTAAGTCCTAGACGCCGAAACAACATGATCAATTTGGCTTTTATGTGAAATTTGTAATGCATGTAGCCAGAATTAAGTATGTAATGCTTTTTTATTTAAATAACTTGGAGCCTAATTTTTTTTTTTTTAAATATCGAAGTTAAGGTAATTTAATTTCGATTTTCACAAAAATCAAAAAAAACACTCTAACTATTTGGGTTAAATGATTTGACAACAATAAAATAGCATCTATATTAATAATTTCGTCAAGGGGCGCGGTAGACACGATCGAAACCTTAGATGAGTAACAAAACATAAAAAAATATTTATTTCGAGTCGACAACATGTATCCGTAAAATTCGGATTAAGGAGAATTTTCTTAAATTCTAATGAGACTGACAAACAAACCGTAGTTGCTGTCCAAACAAACTGCAGTCGCCATCTTAGATACGCCTCGCCAATCAACACATCAAACATCATGTGTCAAACGAAACGTCTTGCCGGAAACATTGAGTTAATCCAGTGTTGTGAGAAGCAGACATAGAGAGAGCAATAGGTAAGAAAATTTGTATGAAAGTCTGTCATAGAAAAATAGAAGGGCAAATGGTTTTCACGCAGAAGAAGTCGCGGGCGACTGCTAGTAATTTATAAAAAATGCTCAGTTTTATGAGATGAAAAAACCGCATGAAAAAAGTCTGCACTACTTTGTCTTAGATAATTACTTGTATCCACCCACGCAACAAATAACTCGACTTCGACGCCGGGCTAAATCGTCAACTAGTAAAACAAAATCGTATGTTTTGCATAAGATCCTTTAGAATTCATGCAAATTCTGATAGATAAATGGAAATCTTAAGTACCTTAATTACTGTTTACAAAGGGATTCCTTAATTAGGCGTACCTAGTCGCCTTTATGTTAAGTGCCCTTTTTAGAGTCATTGAATGTCTTTGGATACTGAATTTGAATTAATTAATTTTATCTAAAATTCTGAAAGCAATTTTAGATCACAAATTCCTTTCAGAGTAAATATTTTAGATTCTGATAACAAGAAAACATAGACCAAGAGATGTTTTCCTTAAGTCTACGTCCGTTCAAACAATTCATCTTAGTTTTGTTTTCTTAATTTAAAAACATTAATTTTAGAGTTTTTATTTTATATAAATCAGCAGATAACAAAAATTACATCAAATTATATGAACCGATCCTACTTATCCTATTACTATTATAAAGGCGAAAGTTTGTATGGATGTATGGATGTATGGATGTTTGTTACTCTTTCACGTAAAAACTACTGAATGGATTTGAATGAAACTTTACCACAATATAGCTTATACATCAGAATAACACATAGGCTACATTTTATACCGAAATTCCCACGGGAATGAGAACTACGCGGGTGAAACCGCGGGCGTCCTCTAGTATTTTCATAAAAAGGCAGACATAAAAAGGCAGACGACAAAAAATAATTTTTCAAAATTATTTTTTGTTCTTTTTATACGCACAGCGTTATTTTTTACTTATAATAGTAATAATAAAAATAGAAATTTCTACAAAGTGTTGTTCTGTTTATAAGTAATGAATTTTCACTTAACGTCAGGATGATGCTGCTTGATCTATCAATTATTTACTTCTATAAGAAATGTGATAGAAAAAACACAATAAAACAAACAGTTTGGTGTTATATACAGTTTTATCTGCGAATGTTGTTTAATATGGCCTTCAGAGAAGATTCAAAAAAGTAAAACGATCAAATACCCTACGGGCTGAAAGTGGATAGGATACTTGGTCAGAAAGAGGTCGTGAAAATGCAAAACGAAGGTAAAACACAGCCCATTATGCAAATTAAGTCGCCTCTTATTTTTGGCTATTAGCCACGACAAAAAGAAAAGATTATATGTAATTTGCCAACAGGATCTTTTCCAATTTGTCGAGATCAGGCCGCTTCTTTGTACTAATGGTTAAGCCCGTTTTTCTGCCTCCTTCTTCAGTCTTCACTGTGGCTGTTCTGAAAAATTGCAGCAATTTTTGTTTACCGTTTTAAATTATTCATTGTATTTTATTTTTATGAATTGTGTAAACTTGGTAAAAGTTATACCAATTAGGAGGTTCGTTTTCTGTCATTTTGGACCATACCATACAATATGAATTGTATACATAACTAACTGCGCTTTGGAGCTTTTCTCACATGAATCCCGTCAAATTTCTGACTGTCCTAGACTACAATCTATCTCTGTGCTATATAACATACAGATGAGTTCAACCATTCTGGTAATTATTGTGTAAGTATAATAATCTGAATCTGGACAGCTACTCTAAATATCTTAGATCTTTGGCTAGTTACCACCCTACCGACAAAGACGTACCGCCAAGCGATTTAGCGTTCCGATACGATGTCGTGTAGAAACCGAAAGGGGTGTGGATTTTCGTCCCACTCCTCACAAGTTAGCCCGCTTCCATCTTAGATTGCATCATCACTTAACATCAGGTGTGATAGCAGTCAAGGGCTAACTTGTAGTCGATAAAAAAAAAGATACCTTTTTACTATTATGTCAGAAATTCTCACCACCATAATCGAAAAACACAGGTAACTCTACAAAGACCTCTGTTGCTGCTTTCAAACTAAAACACTTCATCAAACTCTCTAATAACTTAGAAGCTACAATGCCGAAGACAAACTCGCTCACTCAGAATATGTCTACACAGGCCTAGTCAAATTTTTAACACCTCATTTTTTCTACATTAAATTGTAAAATTAAATAACACGTAGAAGAAATATCGGGCAACTGATATAAGAGAATAAAATACTACGATGCAAAATAAGGGAAAAAAATATACGTCGAGGTGAGGACTTGTCTTAGGACTTATCTCATGATCTGTTCACGCTCTGACACGCTCTTAAGATGTTGCGCTTCGTGTAGCATTAGAGAGGCCTTTTCCATCTCGACATCAAAGAACTCTCCTAGCTTTGATTATAGGATGAACACTTTTCTCATCACTATTATATCAAAATTATGTAAAAAGTAGTAACGATTTGAAAGACTATTTTTAATTCGTAATTAAACATTTAAACTTAGATTAACGTTTGCGTATGGGTTAATTAAACTCGAGTGCATTTTATGAAATTAAATAGAGTTAT
The DNA here is from genome assembly GCA_034621355.1 of Mycalesis mineus. Lineage (NCBI taxonomy): Eukaryota > Metazoa > Arthropoda > Insecta > Lepidoptera > Nymphalidae > Mycalesis > Mycalesis mineus. The sequence continues at coordinate 15,191,174 of CM067892.1, forward strand.
ACGAGAGCTATAATAACAACTCCGGTCGTAATTTGTACCCTATATGCTATACTGCTGTACTTACACTCACAACTAGCTATGCTATATTTACTACCAGTCGATCGTTCTGCTGAGTAGAGAGAGATGTCACGTCAGAGATGATTTTAAACATAATAAACTTACGAGTATATCTCTTCCAAGCTCATCTTAGAGAGCCCCTCAATACGCGAATACAGTCAAAGGCTACGTAAGTACCTATAATTAAATAAAATTATTATTATAAAAAAAAAAACCTGGCTGCTTAGAAGTTATGAACTGAAAAGAGAAAAACAAGGATTACTATATCTATATAAAATTCTAAATACTTTATGGAGATGCAAGCGGGGACAAAATACTTTATTTCTGCGGGGAAAGAAAGATCTACCAAAACTACGTTTGTCCCCGCCTGCAGCACCATAAAGTATTTAGAATTTTATATAGATATAGTGATCCTTGTTTTTCTCTTTTCAGTTCATAACTTCTAAGCAGTCAGGTCTTTTGTTTTTATAATAATAATTTTATTTGAGACTTTTTAGTTTTAGCTTATGATATAGAAATGAGACACTGTACACTTGGTACACTTTTTGCCATTTTTTGTTAAAACGGCAATATAAACATGATATTATATTTATATTTTTGAAATGGTCTTTTACGAACTTTTAATTGGTACCCATATTGCTAAGATTAGAGAAAAAAATACACACATCCCCCATTTACAGCCGCTATTTCGAAAATTTATGTAGCCTATGTCACTACCACAATTTTAACGAATTCAACGACACCTCACATGCCAAAATCCGTTTAGCCGTTTAGGCAGTAGCGCGTGCCGAAGAAATGGACATATATATATATACGCTCGACAACCATAACCCTCCTTCTGACGCTGTCGGGTAAAAACAAACATATTTATAATCACATTAGTAGTAATTTTAAAATGAAACGTGTTTTCACAACGTGATTAGGTACACGTAACGAGAACACTTTTCAAAATGGCGTGTTTAAAGCTGGAGTAATTTCCGCCGTTCAAACTTTCCGCGGAAGCTTTTACAACTTTATCAAACGCCTTTCTTTGGAAAACATCTGCATTACACTCGAAAAATAAGGGCCTTGAGGGCTGGGTGAGCCGTGCGTGTTGTATCTGCGTTACTACAAAAATACTTTATAAAATTATGGCTGTCAAAGTTCTTGAACATAATTAAAAAAAAGAAAGATACCTTCAATAAATAAATAAGAAATAATCTTTCTTTTTAGGTGAAACGATTTTATAGAGCTTCACCATGCTCAAATTTAATGACCAGGAATGATGAAGTGACTTATTTTCCGAAACTTAGTGTCATTAGTCATTAGGACACTAGTCAATTCGAATAGTCTCCTGATGACTAAAGTTTATTGAATAGAGCTACCAAAGAAAACAAGATAGAGCAACAGTCGAAGAGTAAAAGCTCATCATTATTTATAGCGTTTGTACGCATATCTCTGATGAAAAGGCAACAGGATCCCGCGCCGTGCAAGATGGTTCAATAAAGTGAGACAAATGGCTCGAGTTGGTTCAATAAAGTGAGTTCTTCGGTCCCGAAATGGCCATTAACCTCCCACTGTGGGACACGAACCGACCTCGGCGGCCGACATTTATTGTTTAAATGGATACAACTTATTTAATCACACTTTGGATTTTGTTACATATATCATTAACTTACTATGCTCGGTGATTTTTTAATCAATTAGTTGGCTGCGATCTCATCTGATGTTAAGTCAACGATGAAGTCTAATAACAAGTTGTAAGAGTAACGTTTTTTCGAACCAAGTATGGTTTGATAAAACGTAACGTTTTCGATGTCATAATACTGAAACGCTATATCGTTTAACGTAATACATTTTAGCCGGTCGATCTACGAGTACGCGTTACCACTTTTATTAAAAATATGCTGAAGCCCAAGAATATAGGCTTCATCATCATGTCAACGTCTAAGCAATCCAGCTCCTTGACAATATGGGCATAATGAGAAAACTTGAAAAAACTAAGCCTTTTGAACTAGTGTGGTGATTATGCAAACCCAAGGACACAAGAACAAAGTTTGTTCTATGTTAAGAACATCAATTAAGATAAGTCGATGGTCTTATTAGTATCTTTCTTAGTCTTAGATTTACATAATTTTATGTATAAGTTTGAAGTTAAATTACTTATTATTCCAAAAGGCTAGATTTTTATCGCAATTAAGTATCGTTTGCAAGGTACTTTATATGGATAGAAAATCAATGTTCTTATTTAATGTTTAATTATCGTTTTAATAGCCGTAGTTAATAGGAGAGGAGTCAAAACGGGATTTTTGGAAAAACTAAAACTTATTTAGACTAAAATCGTCACATTTTAGAAATGCACATTTTGCTTAGTAACTAACCTACCCTGCCATGATCTGACGTGCTTATTGAGTATTTTTAATGCCATAGACGTCCCGTCCTCCCAATATAAAACCCTATGAGGGTATGCTATACTTAGCGAAGGTATGCAACAACATGAAAGGTATCTTCCCTCATGTTTAAATGCCGCGCTCAAATATTTCCAAAAATTGGCTCTTGGATTCCCTTTATATTAGTGTATAGCGTTAACAAAACAACGGTCGATGTTTTTTATTAATGTGGTCCTACTGTGATTGTCTCGTGACATTTATAAACGAACGCCAATCCGCTGAGATACTTATCGACTAATGAATCCCCGCGACCGATCGGTCGCTCTACTATCTTTTATTGTACCCATGAATTACATTTCGCTTTCGGAAAACTTTAGTGATGTGACTTATGTTTTATTGACAGTGATATATCGGTAATAAATCTTGACAAAATCGATTAAGAATGTCACAAAGTTCCAAAAGTCTATTTTGGATCTTTTCACGACTTATTTTGAAACGTAAGATAAAATTTGCTAAGTTGAGTCTATTTAATTATGACATCTATAAAACCCAATTGAATATAGTGATCTACCAACTTAAGCGTGTGTAAATCTTTGACATTCACATATATATGTATAACACACAAATAATTTCTGAACTCCCTAAGTACTACTATACCTTACCTATCTAACTATAGAGATAGTATGTAATTGAGTGACAAACATTCAAATATCCAAATGTACTTTTTATAGTATCACCTTTCGTAATTTAAATGGCAAAGTATAAATAGACATCGATACACAAATAAGTGAACAACACTAGTTACCGACTGAAGCTCGTCGAGAGGTTGTACTTTCAGACAATGATAAGAGAAATAAATGATATTTCACAATGATGATACTCCGCCTTCGCCGGGCTGCCTCTATCCAATTTAATACTGATTCGAAGTACTCAATGAATGGACTGCTCGAGTTTATGTGAGTGCTTTAAAATATTATCGATAAAAGAAATAAATATAGGAACGTTTCTTTTGCACACACTACAGTTTGGATAAGTGGTGTTTTGTTACGAATTGGTTATGGCTGTGGAGAAAATTTGTTAACAAAAGGAATCTTGTATAGTTATATAATTTACTTATTCGGAAAATTGGCTTTGTAAATGCAAATTGTAGAATTATCATTACCTGTGACTAGTTTAGTTTCAGAGTAATACATACATTTAAGGATTTTCGTTTAGGTTCGTATATTTTCAGCGGAAAATATCAAATTAACTATTTGAACTTCCACGAAGTAAAGTCTGCTTAATCCAATGTTTAAAGGAACATTGTGTATCATTCTAACCGATTTATAAAATAAACAAATGTTTGGATAGTTTAAAAATATTTTAAACATTATAAAGTCGCAGGATGCAGTCGACACAAGATCTAGATATATCAACATTATCAAGAAGATGTTCTTAGATCACATAACTCAAGGTCAGATTACTTTGAGGTTAAATGTCAATTGTCGACGACTGGATTAACAGTATTAATGACTTTTTTACCTAAAAGAAGTGACATAATATTTTAAGACCATCAAAATGATATAAATAGGTACAAATAACGAAAACACGTTTGGAAATTTATTACGGGCCGTGTCGGAGAACTCATAACTCAATAAGGAAGGTCCGCCTCCCTGGGCCGGATTTTGGACCAACATTTGACGAGATTTACCGTTCTGATTTCACAGAAGTTACCCAAAGGAAAATTAGGTTTGCCAAACTTTTGTTCAATACATATCGCTTTACAGTAATAATTATTGCCCAAAATCGGTAACTTGAGTTGACATCTACAAAGTTTTGAAGTCCCGCTCGGATTTCCGTAAAATTTAATTTGATAACCGACTTCGTAAATCAATGCGAATTATTTACTTACAGTGACCCCTGAATGTGTATTTTATTTTGTTTATGTTAGATAAATCGAAATTTTGTGTTTAAATTACCGCGAGAGATGTACATATTTCTTTAAAAATATTAAAGATCTTTATCTTTATAATCTTTATAATCTTTATTGGTTAAACATAATCCGTTTTAACAATAGTAGTAACTTGAAGCCTTCTTTTGGGCATGTTGGTGCCTGTGCCAGAAGACCCCACTCTTCCATAACTAACATAATATTAATTTATGTCTAACTATAAACTTATTTTAAAAATACATAATTATGTAGATGTATGTGTGTTTGTGTGTGTGTGTGTGTGTGTGTGTGTGTGTGTGTGCTTGTGTGAGCGTATGTGCGTGGTCTCATTTTATAATTTCTAAAAGCTCCTCGATCTTATCATAATTTAAAGTTTTTAGCCATGCAGTTGTGGTTTTTCTGCAATTTTGTTTTGTTTGGTTATAAATACCTGTTTTGTTATTTACTCTATTATATACCATAGCAGCCCTCCCACCAAACTGCATTCGGCCAAAACGTGTTCTTGTTTTAGTTATTTTTACGATACTATTATTTAATCTTCTTTTGGTTACCTTATCTGGGTCAAAAATAGTGGATTGGTGTATTTTTAAAACTAAATGCAATACGTAAAGTTTTCTGACACTTAGCATGTCACATAAGTTATACAGTTCATCTGTAGCAAATCGATATGGTTTAAAATATATAGTCTTTAGTAACGCACGTTGAGCTCTTTCTACTTCTAGAAACTTTATTTTAGATGCTCCACCCCAGACTGGAATGCAATAATTTATAATTGATTGGGCTAGTGCAAGGTATATTTGTTTTAGAAGTTTGTCATTAGCAACATGCCTTAATTGTTTAAAAATCCAAATTAACTTTCTGATTCGGACGCTTACCAATTCTACTTGTTTATGCCAAGAAAGCCGCTGATCCAATATAATCCCCAAATATTTGGTTTGGTCCAGTTTAGCAATAATAGGACAGCTACAGTTGCTGTTTGATACAATACCACATTTATGAATTTGCACACCAAAGTTTTTTTTGTCGGGTTGTGTTTTTGTATTTATAGAAAAGCATATGAAGTTAGTCTTTTCAGTATTAAGTGTTAATAGGTTAGTTCTTAACCATGCAGCAACCTTAGTCATGCCTATTTCCGTCAAATTGCGAACAGTTTTCCAGTCCATACCAGTGAATACTATTGCAGTGTCATCTGCATATGCAAATACTCTGGCTCCACTGATGTCCAAATTAAATAAATCATTGATGTAGATAAGGAATAGTGTGGGCCCAAGCACGCTTCCTTGTGGCACGCCAAAGTTAACACTTGAGTCTTTGCTATAGTATTCACCAATTTTTACTTTCTGTGTTCTTTCAGTTAGGTAACTTTTAAATAATTGTAAAGGTGTACCTCTAATTCCTGCTTTCTCTAGTTTGTTTATAAGTATAGGAACAGAGACGGTGTCAAAGGCCTTTTTTAAATCTAGAAAAACTGACAGACATTTTTTTCCATCGTCTAGTTGTTCAGTTATAAAAGAGGTTAAGGAAGTTACTGCGTCTTCAGTAGATTTTCCTTCTCTGAATCCAAATTGTGAATTTGATAGTAAGTTATATTTGCTAAAGAAGTTAAGTAATCTTTTATTTAACAGTTTTTCTATTATTTTTGATATTGACGGTAGAACTGATATTGGCCTGTAATTGCAGACATCGTCCCTGTCTCCACTCTTATACACAGGAGTTATAACAGATTTTTTTAAGGCTGCTGGAAAAATGCCTTGATTAAAACACAAATTAGCTAAGTGGACGATTAAAATAATTTCAGAAAACTGGTAGGGATCTTATCCCAACCGACAGCGCTATTTGACTTAAGATTCATCAGTACATTTAGAACTTCCTCATTAGTTGTGTCAAGCAACACCAAAGATGTAAGCGGGGGTTTACAAATTATTCTTGAGTCTTTCACATGATCAGATTGTTCAAGAATATTTACGGCTAGTTTCTTTCCTATGTCTACAAAGTATTCATTTACATGGTTAACTGACTCGATAGGAGTGGGTTTTAATTCTAGAAGATTATTTAGGGACATATTTGGTTTCATGTATGTTATAAGTTTTATATTAGACCACAGTTTTTTGTTGTTAGTGGTAGCCAATAGTTCTCTCTCATATTTGTTGAGTTTTTTAATCAATTGGTTACTTTTTTTTGGAGATTATTCCTGTTTCTGATACATCTTAGAATGCCAGGGGTCATCCAAGGTTTAATAGTTCGGTTCTTTTTTGTTATATTTACTTTGTTTGTGTTCTGAGCTAAGGCTTCTGATATTTTATTTATTAAACAGTCTATCACTTCACTGGGATTACTACAAAATAATAATTCGTTAAGATTTTTATCAGCTAAAGTCTTTAGGGCACTATTAAAGTCAGTTATTGTTTTAGTTTTATTAGCTTTATTTGTAATTTTAACTTTAGAAAGTTTTAAGAATAGCAAAGAATGATCAGTTATAGACGTATTCAAATTAGCAATATGTGCAGACACTTTTTCTTTATTGATTTTTAACATAAAATAAAAAGGTATGTCCTGGCATTAATCCATGAGTAGTTAACATATTAATATAATTTTGTCTGTTATTACGTTCGTAAGCTTGTTCAGTCGATGTCGGTATAATATTTATATTAATATCTCCAGTTAGGGTGATACAGGTGTATGATTTTAAAGACTCTAAATATGAGTCAAGAGAATTTATAAACATATCAGCATTATTATTAGACGGTGATCTATATATACCTATGATTACATTGTTATTAACTTTTATTTCTATGCAGGAAGCATCACATAATTTAATTTCTTTTACTGTAGCCTTAATATTATTGGTAACATAGGCCACGACCCCATCATTTTTATTTATATGATTTCTAGTTTGAAATGTAGAGTATTGAGAGATGGTAGGAATAGGTTTTTTAGAGTTAAGTTGACTTTCTGTAAGTATCAATATGTCAGGTTGAAATGATAAAGATGATAAGGTCAATTGTAGATCATGAAAATTACTATATATGCTTCTTATGTTTTGGCAGAAAATTTTTAAATCGTTTTTTTGGATGTGAATATGATTGGATAGTTTATCAATATCACATTGTATAGCCTGAGCAATATTTGCGTTGTCTATCTCGTTTATAGTATTAAGTGACCGATCCATTTTGATATTACAATGACTAGAAATGTATCCTGTAAACTGTGTTTAACTGCTACAAAATTAAAAAAGTAAGTAAAACTGTTAACTAAATATTGAAAGTATATTATAGGTATTAGCATAAATAAAGTTCGAGGAGTATAATATATGAAATGTTGAGTCAGTGTGTATTTGTATGAGTGCAGAAGAAATGAGTATTTTATAAAATGAAAATCTATTCTAACAGGACTAACTAAATAAAATGAAATCTTTATACAAAAATAATGTTCTAAAATAATCGCACGCTGCTGATTATAGCCACACTTATTAATGTCCAGTCACGCTCCCTGTGTCAGCTGATGTACCTGAGCCTCAGACTTAACTAAAATAATTGGGGAGTTATCCTCTTTCCTTAGGTAAACTTTCCCATACGCAGTCCAACAGTATTTATATTTCTTGGTCCTGACCAAATCTCGCGCCAGAAAATACAAGCGGGAACCTTTAGCAGTCAGCTGTTCCGAGACAAATATTGGCACGTCTGGTTTCAAGTGACAGCCAACGTGTTTGGCAGATAGCTTCGTTTTATGCTTGTAGTTAAAAGCTTTACTCATTTTCAAAAATTCAGTTTTCAAGATAGTGGAGGATGTTTCGACTATAATAGGCGTATTATGCTCGTCTTTCTTACTCCGTACTCTATATACATCCTTGATGTCACTTTTCTCCATTTTACAATTTACCGAATTCGATAAACTAAGTACCATATCAATGAGATTCTCTTTCGATTCCCCACTCATTTTTGGTACGTTTTTTATTTCAATATTTGACTTGCGCGCAGACATTTGTAAGTCTTCAACCTTATTTTCAAGGACTGTTATATAGTCTCTGTCCTTCTTGGACTGGCTCTCAAGTTGCTCAATTTTATTTTTGAAAGATTCGTTTTGAGCCGTCAGAAATGCGATAGACTTTTCAATGTTTGAGTTACTTTCACGAATTTCCGTCATCACAAGGCTCATCTTTTTTATTTCTTTTTGTTGACTGTTCATGAGTGAAGATATGAATGCCTTTATATCAGAGCTATCTTCCTCCTCCTCCCTTCTACGTTTAATACGGGCACAAACAACTGTTGGAGGCGACTTATACATATCCATTTGATTTAAATCAGATTCTGAAAGTGATTTGTCCATACTTGCAAAGTACTAAGTTAATAAATTGCTAAGCAGTATCGCTTCAAAAAGATAAAGTCAATAAATCTTGCTGGTCACATCCACTATGCAGTGAGGACAAAAAATTATGCCAAAGGATAACTGCCGCAAGCGAGCGCTATACGCCACGGGTGAATAGTAGCGACCTCACTTATAAGTTTATAATGGACCAAACAAACAAGTCTTTCTAATATTAAATGTACCAGGCATTCATAATACGTAGCGGATAGTTCTCTTATATTAGTGTATAGTTTGCTTACACGCAGGCGCAGGTAACACACCGAGGTCTCCTTACATTTGCTGCGATCGAAGGATTCATACAAAAGTTAGTGCCGTCTGGTATAACGTGACCTCCAAACTAAGAGAATACAGAGAGGTCTACTGACACTGGTCGGTATCGACGATGTTATATATAATCTCTTTCCGTCCAGTATAAATTGGTCTCCAAGATAAGAATCCTGTCTTCTTTATCTTAGTGAGCGATTGGTGAGTCTGAGTGAGATAGAAATCAGATCTCTTGATACTGTTGTGTAGGTAAAATGAATCAGATCTCTCACCGAGTTTGTATCGCCACTCCAGCTGTCCAGCACGATGTAAATATGTTATCTTAATATTTTATGCACTCCTAATATTTTGATTCGATTTTTCAGTTTTAAATTTAAAATTATTGTTGTTTAATTAAAAGCGATAAAGATTTTAGACGCGTTTACTCTTGACAGAGGTCCGGGGGGAAGAGGGAGGGGAGAGGGATGCACATAAATTTCCAGAATAATCTGGCAAATCACATATACACAGAGAATATAAAATTAATCTTGGTTAGAGTATTAACTATGTGCTTTGTGCATTAAGAGAATTTTCTAGGCATAATTTAATTTTAAGACCAAATAGGTAAATACGCTTTCTAATTTAATAAGTCACTTATTTTTAAACTTAATTAGCTAAGTGGGATAGGGACGTGAGATCCTTAACTTTTAAGCTCAGAGCTGTTGTTAGAGCTTTAATAAGAATTAAAAAGTAATAAGCTCACTATTATTGTACTCAAACCCAAAATCTCATGAAAGCCACATAACCACTGGACCAACAAAACGGTTAAATACGTAAGGGATAGTAATAGTTCTGCGTCTATCTAAATTAAATTTCCCTACCCTCCCACGAGTATTAATTCGGAAAATTAATAACAATTTCGGAGATAGGTTAATTGAGGTGTACACTAAACTCGTACATTCAAATATAATTAATAAATGTTGACCACAGACGTCGCCTGTCTGCGGTCAGGGGCTAATAGCCATTTTGGAGACAAAGAACTCACTTTATTGGGGCAATTTCACCCCATTTGTTACGATTCCGCACGCCACTGCGCGACGTGAGATTTTGTACAAAATACGGGGATCCACCTAAGTAAATAATAATGTTCTTTTCAGGGCCATTCTCTCCTTGAGACTTAATGTCTATATAGGAGACTTCTCAGGGCCATTCTCACCTTGTGACTAAGCATCTACAGAGGAGATATTTTAGTGCACACGTAATTTTTGTTCTCTTCACAATTTTTAGCCTATTGTAGATATTTTTTTTGGATTATAACACAATAATGTGTACACTTAATTATAATTTCGTTTGAAGATGCACCTACATTTTCATTTATACCATTATATAAATATTGAATAGAAGCAGGTTTTACTTTTGCGGAAGATCAGTATTTATTTTGTTATAATTATAATTTACTATTTTGCTTTTTTCTGTGAAAAACCGTCAAACAAAGTGAATTCGCAATTGCACATTGTAGAGTTAACATCTCCTGAGGATGCTCCTGCTTCGGAGTGACAGTAAGTAAACAGTATTTGTTGGATCTGACTATTCACTTGGATTCGTCGGCATTTGGCGGAAAATAGTAAAATAACTTATAACTATGCAATAAAAAAAAATTAAGGCAGCCTTAATTACATAATCTTTTGAATCGAAATTAGCCCTTCTAACTTCCACTATATAGATACCGAAATCTGATTCCAAGAACATGCTTTAAAATCCGATGTTAATGAAGTTGTGTAATCCTCCTGATATGGGCTCTTTACTTTGTTCAATGAGATATTATCAATATTTAACATCGTTAGGTAACTTTAATTAAGATGTGATAATATCGGCCAATAAAGTTCCTTTAATATGGTTTTACCCTCCTTAATAAACGTAAATTACTAATTTAAGATATCATTAGCTAAACTGTGTAATATACCTACGTTACGGAACTTTAGACTTTTATGTGTTGTTCCTAAAATCTAAATAAACCCTAGATGAGGTTGATCCTAGTAGTTAATGTTAATGTAGCCAGATTTGAATCTTAGACCCTTATCTTAGAACACTAACCACTTGACAAATTATCACACTTACAGAATTTATATCAGAATATAATACTTAATTTATTCATCATTATCAGCCTATTAACGGCCCACTACAGGGCCAGGCCTCACTCCGTAAAGGAGAGAGGATATGGAGCGTACACCCACCACGCTGCTCCAATGCGGGTTGGCGGGCTTAGGGTGATAATGTTCCATTTATTAACGATCACTATCAGACGTTGATGATAGTGGCCGGGACCGACGGCTTAACGTGCTCTCCGAGGCACGGGGGTGTAACACCTCCAACTTCCAGACTCCAGGCTTGGAATGTACTGAACATTTCATAGAAGAATGAATAGGCTCAGAATTATTCCATGACCCGACCCAGGGATTGAACCCAGGACCTCGTGATCGAAGCCACATAGGCTAACCACTAGACCAACGAGGACTTAATTTATTATAAGAGCATTAAACATTCCACTCTGAATAAAATAAATATTTAAAATGTACACCTTCACCTTATTGCGAATGAACTACTTAGAGGGAGTTTATTTTTCTTGTAAGAAATAGAAAAGAGGATTAAATATTTTAAATTCCTTTGTAAAATAAATATGTTCACTCAGACTGCATGTTGTCTTTTCTTTTTTATTTTCTATAATGAAAATATATCAAAGCAAATGAGCATGCGTGTCACTTAATATTAAGTGATTTCCACCGTCCATATTTGCTACACCAGAGACACTGCTAATATCTTGCCGGCCTTCGAGGAATTGGTTTATTCGTACCTTAAATACCCCCATGAGAAAATTTACAGTAAATGCCGCAGCAGGAAGTTGATTCCATAGTTTACAAATGTGGAGGAAAAGCTGGAGGAATAGGATAGTGATGATTGATTAGTTATTTTTCAATTTTCCACGAAAGACTGATGCAGTAAGGCATCATCCAGTCATACAGATCTAACAAAGAATCTTAGACGTAACTGTTGTTTTCTGAAACCAAAAAATCTTCAGGAACTGTGGACTCTACAATATCCAAATGCGCAGTCAAACTGCATAGTATATTTATTTTAGAGTCAATATTTTATGTAGATTCTCCAGATTCAGAATAAATTGTGGGTATCCATTGAATTTTTTTGTCGAATCTGACCGAGAATCCAATTACATGGATTACAATCTTCATAGCTTCGATTCTCGGTATTTTGCTAAAAAGAGCAAAATTAATTAAATGAACTAAATGATTACCTACTTTAAATTATTTTATTTATCTGTACATATATTTAAGTTTTCCGAATTCTTCAATAAATGTTAATTTAAGAATGATTACTATTCATAATACATTTCCACAATGTTACGCCTGCTTCAATATTCTTAATATTTAAATGAAGTGTACAGGTGTTCATCCTTACGTCCTTCTTATTGCACTGGCAATCATGTTCCACAAATGTATGACTTGGTGTTATTATAAGACTTGGTGTTATTTTTAGACGAATTCATAACTCTCTTAATGTAAAATAAATAAATAATTATTTAAGTTTTCGCTTACAAAACTCTACTAACACTAAATAAATAAATAGTTATTTACCTTATCCGACCAACGTGTGGCTATTTACTAAAGCGAACAAGTTATACTTTTATTTTTACTCATAAAATTCAACTCAGTGAAAATCTGAGCGGACTACCGCACCAAGCATTAAAACTTGCGCCGTAAAATCTTTTAAATAACAGCAAATACATTCAGTTTATTTGCCTTACATGAAACTATCGAGCGCGCTGAATTGCTTTCTGAAATTGCTAAAGCAATTTCAAACGACTTGTTATTTATTTATTTGCTTTGACATGTCAACAGCGTTAATGCACAAAAAATACGATAATGTTTAGTGGAATACGCGTACCATAAGATTCATAGCACAAAGGTCGGCACATAGTATCTGGCAACAAACAGCGCTTTTGTTACTGTAAAATTAATATTGAAAAACTGTTATTAAAATGAAAAATCTATGATTTTTCGTTAGTTTGGAAAATTGGTAATTTTATAGATTTTGATTTGCTCTTTTGAATTATGAACTTTGCTGTCTCATAACTTCGTGGCTTGTTCTGCTATTTTGAAATAATGGTGATTATAATTTTTAAAGTTACGGATTTTTTTGCAGATTTATCCTTTATGGAACAATTTATGTAAGGTTCGATCTCCGCCCGCTAAACAGATTTATTGAGAAAAAATTTTCATTTCTCTAAAAATTATACACTACAAGTTAGCCCTTGAATGTAATGACACTTGGTTGAAACTAGATGCAATCTAAAATATAAGCGCGTTGACTTAGCGGGAGGAGGTTGAAATACACCTTTTTTTCGGTTACTACACACCATCGTACAGGAACGCGAAATCACTTGACGGGTCGTCTTTGTCAGCAGGGTAGTAACTTACCACGGCCGAAGCCTTTCATCAAGGATTAAAAACGATTTAACTATAAGCCCTTACAATTTTTGCACCTATTACTGTATCTTTAAAACAATATCTATATTAGTACCGAACGTTACGAGAATCGTCTCTACTCCACAACGCAAACAAACATTTTAAATTAGAGCAATCCTCAGAACGAAAGCGAGATAGCAATCTTTCCAATATTGAGGGTATAACTTTAATGACAAATCTCGAACGAAGTTATAAGTGCAAGGCAGCTGAGCCGTCGCATCGCTATAAATCTCTATTCCTCACAAAGAACGAAGCGAGGACAATAATTGTCTGGAAATCCATTTTCAGTTGCCGCCGCTATGCTGTTCCGAAGGTGCATCGGTGAGCTTACCGTTGACACTAATGGCTTAAGATGTTTCTCTTCATTATATCTTGAATTTAATAATGGGTTTTAATACTGCAGTATTATTGAGTTCGATTTAGGCATGTATACTGTAATTTCATGGTTGATCGTTGGTTATAAGGAAACGGACGTTAAACAGTGGGTTCCAGCTCTTATTCTTGCTATGAAGTATCTTTATCTCACAAAATTGTAAGTAGCTTGTCGGGAAATCCGTTTTGTGTTGTCACCACTCTTCGTCGCTGTTCCGACGACGCATCGACGAGTTCGCCGTTGATACAAATTGCTTACGATGTTTCTGTTCCTTATTTCTCTTTATTTTATTGTTTACTTTATTTTCGAAATTGCAAAGGCTCAGGTCAGTTTAGAAATGTTTACTCTAATTTCCTTATTGATCCAACGGTGCTTCTTATCTTATTTTAGACGACCTCCGTGGCGCAGTGGTATGCGCGGTGGATTTATAAGACGGAGGTCCGATTCTGGCTTCGATTCCCGGCGGGGCAGATTGAGATTTTTCTTAATTTGTCTTGGTCTGGCTGGTGAGAGGCTTTCGCCGTGGCTAGTTACCACCCTACCGACAAAGACCATCGTATCGCCAAGCAATTTAGCGTTTCGGTACGATGTCGTGTAGAAACCGAAAGGGTGTGGATTTTCGTCCCACTCCTAACAAGTTAGTCCGCTTCCATCTTAGACTGCATCGTCACTTAACATCAGGTGTGATAGCAGTCAAGGGCCTACTTGTAGTCAATAAAAAAAATAAAAAAAAACGGTTATAAATCTTTATTCCTCACAAAGAGCCGGGCGAGGACAGCAATAATTGTGTAGAAATCCATTTTGTGTTGCTACTACTGCGGAGTCCCCGTCTAAGCATCGGCAAGCTCGCCGTTGGTACAAATCGCTTACGATGTTTCTCTGCTTTGTTTCTCTTCGTTACATTTTGTACTTTGCTTTCTTTTAAAAAGCTCCGAAGGCTCGGTTCATTTAAGGAAGGTATAGATGTACTATAACTTTCGTGGTGGTGGATGGTTATGATAGTGCAATGGAGGTGATTATGTTAGCATGTTGGTCATGAGGTCCTGCCTTTCTGGATTATATTTCTGACGCAGGGTTAAATTTTGATATCAGTTTCATGTATATTAATTAAGTTGTTACATTTTTTGACGTGACAACGTCTTACAATTCGATAGAGCCGGCTGCACGCACGAAAAAACATGACGTCATGCGTCGTTACCTCGCTTTGAGGCATTCCATGTAAGGCTTGAAGTGCAAGCGAGAGCGCGGAACGAGCGACAAAGAAGCACAATCGGCCTTTGCGTTCGGCAACGTTCGACATCCGTCTATTAAATATAATTATTAAATATATTAATTTTAAATTAAAAATTAGTATATTTATAAATTAATATATTTATTATAAATTTCAAATATAAATTTATAAAATCAAAATCAATTATTTTATTAATTTAAATTAATATTTATAAAAATATACTTATATTAAAAATTTTAATAACCAATTAAATGCTATTATTCTATCAGTATTTTCTTAAGACATTGTTACGTTCAACTATCGTCAGTAAACCGACTTTACAGACAACCGATATTTTTTTTCTAAAAGCAATTGCCTACTTAGTTTCTTTTCAGCTCTCCTCGATAAATATACAGGATTTTTAAAATTAGTTTATTTTCAGTAGAAAATAAATTAATTTGAAACTGTATATATACTAAGAAATGCACTACCTTCTCAGACTTTATCATCACTAACCATAAGGCGTAAACACAATCAATTGCTCAGGTTGCCACTGATAAGCAAAAATACACCTAAAAATCGAGTGGTTTCGCAAAATTGAGGCAAATCTCAACGTTGCAAACAGGAATTTGCATCCTAAATTCACCAATTGATGTATTTGCAAACCTTGGCAGAACCTATATTACACCGTTGACAATTTTCATAAAGAAATATAATACAATCATAAAAATCCTATTATTTAATGTGTCAACAATCTTGGACCTTTATCACGAGATTACCATCATGTTGAGTTAACTGTCAATGTTCCAAATGTTTGACATTTTTTGGGTTAATCAACATGTTTAAAAATAAAAAAATGAGCGAAAATTATTTAATAAGCCTTAAAAGATTATATATTATATCATATCATATTATATTATATATAAGATTATATATTTTATATTATATCTTCTAATCGTAGATATAATGTAGGGCCCGTATCCATCACACTACTCCAATACGAGTTAGCCAAGAACCAAACATTATCACACTTAGCTAGAGTGATATTTAATGTATAATTCAACGATCACTATCGAATGTTAATGATACCTTGTAATAATCGGGAATCAATTTCCTAACTCCGGACTGGTATCTTTTATAAAAAAATGTGTGCGTGAACTAAGTACACTCGTTAGAAGTGAAACTAACTAACTTACTTATCAACATTAAAGTATTAGAAAAATTGATACCATAATTACACCCACGTGTTAGTGTATTGAAAAATACAATCAAAAACTGAGGTTAATTTTAAATAACGTGGAAAAATAAATACCATAATTACACCAAGTATTAGAAAAAGAAATGTAATCACTTACTTTTTTTAGAAATTCACTGGAATTAGCATTAAAATAAACCTTTTGATTTTGCTGATCACTTCCATATAACATATATATATATATTTATCACGTCACTTCCATAAGTCAAAGATGGCGCGTAACGGAAAAATGTGACGCGTAACGAAAAAATGTTACACTAAAATTTTTTTCCAACCCTGATAAAGAAGTTTTACTTCAAAAAGACAAGACTAGCTCAATATTTAACAACCCGACCCTGGTCTTGAAACCCATGACCTCGTGATCTGAAACCAAATAAGCTAACATCTGGACCAACAATTATGATCAGTTACAATAACATTTTGACGCGGGTAATATACAAGTACCAGTACATGCGAGCTGCTTTGAAGTTTGCTGCCGTCACCAAAAAAGAAAACAAATTGAGTTACAAACTAATTCTGAGTATAAACATCTGCGAACGGTACTCGTGGAGCTTCACGTTTCTTTGCAACAAAATGGATTACCCACTGGCGAGTGTTATTAAAACTAGAACATAGAAAACTCTTTTTAAGAAGCATTACGGAGAACTTGTTAGGGAAAATACTTTGGATACTGTACTACTAATGGTAGCAAAATATTTTGGATTCTTAAAGTTAAATAACTATAAAAAGAAGTTTTCGAGTTTTATTTTTGTATCTCCTTCTTTTAGTGAAATTTTTTACGGAAGTTGGCGATCGTAAGGGTTAATTTGTAATATATATTGTATTGAACCTCTGGCGTAAGTTATAAAGCTAGAATATACGTCTACTTATCTTACTGTTGGTATTCGCACTATAATATGACCCAGGTATTTGAGCTTCCTACTTTGCATACTGTTTTGTCGTAGATGTATATTTATATATTTATATTTACTCTAGACATGGTAATATGAACTGTAAATTATATTATTTGTATTTTCCAAGAACCACTGCTGCGTTTCTTGCCGGCTCTTCTCAGTAGTATTTGCTTTCCGAGCCGGTAGTAATATCACTAAAAGTGGTTGCATAAAATATTTACGTATAACAGCATAAATCATTTAGGTAAAAGTAGGATTGACTTGAATTAAACTGGGTTTAAGTTCCTTTTAAATGTCCTCTATAGATAAGATATACACGTCCGCCTTATCAAAGTACGTAAAGTGAAAAATTCTGATTATGTCACGTACTTTCATGTTTTTTTTTTAAGTAGAACAAAAATCGCTATGTGGTGAGTTTATACGCGGTAGAAGTGGGTGCGAGGGGTATACCAGCGAAGTCTCTCTACAACCTGCTAAAAGACCTTGGCCTTACTAGAAGTGCAGTAAGCTCCATATTGGAACGAGTGTCCAAAGCTGCTCTAGTAGGGTCCTTCCGAATTTGGCTGGGCAAGGAGAATAACTTGAACAGAGGAGGTGAGTGTTGACGCGCGTCACTAAGGGTACCCTTAAACCTACACCCGTGTCACAAGTGTCGGGCTCTGTTCGGAGTTTTTCTTTCAACCACGCGATGGACCCGGCACCCGCATGGTGAATCCATGGAATGCTAAGATATTCGTCTCTGGAATACTAGAAGATTTTCTAAATTGATACAGGTTTGACTATTTTGAGGCTTTGGCCGTGACTAACGACTTAAACCTCCTACGGGCAAAGACGTACCACCTGTGATTTAGCGTTACAGTACGAAAAAACAGATAATTTCACCTACTGCAGCTATTAAGAACGCTGTTAGAGCGGTGTGAGTGGCGGTCGCTGTTTAGAAAGCAGACTATAAATTCCAGCTCCTTACAATAGTTACACAGATTGCACCTGGGAGCTGTCCCGGAGCTGTCCCGGTACTGTCTTAGTCTAAACTTGGACGAGATAAATCCCTGAAGTTCCCCGTCGTGGCCAACAAACGACAAATTGAGTTATGGGGCTGTGTACGGACGCCTGCCATGGAAGCGTCATTTTTCTTCGTATAAAAGATCTTTTTAAAGAAATAAAATTATTTTTATTATAAAAGTTCACTTGCGATAATCAAAAACTGTGTGTTCCTTGATTATTAAAAAAATTGGTTGTCTGTAAAGTCGGTTTACTGACGATAGTTGAACGTGACAATGTCTTAAGAAAATACTGATGGAATGGTAGCATTTAATTGGTTATTAAAAATTTTAATTTAAGTATATTTTTATAAATATTAATTTAAATTAATAAAATAATTGATTTTGATTTTATAAATTTATATTTTTAAATTTATAATAAATATATTAATTTTTAATTTAAAATTAATATATTTAATAATTATATTTAATAGACGGATGTCGAACGCTGCCGAACGCAAATGCCGATTGTGCTTCTTTGTCGCTCGTGCCGCGCTCTCGCTTGCACTTCAAGCCTTACATGGAACGCCTCAAAGCGAGGTAACGACGCATGACGTCATGTTTTTTCGTGCGTGCAGCCGGCTCTATCGAATTATAAGACGTTGTCTCGTCAAAAGTAAATCTCACGAACATCTCGTCGAGCACCACACCTTCAGTTCGACAGTCCAATTCGACATATAAGTCATTTGATCACATTCTGTTACATCCGCTTTGCAACCATTGTACATCGGTTTCAATACTAACGATTTTTACGACATACTGGTAGTGATCGTTAAATAATAATCAAATAAATTCGCCAATCCGCATTGAAGCAGGGTGGTAGTATAAGATCCAAATGTCATTTTTAATAAAGAGGTATGCCTGGCCCTATACTGGGCTTTTATTAGGCTATGAAGGATAACTGGCGGTATAGATGCTGAACCTTATAAGCTTATTATATAATTATACTGGCTTTTTTTTATCGAGTACAGGTTGGCCCTTGACTGCTATCATACCTGATGTTAAGTGATGATGCAGTCTTAGATGGAAGCGGGCTAACTTGTTAGGAGTGGGACGAAAATCCACACCCCTTTCGGTTTCTACACGACATCGTACCGGAACGCTAAATCGCTTGGCGATACGTCTTTGCCGGTAGGGTGGTAACTAGCCACGGCGAAAGCCAGCCAGACCAAGACAAATTAAAAAAAATCTCAATCTGCCCCGCCGGGAATCGAACCCAGAACCTCTGTCTTATAAATCTACCGCGCATACCACTGCGCCACGGTGATCGTCAAATTATATTCCTTTAGACCGATTCATAGCAATACTGTTTGGCAGAAGGAATACCTAAGCAGCAGCAATTCTTCACCGAATAAGCTCTGTTTACATCTCGCTATTTAACTTTTTTAGGCGTAATGATATTCTGTCAAACATATTATGTATTTCTTCTTCATCATCAGCCAGCTTCAATGGCCTAGCGCAAAAACCTTCCTTCTGTATCTTCTATGATATATATGATAATTTTAATTCCAAGAATCGAAATCTTAACTTTTTCTCCGAAATAGAGGGATAATATATGGCTATTTAGAAGTTATTAGAAGAAAGATAAACTCATATTTTGAACCCAGGACCTTAAAAACCACTGAACTTACGAAGAAGTTTACAAACATTCATAAAAACAGTATTTTTCATTTCAATAAAAATATCATAGCATTTTTATAATTTGTCGTCGTCATCGGCTGGTGCGGAGGCTTAAGTGCCCGGATTGCCGAGGCGCGGGTTCGAATCCTATCGGTGCTGCAATTTTTTTAAGCGTATTGCAACAAGCATTACTTTAAAAAAAATGACTTTTTGAAATATCATGCTTGAAAAAAAAATTTTGGAGGTGTGGATTTCATCCTTCTCCTGGCAACAAGTTAGCCCGCTTCCACGTTAGACTGCTCAAAATTGTTTTCAATTATGTTTTTGACATCAGGGGTGTTAGGTTTTTTCGTTACGGAATTCTGTGGTCTCACGTTGAAGGCCGGATAAAAAAAAAATCGTTTTTTATTTCAATTTTGAGTGTCATCTTAAGGAGAAATGCTCAAAAGAGCGTCAGGCTCAAATATTCCGGGTATCCATAACTCAATAAGAAGGGTTCAAACCCTATCGTCCCGGACTTCGAACAACACTCGATGAGATTTACTCCTCGATTTCACAAAACTTACCCAAAGGAAAATTAGTTTTCCTCAAACTCTTATCGCTATCAATAAACATGATAATTTTTCATTCTTAAATAGATAATTATTTCGATGATTTATGATAGTCAAATTTAATTACCTACTTACATAAAATTTAGTCGGTTTAAATAATCTTTGTAAATGTCATAAAAATCAAGAGGAAAAATATGACGAAAAATAATTTTTGAACATTGTAGATACCTCGATTTTGTTTATGTTTTTGTGTTGTCGTTTGTTATTTATGCACGGCTCAACGGGTGAACAATCTATAAAAGCCAAAATCAATGTGGAAAGAATATCAACAAATAAATTTAAAAGGAAGGTAGAAATGCAACACATTTCATGTCTAATAAATTTAAAATTATATATTTTTTAATCTTATTTAAAAGATATTAAATATATAAATTAGTTTTAAGCTTACTAATCTAATTTATTGTCATGAATTCGTCTTTAACAAGTTAATTAAAAAAAAAAGACGTGGGGCACTCGGAGACTGCCGCGGTAAAGCTATTGCATAGCATTTTTTATCAACTTATGTTTACCTACCGACGTCATCGGGACCATGGCCTAGCAGTGAGGCGCTCTAAGTGCTTGAATAGTTTTTTTTTCAAGCGTGATATTTCAAAAAGTCATTTTAAAAAAAAAAAATGCGGAACCGACGGGATTCGAACCCGTGTCTCTCTGGCAATCCGGGCACTTAGAGCACCTTACCGCTAGGCCACGTTTCCCGATGACGTCGTTGCCGAAATTGTGCTTTTGATATTATGTTTTTGATACTCAGGGGGTGTTAGGTTTTTTCGTTACGGAATTTCTGTATTCGGTCTCCACGCTCAAGGCCCGCGATAAAAGCTATGCAATAGCTTAAAATCATTTTAAATTTGTTTATTGATAAGCATTCTACATCGAGTTTGGCTTTAGTATAGATGGGCAGAGAGATAGATTATACTCTGGTATAGCACACAAGTTATTTTTATCCTAATATTCTTCTATTATAGGCATAAATAATACATAAATAAAACCGCGGGGCACCGCTAGTTTATAACAATAAATGTCATAATGTCACCCTAACAACAAGTAGTGTAAATTTGAATCGATAAAATTAGGAGGAAAACGTTATCAAAGATTATTATAAATATCAATGCTTCTAAACAGTAATAAGATAATATCAATTATAAAAATAATTTATAACAAGGAAATTAGTATACCTACTGCCTCTGGATCGATGTAGTATAAAAATACTTCAAGATGCTGCTGTTCTGCTTTTAGACCAGTGTGGCTAGTGTAAGATTTTACCGCGTCGATATCGAGAACAGTAAACGCAAATTTTATATGACACTGACACTCACCCATTTGAGTTTTCTCTCGATACTGCCAGGGGCGCTGCTTCAATTTCATATAAAATTTGCCTTTACGTGAATGTGAAGTTTTCGATTTGTTTTGGTGAAAGCTCACACTAGGCACTCTGTAATAGCACTGCTTGTGGACGCCATCGACTTCGTTCGCGCGGAATACAAAAATATATATATTTTTAAATTAGCCCAAACTGCTTCTTATAACATTAGCAACTGCAAATGAAAGTCCCGTTACAATCGGTCCAGCCATTATAGAGATTAGCCGGACAAACATCACACAAACATACACACGAACTTTTTAAATATAGATTGTTTATTTAGCAACCGTTTACTTACATTAAAGGAAAAATGCGTTTAAAAATAGTAAAACGCATTTAGCGAAAAGCTGGTAATTTAAAATTGCAAACACAATTAAAGTATTTTTTGTATAAAGTTTCTAAACAATCATAAATATCAACAGTTTCTGTAAATATATATATTTATACATATATCTACTAGCTTTTGCCGGCGACTACGTCTGCGTGGAATTACGTAGTTATTACGGCAGCCTAATTTTTCTAAACTTTGATTGTCATACTTATAAATATCCAATGAACTCCCTAAAATTAGTTTTAAGCTTCTAGCTTTAAAAATGATGATACTTTCATACAACATTTCACCCTCCCCCCCTTTACCCCTTACATGTAGACTACCTCTAGACTACCTGTGTTCCAAATTTCATTAAATCGGTTCGTTGTTTTAGCGTGCAAGCGAGACAGACAGAGTTACTTTCGCATTTATAATATTAGTATACATATAAATAAATGAGTATTAAACTCTCTACTTAGGCCTGTGTGCACCAAGATTTCGGTTATCATAACCAACGGTTAACTAACGGTTCCTTAACCGGTGTACGGGTTGTCGTGAACAGTAAATTTTACGTTTAGCTTATATTAACCGTTGGTTATGATAACCGAAATCTTGGTGCACACAGGCCTCAATGCATTACAAAATCTGGCTATTTAAGACTCCATTTTGGCAGCGGGTGCTAATAGCATTGCTCGCAGCTCATTGCCAAATGCTTATTAGCTCCGAAAATGCTCCTTATGGCCCTTGTGGGGAAATTTTGTTTTATTTACCAAAATCTCTTAACCAATATTAAGTTTGTTCCTTATATTTTAGGATTTAACGTTTCGAGTTAGGGTATGTGATATCTCTAAAAGCCTTTATGTTAACCATAAAGGCTTTTAGAGATATCACATACTATAATAACTCCATTGTTGCCAATCTGGCTAGTCTATGGCGTTCACTAGCTGCAGTAACAATCAGATCAAGCCTGATTTATTAATCATTATTATTGATAGCTCAATTAGTTAATATTTTATTTAATTGGTTATTACTGGTCATCATTGTGATTATTCCTTAGTTAATTTGTCGGATGTAACAAACAAACATCCCTAAATTTGGCTGGTCAGGGAGAATAACTTGAACAGATGAGGTGAGTGTTGACGGCCGTCACTAAGAGATTTCTTTTAAACCTACACCCGTGTCACAAGTCTCGGGCTCTGTTCGAAGTTATTCGCTCAGCCACGTTCGGAGTTATTCTGTGTTTCTCAATTTGAATATGATTCCAGTCTTTGTACCTGCGTCGAAAAGATGTCGCCGCCATCCGACATCAGAAGTGGGATTCGAACCCACGCCCGCAAAGTGCATCACATCCGACATACCTTATAATAATTGTGATCTTTTATATAAGTACTTTGGTTCCCAAGCTTCGCTTACTATTTTTTTACAGTTAATTAATAAAAATTGAGATATAAAATGTCATAACTCTGGCTACAAGCTTCCACTCCATAATTTTCTCCGTTACGCTTTAGTTAGTTTCGTGACATTCGTCTATATTATAAACTAGCTGTCGAGAAGTCCGTTCTTAGTCAGCGTCTACATCGCGAAATGAATAACTATGCAATGTTTCAAGTTAATTGAGTGTATAATTTTAGTGATCTCGTGATGAGTCAATAGGTCAGTGGTATTTTTCTTAAATAAATTAAATTGTGTAAGAAATTGCCCAGTTTCTACATAAGTGTCCACCTTTTTCTTCTTGCAACATAAATAATTCATTGAATATTTTAAAAGAAGGCAAAAGAGATTTATAAAAAAAATAACTTATCAAACTCGAATGAATTATGCATAAATATAAAATTTGAAATTCATAACGTGTCCCCCCATATTCTGAAATACGAAGAAATGTTGTTTATTGAAACATTTTACTGAGTGTTTTAATGCTGTGAATTACTTTAATATAAAGTATATAAAAAAAAACAAAGTAAATTAATACATTCAAATTCATTCCAGTTCTTACAACTATGAGTAGTTAATTATTGCATTCCTTTTGCCAAGATATTAAGAAATAGTAAAAAAAACCTTTAAGCAACGGACGCTATCCGCTACCTTGCATAGGCACTTTAAAATTTCATACTTGCCTATTGTACTTACCAATGGTAGGAGCATGGGTTGATAAACTTACAAAAATTCAGGCTTAATACCGAATACTCGAAAACAAAACAAATTTAAGTTGGTATCTATATCTCGAGTCTACTAATTTTGGCAGATTTTTTATGTAAACAGTTAAAATAGGCCGTCTTGAGATATACCTAAATTTAATTTGCGTTTGAGTATTCGGTCGTAAGTTTCATAAATCATAAACAGTCAACGCGCATCATAAACTGCATCGTCATTAAATAAGATCTCAGTGAAATTATGAAAATATCATGAAAAAATAGCTTTCAATAATTTTTTACCCTTTTATTCATTCAGTAAAATAGTTGAATTTCGCGGTGATCCAGTATTCAATTCAAGTCAATAATTCGAATTTCTCTTAAACTTTTACAAAAAAAAATCCGAGCATAATAAACTCATGAAAATGCAAATAACCGGCGGGACTTTATTTGACGCGCGCATTTAGTTGGTTCGGCTTTCAAAGCGCGTTTGACGAGAGAGAGAGAAGTTCATATTTGATTCACAAAAAATATGTTTAATGACGATAAAAATCCCAAAAACATCTGAAAAGGATTATATTTATACTACTTTATGCTCGTTGCCAAAAACTTTATGTTTGTTGTTGTTTCTTTCGCATTAATTTTATATTGAACTGACGTACCCGACGTAGGCTACCGTTTGATTGCAATCTCTCTGCACAGTACATGAGAACAAAAGTGTAAGAAACCCAGATGTCACGTAATATTATTATCTTTCCTTAATCATAAAGTAGTAAAAACCCAGACTTCATCATTGACTAATATATTATTAGTCATTTTCATGAAATCAGCATTACACTTTAGACATGTCTGGATGACTAAGCGACTATAAAACCGACACTAAACTTATGTCTGCCGCCTAGCAATGTTGTTGTTTCGTTCTAAATTACATGTTTGATTATAATGTAATAATATTAGAAGAAGATCTCATACTGACGAAAACAAGGCAGCGTATTGTAAGCTATTTTCCCTGCAAAGTGCTGTTATATATGTTTGTAATATATTTTTTAATAATTAATATTCCGCTATCCATCAAATTAGTTATACAGCCTATGTTTAGACTGGATACAAAATTAGTTGAGCACATTGAGCCTGAACCTTTACCGTTGAGAGAGAGAGAGAGAGAGTTTTTTGAGACCGTATTGAGACCTTATTACATACATACATAAGGTAAAGTTTTCAACATCGATTATTTCATTTCACACAAGGCCAATTACTAGAAATATTTCAAAATTACTTGTAAATGGCCCAAACATACAAACACAGTTGAACGAAAGCTTTCAATAATCTGAAAGTTACTGGCTGAGCAGATAATTTTACTCAACAATAGTTTCTGTTACTATATTGCGCAGTTCGTAGAGTAAACACCGCTCCGCTTATACGATATGCTAATAATTGTTTTACATTCAATTTGATGAGATTAAACCACACTTGTTTGCCATAGTGATTAGAACACTTTAGTGTCTATACGTTTTTACTTTATAGTCTATAGTTTTATTTTATTTTGAGATTTGTAGGTATCTTAATAATGCTAGATGTCATCATCATCATCATCATCATCGTTATGAGACGAGAGACGTTTTCCAACTCCATGGTCTTGAGGCAACTGCATCCATGCTAACCATGGGTCAAGTTGCAATATGGGATTGATAAATTTCTTTTGAAGTTTGGATAAAACAGACGCTTGGAGGCAAAAATTTACTTTTTTATGATTAAAATTTAGATAGTAGACAGACCGTGGATAAAATCATTTGTTCAAGTTGCGTCCCGTGCTTCTGACCTCTACTTTCTCTCTACAGATTACGGCTCTACCACAGGTGGTGTACCACATCAAATCAGATAGTCCAACAGTTGATTAGTTGCGCTAGCAGCATAATAAGAAGAACCCCAAGGTAGTAGCACGGATATATTTTAATTATAATAATAAGGTCAAGACCGCACTGCGCAGTTTGCAGAGCAAGCGCGTGCTCAAGAGAGCTAGCGTTTTACGTTAATTGCACTGCATTTAGACAGAATTTCCTCAGCGTTGTTTGTTTAAGTTGCGAACGTTATAATTATAACGTTGTCGCTTTATGAAGAGATAATATTATCATAGCTTAGGCCGTGTTATTCAAATGAGTGTTTTCCACTAATTACAGTCAGCTTTAGGGCGTATTCTAGCCTGGTTTGCCTTGAGGTAAAAGTTTTGAATCAAACTAACAACTTTCTATAACAGTTTATCGCGACTTTAAATCATTTATTGCTTACCTATTACTATAATATTTGTGTAAACTATATTCACAGATAAAACTCCGGTTATATGATGCTCAATGATTGCATCAAAATTAGGGAAACCGATTAGAGACTACAGAAAGCAGCAGAACAAACATACAAGATTTAACATTGTAGGCAGCAGAAAAAGCGGAAGCTGAATTCAAAACAAAGAACCAAACAAGCTCAAGAGCTTCATCGTAATGTTAAAAATTCCTCCATGTAAAAAATGCTATTTGGTGAAGAAGTGAACAATAAATCAGAAACTTTGTAGTTTATACACAATATTTAATGTACAGATGAACAGATCGCGTGAACATCGGCAAGAATACAGTTGTTAAACCCATCAGCGCAATCGCTCCAAAGTTACCTCAGTTGAAAATGAGCAGCCATTTCGAGTTAATCATTTAAAAACGTCCAACTCGCTATCAAAATACAGACGCGCCGGGTATCGCGTGAGCGGCGAGGCAACGTTCAGCCATTACGCCCGTCAGAAAGACGAAGCGTTCAAAATTAACACTTTAGTGCTTGCTTACAGAACTAGCGCCAGTTTTATGAAATAAAAAAGAATGTTCAAAAAAGGTGGGTAATATCTTACCCACATTTTTTGAACATTTTCCTGTTGAAAATTATTTTACGCGAAAAAATTTAATTTGGAATTTTTTTAGAAACTAAACAACAGTCCAAATATAGCCCATACAGGTGCATTAATCAGATATGGAGGTTACAGATCGAAAACATTGAGGATAATTCTTTACTGAGGATTTTAGGTAACGTTCAGCCATTAATTTTGAACGCGACTTTGGAAAGTGTCGCGTTAGAACCAAATATTTTCCAGTTTCTATTCTAAACAGACTTGTAAAACGAAGTAATTCAACAGTTTCATTTTCAATTGCCATTAACGAGCCAATTGCCTAATCAGAAAACCTATAATACTTTCAAGCATAGTAAATTAATTTCAATTTTGAAGCACTAAAGCGTACATGAAGTAAACATGTTTTCGAGAGATTGTGTGAATACTTTCAAGCAAATTTCTATTTCAAGAGTTCTTTGAAAAGGCGTGATATTCTACATACTTCCGACGTCAAAAGCAATACTTAGATTTTGTTTTATTTACCTGACTCGTACTGTATACCTGTCAACCTTGTCCTTGTCGACTGCGTCTCATGTTTTTATTATTTTTACCCGGATTTCAATGGTATACACTCACTACATCAACTCCGTAGCGTGACCGAATTAGTCCGCTCGCAAGACGTCCGCTTGCGGGATGCAAGTTAACTTGGCTGTTGCCATGCCTCATTGCAATGCCCACTACTAATTGAACATTACATAGAGCTATTTTTAATGGTGCCACTAAGCTACATTTTTGATCACTGTAGACGATATTTATTGCTATCCCCAAGAAAATATAAAACGTTTTAATTTTTTAAGCTAATGCCTCCAAGGTTACGTTGATCCAAAAACGTTAGGCAATTAACGTTTTTGCAAAATTAAGTCACCGTTTAATATGTTATTGTATCTTACTTATTGGAAGAGCTTGAGGGCGACAAACTTTCAGATTTAAAAAAAAAATTAAGTTCTGCGTATTAACAATGCTTGATCTACAAAGATAAGTGATTAAACATCGTTCATTTTTGACAACATAGCGTCTACAAAAGAATCGACCATCTATCTACAAAGAGGGGATGCCAAACGCCAAGTACTGGTCAAGTACTGACGCCAAGTACTAGCCAGCTTGATCTAATGAGCTATAACCCTTAACAAAAAAAACCCAACACTTTACTAAAAGGTTTGCAATACACAAGCATAGAACTTAGTATAATTAAGATATATAGTATTTAGCGTGCGAAGCAACAGTAACACAGAGCAGTTATTAAAGCGGTCGGAGGTTCGCTTTAAAGTTACCTACGTTGTAAATCATTTGGCTGTATAATTACAGTCTGACTCACCCCCATTGTGGGATAATGGTGCCAATTACAGCATTAGATATCTAATTGACTTGTGGGCTATTATCTGTGGAAAGAATCAAAAGGATAAGAATGAGCCTTTTATGGTCTACTACAATCCAGACTTGAGCCTTATGGTGTTAGGTGATATGGTAAAGCCATTTTACCCTGCCACAAACCTGCTTGTATGTCACAAATCATCACAAACCTGCTGATGATTTTTTTTATAGACAACAAGCTGGCCCTTGACTGCTATCACACCTAATGTTAAGTGATGATGCAATCTAAGATGGAAGCGGGCTAACTTGTTAGGAGTAGGATAAAATCCACACCCCTATGAGTTTCTACACGATATCGTACCGGAACGCTAAATCGCTTGGCGGTACGTCTTTGTCGGTAGGGTGGTAACTAGCCACGGCGAAAGCCTCCCACCAGCCAGACCAAGACAAATTAAGAAAAATCTCAATCTACCCCGCCGGGAATTGAACCCAGGACCTCCGTCTTATAAATCCACCGCGCATACCACTGCGCCACGGAGGTCGTCAAATATTCGTCGTGATATTGAAAATGACAGGAATCGATGGCTTAACCGCACCTTACGAGGCACGGGGATCTAGCAATACATTAAGTTAACTCAGAATTGGTAAATAGCCATAAATCTTACAACTTTTTCTAATTTTTGTCCGGACCCTTTTCAAAACATCAAAAATGACTCGAGATCATAATGACGCAGTTCCCGCTATCTTGGCTTGTCTATTTTTGATAGTGTATGTCATTGTCAAAATAGTCAATCACATACTGACACTAACGTTCCGTAATACTTAGAGTAAATAACGCAAGAGTTAGAAAGCAAATTTCCCAACTTAAAATGTACTATAACATTCTGATAAGGCAAAAATCTCAGTATTTTTAGCCAATCCAATTCGAACCTAGGAGCTCGTGAAAGAGGTAAAGCTCAGTAGATATTAAGAATTTAGAAGTGTTATCTATAAACTAGAATGAACGCTGTGATTATGCTCACAAAAA
This sequence comes from Mycalesis mineus, assembly GCA_034621355.1. NCBI lineage: Eukaryota > Metazoa > Arthropoda > Insecta > Lepidoptera > Nymphalidae > Mycalesis > Mycalesis mineus. The sequence continues at coordinate 15,220,735 of CM067892.1, forward strand.
TATTAAAATTCTTACAGGCGTTTTAGTTCTGCTTTCTGCGCAACATTTGTAACTTGATATTACTGAACAGATAGCAAGTGATCAAACCGCTCTACCTGTCATCTGCACGATGCTGTTAACTTACATACATTACATAGAACGCAGAACACAAAATGAAATACGTAGTTCATAGCTGACTGCATTTAAATTAATTGTTCAAGAAAAGAAATGGGGCTATCGGTTTAAAATTAACAATAAATATACAGAGTCCATCTTAGCTTTTGCAGATGACCTTGCTTTACTGACACGAAACCCAAAACATTGTCAGGAGCTATCGAATATAGTGGATGAGTTCTGTTCATGGACTGGTGGGCTGAGGGTAAAGCCAAGCAAATGTCACTGTCTATGTCTGGGGAGACGAAATACTAAATTTACATCCTATGATCCGGGTCTCTCTATTAGTGGCCAAAGTGTAACCACCATTGCTGAAGCATTGCCTTTTAAGTTCATCAGTAAAAAGATTGGTTACAAAGGACGTACTCCATCCCTTGAGGTAGTTGTCGATAACTTCATAAATGACCTTAATAAGGTAGACCAACAGCCCATAAACAATATAAAAAAAGCGTGGGTCTATGACAACTATCTCACTTCACGTCTGACTTGGCCATTCCTCGTTTATGATATTGGCAGAACCAAAGAAAACATTGAAGTCTTGGTTTGGTTTAGCACTCTCGGCTGACCCTTCAACCTAGAAATGCAAAACGAGTGGTTAAACTTAGGCGAGTTCTGCATCCCTCTAGCTCTAAAGTGGCGCGCCTTGCTTTACGATTGGTCTCCTGCCTTATTGAAATTTTATCTTAATTCCTTTCAACTGACTCTCCCAGATCAGAGTAACTTAATAAGATGGGGAAAAGCCTCGGAAAAATCTTGCTATACCTGTGGTGAGGCAGTGGGCACTGCAAGGCACTTATTGGTAGGATGCAAGGTGCTCCTGGACAGGGGTCTTGACTCACGCCGCCACGATAGAGTACTAGAAATCATACGTGAAGCTATAAGCCTTTCAGCCTCAAAAAGGGTTGACGACGAATAAAAGACAAACTAACTTCGTTAAAGCAGGCTCAAATACAAATTCCACCAGCAAGCCTTATTCAATTCTGGGCTCTGCTCCTGATTGGACTATATTAATGGACACGTATGAAAATCACTATAAAATCCCGGAAGACTTAACTATTATGACATCTAGACCGGACATATTTCTTTTTTCCAAACAAATCAAACGTATAGTACTTGTTGAGCTTACAGTGCCATGGAAAAAAAAAATTTTAACAAAAAATAAAAACGCCTTCAAAACGCACTAAAAAGTAAAAAATAACTACGTCATTTACTTACTTTAATTTACTTAACCACATCTATGAAGTCGGTGCCATCCAAGTTTAGGTAAAGACTTTAAAGTAGAAAGCTCGGGTGGCACACGTACCTGTTGTCCCTACAATTTTTGAAAGTTCCCCTCGTTTTCTCCAGGATCCCATCATCAGATCCTGGTTTCCTTGTCATGGTACCACCACCGGACTATCTTCTTTCCAACAAAAAAAGAATTATCAAAATCGGTTCATAAACGACGAAGTTATGCGCGAACACACATAAAAAAAAAAAAAAAAAAATATATATACGGTCGAATTGAGAAACGCCTTTTTTTTTTGAAGTCGTTTAACAAACATCCCTAAAGACCATGTATTCAAAGTGAATAAATATTATGACCTTACTAATGAACTAACCAAAAATGGCTATGTGGTTAGTTTATACGCGGTAGAAGTGGGTGCGAGGGGTATACCAGCGAAGTCTCTCTACAACCTGCTAAAAGACCTTGACCTTACTAGAAGTGCAGTAAGCTCCATATTGGAACGAGTGTCCAAAGCTGCTCTAGTAGGGTCTTTCCGAATTTGGCTGGGCAGGGAGAACAACTTGAACAGAGGAGGTGAGTGTTGACGCGCGCCACTAAGGGTACCCTTAAACCGACACCCGAGTCACAAGTCTCGGGCTCTGTTCGGAGTTTTTCTCTCAGCCACGCGATGGACCCGGCACCCGCACGGTGAATCCATGGAATGCTAAGATATTCGTCTCAGTATCAACAGACGACGTATCGCCGCGACCTTACTCATTTCGATGAATTAATACAAGGTAGATTACTGTATTAACGGAAGGCCACGAAAGATATTGTTGCTGTCTGCTTTAAACTCAAACCCTAAGGGTTTACTTCGGTGTCATAAGACGTACACATCAAAGCCATGAAAAATAACCCAAGATCAAGCTGCGCTAATAATATTATAAGTTTATGTCTCTAATTTTATATTGATAAGCAAAAGTCAAAAACAAGCGGCTAGCCTGAATGCTAGAAATAGTCGGAGATTTTTCCATTTTCAAAATGGTGTGAAAGAATTGAATGAAGCCTGCTCCCATGGGAGCACTCCTATTAAAGTCTTAGCATTCGGTACTCGAGTTAGATCTCACTACAGATACTATTAAAATTTGAAATTATTCATCATCATCATTATCAGCCAATAGACGTCCAATGCACTGCATGTGCCCAGCGGCTCCCTGCGACCCGTTTGATGTCATCAGTCCACCTGGTGGGGGGTCGACCAACACTGCGCTTTCCGGTGCGGGGTCGCCATTCTAGCACCTTCGGCCCCCAACGTCCATCAGCTGTTCGAACCACGTGCCCCGCCCATTGCCACTTCAGTTCTGCGACTCGCTGAGCTATGTCGGTTATTTTGGTTCTTCTGCGGATCTCCTCATTTCTGATTCGATCACGCAGAGATACTCCGAGCATTGCTCTTTCCATCGCCCGCTGAGTGACTCTGAGCCTTCTTATGAAGCCCGCAGTTAGCGACCAAGAAATTATTACGATTATTTAATTGAAAGGACATGGCCGGATTCTGCCCCCAAATTGAATAGAATTTGCAATATTTATTAATGTGTTAAAAAAAGCAATATTTAAGGCAAAAATTATATTTCTCTACAACATTCGGGAAATACGTATTTTTTTGTTTATTTTGGATATTTCTTTGACTCGCATTAGCTTATGAGTTTGAATACACCTATAATACATATTCTATCTGTATTTAGGACTTGAGTTTGTAATTGTATATAAAAAATACGACTAACAAAACACTGTAAATTAAAGTAAATATTATAAACATAATTATAATAATAAAATAAAGATTAACACTTTTTTTATTGTATAAATATGTTACGATTGTTGATACGGCTGCGCACAACAACGCGACATGCAAAGGATTGTACAAGTATCCGATCGTATTTTGACAGATTTGAAATGTTTTTTTTATATGGAACAGTCATATGTTATGTAATAATAATGACCGGGATGAATTAATTCGCTTTGATAAACTAGAATAAATGTTTAGTACCAACTCAATCTCCTTATATACCAATGATTTTAACCCATATAGCCTAGCTGATGGACCAGTGAGGTATTATTTGCTACTAACAATATAAAACTTTGGTAAACGACAGTAAAATTATTGCTATTTAAAATAATTAGGCGCCTTTTTGTAACATGTTATTGAAGAGTCTCGAAAGTTCTTTGACCAGAAAACTTAGCGGTGTTCTAATACTCGTGAGCTTTAAAATAAGGTACTATACTTCACTGCAAGCGAATTTTTTTTTCGGGGCACAGCTCCATACTAATTCCGGCCATGTCCTTACTGGTGGCAAAAATAAACGACTATTGACATGATGATGAAATGTTTAAAAAGTTTGTTAAAATAAGACTTTTGAAATCTTAATCCTAATGTAATTCAAAAATTGTAAACCAAGCGGTGTAGTTAAACTATTCTAATCCAAACGTTTTTAGTAATATCTACTGTACTGTACTGTACTTGCTGTATCAGTAAATATTTGCTTTGTTTTTTTTTTATAATCGGAAAGCATATACAATGGCATTAACGAGAGAACAGATGTCAAAAGAATCGAAGGAATATTTTGAAATATGGCTGCTTTACCGTTTGGGATACGTCAGACATAAATAGAGAAAGAGAAATGATTGGTTTTCGGAGTGAATTACCTTCGAAAATTGTGCATAGACTTCTTATTAATAATGCAACCGACAGAATGAGAATAAATGAACAATACGCGGGGGGAATTTTTAGGAATACGTTATTTTGGTGTCTTTTGTTTCCAAATTATAGATTCCTTACTGAAAACTAACAACTGGTTCTAGTTGTTCTCGTGTGTGTAGTTCTAGTTCTCGTGGCTAGTTACCACCCTACCGACATAGACGTACCGCCAAGCGATTTAGCGTTCCGGTACCATGTCGTGTGGAAACCTAAAGGGTGTGGATTTTCGTCCTACTCCTAACAAGTTAGCCCGCTTCCATCTTAGACTGCATCATCACTTAACATCAGGTGTGATAGCAGTCGAGAGCCAACTTGTAATCGATAAAAAAAAAATAGACGGATGTTCAGATCAATTTGACAAAACTATAATAGATCCGTGTTGACAACGGAATCCTAAAAATTAAAAAAAAAATTTCATGCTTATCAAGTAATTTAACTATTTCTACGCTCTGGAGCAATATATCTATCTATCTATAAATTACTAAATTATAAGACAAAAATGGCAGCGGTCACTCAGACCGCTCGTCACCAGTTATTATTACATATAAACCATGACACCAAATAAAGCTTAAATCATTATAATTGCAGTCGAGCTGGCGCTTCAAAACTTATAATACTCTTGTAACTGTTTAATTTGAAGTTTAGTTGGTGCTTGTTCATACACACATAATTTCATATCTGAAACATCCGCCATAGTAAAGCTATGATCAAAGTTGTATCTGAGTTGCGCAATAGGTAACAAACTGACCAACTTTTGTTGGTGAAAATTCAGAGTTGTCAAACTGTAGTTTGCTTAATTGTACCCTCAAACTTTGTGTTGCATCTGTTTACATTTAACGCACTGGCTCATGCTACTTATAGTTTATTGTTTTGTCATTCTGATATCTTTTTGTGAAAATATTAAAGAGCCGCTCACCAACACAAAGGGCTGATTAGCTGAATGAGAGCTAAAAAGATTTCTACACGTTAGCGAAAATAGCCATTAATAGAAACTGGTAGAAAACGTGTTTATTTTGGAGGTTGAGATTTTACCACGATCTTTAGAAATGAATTTTATTTAAATTAACTTTGAGTCTATATACATCTGCACATGTCTCTTGACGGTGGACCTAAATTTAACGGTGATGGTTTTTTAAAGGAAAATGCAGTTTGACACCACCTCCATGTTTATGAATGCCATCAAGCAGCATTGTTTGTGTATACTAAGTTTAATGAGTGTATGATTGTCAATGTAATTACGAGCCTTATTTTTACGAAAAAAAATGGAGGAGGTTCTCAATTCGACACGTATATTTTTTTTATGTACGACCACGCATAACTTTTTACAGAGTTGTCTGATTTTGATAATTCTTTTTTTATTAGAAAGGGCATACTTCCAAAGAGGTCCCAATGTCATCATGTTAGGATCTGATGATGATATCCTGGGAAAATTGACGGAACTCTTCAAATTGTATAAGCACACTTGCAACGATTTCGGTTTTTGCGTTAGAATCGGTAGCTTTATTGGCTACAAGTGCGGTATAGTATACTATGACAGTATAGTACGCGTACGTTACGTGTCGATAAATCACTAAGTACGAAATAAAAATTTTTAACAAAAAATAGAACCGACTCAAAACGCATTAAAAAGTAAAAAATAACTGTGTCATTTAGTTGCTTTAATTTTCTTAAGCTTATCTAGGGGTCGATGCCAGCCAAGGTTTCTACTTTAAGGACATTACCTAGAACCCACAAACTGCTTTACTACGTTAAGTAAATGTAAACTTGTTGGCACCTACTTCATATGCTTAAGTAAATTAAAACAACTAAATGACACAGTTATTTTTTACTTCTTAGTGCGTTTTGAGTCGGTTCTATTTTTTGTTAAAAAAAATTTTACGCCTTAGCATGTCCATTCTTGAAAATAATACACCGTACGAACATCTCGCTTACATCTAGCAAATCATTCCACCTTCAATTCGATAGTTAGTCCAATATGGCAAAATGTGATTGCAGAATACCAATATCTGTTGTGTCCGCTTTGCAACCGTTGCACATCGGCTTCAAACCTGGCGTTTTTTTTCAAGAATCGACATCCCGGTTAATTGACAGGGCAGCACGCTCTGCGAAGCATATTGCATACGTTGCAAAGTGTTGCTCTAATTACAGGCGATGATTTTAACATACCATCAGGTGGACTTGCTTGATTTGACAAAAACAACAAGCTTTTATAAGACATAGTTAAACTAAAAATATTACCAAAATGAATCAGATTTAAACGCTCACTTTTACGCTAACAAAATCATGGTTAACAACTACTATAATATTCATATTTCTATCGATTCTAATTCAAGTCTGCAACGAACACAGTGGATTACCAGACTGGAATAATATGAACAAGGCGAAACCCTACAATTTAATACATTAAATGTTATCTCTAAACCTGCATCTAAGCCTTTACGGTTTTCGCTGAGGGCTAAAGCTTAATTTAGGTACTTATTTATAGTTATTAGATTAGATTTATCAAAATTTCATTTGTTCAGTTGTGTGAGCATTGTAAACCAGCGGCAAGTTTTACATTTGTTTTGTAATGAATACACATTTATAGGCTCAAATTTGGTCTTCGGTCTAGTTACCTATTGCTATCTTAGCCATTAAGGTAATGGCTAAGATAGCAAAATGATACATAGTTTACAACTCATAGATTAAAGACAACTAGATGGAGTCATAACGCGGCTGTAGGTTCAAGAGCGTGACCGACTTATTTCATTCGGCCTTTGTTAGAAAGTGACAAAAGATTATTTTTGTCCCTTTCAGCGTGTTCGTTTTTATTGTTTGTCAAAAGTGGAGTTTGTGACAAACAAAGGAGATATCTGAGCAATTATTAGCTTTTTATTAAATTTGCTGATAAATAATATAACTTTGCGGTTAAGATATTAATTTAAACGTTATCGTATAAAGTAATATTTCGTATTTTACGATATTATGTACTTTAAATGTTGACATATCATGTCAATAAGGCTGTCTTGCTGTCTCACGAGTGGACACGCTATGGGCTCCATCTACTTGTCTTTAATCTATGTTACAACTACTTAATAGCTTTTATAAAACTAGAAAATCTGACAGACGTTGCTCTGACATACATACAGTACTGAATTCAGGATTTGCAAAATAAAATATTAACATCTGGTACATACTTCAAAAAATGTTTTTACTATAGAAGAAGATTCAATAGATGAATTTATATTTACGAAGTATTTAAAAATATAATCTCAAGTTCGCTAGAGGCCTATTGATTTAATAGACTCATTATATTCTGGAAGTAATTCAAAAATTAGTGTGATAGCCTGACGCTCTGCGGCCTTAATAAAGCGATAAATTCAAATTCTAATGCTATAATAAAACATAATCATCGTCGATATCGACCAATGCGTCCCGGAGTAATGTGCGGCACCGTCTGTCGCATAGTGGTTAAGATTCTTCACACACCACGCAGCCAAAACAAAAAGCAGCACTAGTGTGAAAATATCTAAGCTAAATAAAGCATATACAATAAAAAAGTTGTTAAAGCTTTGATAGGCTAAATCTGTTTACGGGCCTCGTACAAACTAGGATGACTTCGTTTAAACTAAAATGAAATCAAATTGATGTTTTAGTTTTTATTGAGTTCTTCACGCCACACACTTGCAGAAATATTTTGTAGTTGTTTTTATTTATAGTGCGTACTATTACATATTTTTAATGTTTGTATAGTACCTTAGTGGCGGGCAGTTTACGAAACAAGGACATGGCTCCGCTGATGCCACGAGGCAAGCAACACTTCATTTATTTATTCTTGTTTTCAAATTGTTTTCATCGAATATTAGGTACGGCCTGCTGAGGTTTTACCCTCCAGACAGCAACGAAACATATTTGTTACCTACTGTTTTGCGCCAAATAAACGTGGTATTACCGCTTTCTCGGACAAGCTTAGTGACATAGAACTAAATCACTATAATTATTAAGACTTGTATTTAGATTTGATTGATGACCGATATGGTCTGGCTATTGCAGACAAATAAGCTAATCTGGTTTCTTTTCATAACCACTGAACGAAATTATGGTTTCTTAGTGTGCGCAACACCCAAAATATGCGATGTGAAATGCGAACCGAGCAGATACCGTGCCAACCGGCCGCGGACAAGCGCCTTTTGTGAACAGCTAATCGATCCAGATTACCTTTTGACCGAACCTTTTGAGTCCACTCGGAATACGTTACTTGCGTACAAATAAAAGGGCCTTCTTTATAACCGCTTTATAACTGAGCCCCTTATGTGTTTTGTTGATAAGACGGCAAATTGTCTACAGGTTTTATAACATACGGAGTTTCCACGTTGGCTTAGTGAATTCTTTCTTTTTTGTTTCTTCGACTTTAAGTAATGTCCTGAGATCGAACTTTTGGTCTTGTATTTAATGTGTTCATGATAGTGACCGGAACCAACGGCTTATCCTCTCTCTTATAAGGAGGGAGGCCTGGCTATGTAGTGGGCCGTTAATAGACTGATAATGATGATGATGATGATGATGATTTAACATGTTAAGTAATAAATGGTGGGAGGCTTCGGCCGTGGCTAGTTACCAACCTGTGCGTAAAGACGTCACGATTATAGCGTTCCAATACGATGCCATGCAGAGACCGAAAGGGACGTGAATTTTCATCCTAAGAACAATTTAGCTCGTTTCCGTCTTGGATTACATTAATACTTAACATCAGGTGTCTTTGCAGTCAAATGCTAACTTAATAAAACAAGATCATTATCAGCCCATTCGAGTTTCAAATCTCCCTCTTCTCTTTTTAGATGATGGGATATGGAGCTTGGACCCACAACGCTGCTCAAAAAAGGCGAACTAAAATTATAATAAAAAAACATAATAATAATAATAACATGCTTTGAAAAGGAAAAAGTATCAAAATACTTGGACCTTGCTCATGAGATTACCGTCATGTGGAATGTTGATTCAACAATGATTGTTCCTATAGTCGTTTCAGTCAACGGTCTTATAGCGAAAAGCTTTGACGAACATCTTAAAAAGCTTTCGCTTAGTTGTTGGATCAAGGGTCGGATACAGAAGGCAGTAATTTTTGAAACGGCGCGTATTGTGAGGAGGTTCCTCACTCTGGAGCCCTGACCACCGGTTACTTGGACCCCCGGGCCCCGCAGCAGGCGGAATGAATTTTTTTATAAATTTTTAATAGTGTTTATTTTATAATTTTATAAGCATTGTTAAATATTTTAAAAATGATTGTAAATAAATAAATGAGAGTAAATAATAACATGCTTTTATGAATAAAACACCGAGACATAATGTGGAAAATATATCGAACAATCATCCATAGCATTACGTGCGCGGAGCAATTTATTTTTCTTAAAGGCTAAGCTGCCTTATGAAGATTGATTGCACGCTCTCAGTGACTCGGCTAGCGTCTGATTGACATAGCAATTTACTGCATTGGCGTTTTTAATTTACCCCATCCGTGTTGTAGTGCCTTCCAATTCAATTTTCGTGTGTGGCTCATTTTTTGGAACCCTCGAATTCAATTAATGTATGGCTCATTTTTAAATCCACAATGCCAAAAAAATTACAGTAATTTGAAAAAAAATTAATAAGTGGAAACTAGAAAAAGATTTTCCTATTTGACAGTTTACGCTATTATCTCCAAAAGTCAGATTTAATCAAGTCTAGAGCATCATACTTGTGTAGACTTTATCAATACCTATAATGTGAACAAAGAGACATCTACGGATATAAAAATTTTTAACAAAAAATAGAATCGACTCAAAACGCACTTAAAAGTAAAAAATAACTGTGTCAATTAGTTGCTTTAATTTACTTAAACATATCTATGAAGTCGGTGCCAGCCAAGTTTAAGGAACATTTATTTTACGTACTAAAGCAATTTGTGGGTTCTAGGTAACGTCCTTAAAGTAGAAATCTTGGCTGGCACCGACTCTTAGATATTAAGTAAATTAAAGCAACTAATTGACACAGTTATTTTTTACTTTTTTGTGCGTTTTGAGTCGGTTCTATTTTTTGTTAAAAATTTTTATTTCTTACTTTTTAGTGATTTATCGCCACGTAACGTACTCGTACTATACTGTCATAGTATATTATACGGCACTAGTAGCCAAAAAGCTACCGATACCGAGACAAAAACCGAAATCGCTGTAAGCGTGTCTCCAAAATTTGAAGAGTTCCTTAAATTTTCCCAGGACATCATCTGATCCTAACATGATGACAATGGGACCACTTTGGAAGTATGCCCTTCTAATAAAAAAAGAATTATCAATATTGGACAACTCTATAAAAAGTTATGCGTGGTCATACATAAAAAAAAACGTATACGTGTCGAATTGAGAACCTCCTCCGTTTTTTTTTCGTCGGTTAAAAAACAGAATTTAATACGGCCTTTGTCTAGTTTCTTCCTAATCTAACAGATTGAATGGATTCGGATATTTAGCGTTCATTTTATCACCTGGCGTTTATTACTTGGATTAACACAATAGGATACTTTTTATCTCAGTACAACTCATGCGGAGAGCAAGTAAAGACTTCAATTCAACGTCTGATCTCCTGCCAGACGTTTCGGATTATCGCACCCATCACTATTATCTTCTAGCTTACATGAAAAGTAAAAGGAAAATGCTAATTATGAACGACTATGGTTTCGAATTTTTTAAGCGTACAGCTTAAATTTGAGTTTCGGTCCTGTAAAGAAATTTCAGTAAGATGGAAATTTTTGTTGTGTTTGGCGGCTTATCAGATATATCCGACATCCATGGACTTGAATAAGCCTTTCCGTAATGTCGGCACCGATTTGAATTTGATTTGTGCAGGTCTTTTAGATCTTAAATTCTCTTTCTTCTTCTTCTTTTTGTCCTTTATTTTACTTCTTTTCTAATCTTAATGACTTTGAGCATAGTTTTCCAATTACCTACTATTTTTCTGATAACATGCATGATTCGAATTTGGGCATCTTATAAGTAAAATACTAATAAAATAATCAATTATTTTCATAGTCTCGAAGCTTGGATCCACCTTCTAATAAGAGAGGGATATTTGGGGTTGTTTAGTCTTGTGTTGCCGTCATCCGCTATTGCGGATACTACTACTACTCTATTTTGTTTCAGATAATAATCAAAAAAAATTTTTAACAAAAAAAAGAAATTTTTATTTCTTACTTTTTTGGTGATTTATCGCCACGTAACGTATTCGTACTATACTGTCATAGTATATACTATACTGTCATACGGCACTAGTAGCCAAAAAGCTACCGATACTTACACAATAACCAAAATCGCTTCAAGTGTGCCTATAAAATTTGAAGAGTTCCTTCAATTTTCCCAGAATATCGTCATCAGACCCTAACACTATGACAATGGGACCATCTCTAATAAAAAAAGAATTATCAAAATCGGACAACTCTTTAAAAAGTTATGCGTGGTCATACATAAAAAAAATATACGTGTCGAATTGAGAACCTCCCTCCGTTTTTTTTCATCGGTTAAAAAGTACCATAAAAATTGGTTGTCTGTAAAGTCGGTTTACTGACTATAGTTGAACGTGACAATGTCTTAAGAAAATACTGATGGTATGGTAGCATTTAATTGGTTATTAAAATTTTTAATTTAAGTATATTTTTATAAATATTAATTTAAATTAATGAAATAATTGATTTTGATTTTATAAATTTATAATAAATATATTAATTTTTAATTTAAAATTAATATATTTAATAATTATATTTAATAGACGGATGTCGAACGCTGCCGAACGCAAAGGCCGATTGTGCTTCTTTGTCGCTTGTTCCGCGCTCTCGCTTGCACTTCAAGCCTTACATGGAACGCCTCAAAGTGAGGTAACGACGCATGACGTCATGTTTTTTCGTGCGTGCAGCCGGCTCTATCGAATTATAAGACGTTGTCACGTCAAAAAGCAACATTTATAATCTAAAATTGTATTACTATGTAGATTATAAATCATTTGCATAATCGCTACAACGTGGATTACAATCCATATTATAAGCTGGTGAATATTTTCCGCTTCGTTTCGTGAAAATTATACGATATGAATATAATAATCGATGCCATTATAATACATAACAATTTATATTCATGAAAAGGCTCACCTATTTGTCTTTGTTAATATACGAGGTAAATTATAACTATTTAATACGTTTAATTACTAAAGTATTCAATAGAATACCTTGGTAATATAATATATTGCGGATACTACTATTTAATACGTTTATTGCAGGTTTTATAGCGGACGCCCGCGACTCCGTCCGCGAGAAATTCTGTTGCGTGATATTATGACAAAAAAAATTGGTTGTCTGTAAAGTCGGTTTACTGACGATAGTTGAACGTGACAATGTCTTAAGAAAATACTGATGGAATGGTAGCATTTAATTGGTTATTAAAATTTTTAATTTAAGTATATTTTTATAAATATTAATTTAAATTAATAAAATAGTTGATTTTGGTTTTATGAATTTATATTTTAAATTTATAATAAATATATTAATTTATAAGTATATTAATTTTTAATTTAAAATTAATATATTTAATAATTATATTTAATAGACGGATGTCGAACGCTGCCGAACGCAAAGGCCGATTGTGTTTCTTTGTCGCTCGTGCCGCGCTCTCGCTTGCACTTCAAGCCTTACATGGAACGCCTCAAAGCGAGGTAACGACGCATGACGTCATGTTTTTTCGTGCGTGCAGCCGGCTCTATCGAATTATAAGACGTTGTCACGTCAAAAATGATAGAGTAGGGACAGTCTACCATTTCAATCGGTTTAGGAGTTTTGGCTTGATTAAATAACAAACAAGCAGAGTCACTTTCGCATTAATAATATTACTTTAGATGCTTCATAAGAAGCAGCTAAAAATAACACGCAGTAATAAATGCAGTCAAAAGTCCTGCATACCTACCATCAACTATAATAGCGACTCAACTGTAGATTTAAACTGAATTGCAGTTTAGGTTATTATCACGTAATAACGTCAGCTGAGTACCTAGTGTGAACTTTCACCAAAACAAATCAAAAACTTCACATTCGCGTAAAGGTATATATGGAATTGAAGCAGCGCCCCTGGCAGTATCGAGAGAAAACTCAAATGGGTGAGTGTCAGTGTCATATAAAATTTGCGTTTACCGTTCTCGATATCGACGCGGTAAAATCTTACACTAGCCACACTGGTCGTTTTTGGTCTACAGTTGAGTCGCTATTATAGTGGATGGTAGGTATCCTTAGTAGCGAGGTTAATTTTCTGTATGTAATAAGTAATGCTGAGCTATTAACACGAGGTCTCAGAATCTACATTCGATTGATTTCAAAAACTCACTAAGAACGAATTTCTCGATACTCCTACGAGATCGGCGCGGGTGAAACCTCTGGGCACCGCTAGTCGGTACCGGTACCATATAATTTTCGTAACACAAAGCCATGCTAATCCTTTCGCGGTATTACGTAAATCGTATCATAATGCCTTATTTATACCATTCCAGTCCTGCAAGCAGTAATAGTCAGCTATCACCAGCTTATTACTAAGCGCAAGAATAAACACTCTTAGAACAAAAAGAGCCAAGGGTGAACTTTTCGTTTGGAAGTAGAGCATAATAAATAATAGTTTACTTTTTTAATAATCCAGTAAGCTGCAGTCAAGTTACTTGAGTCTACTGTAGCTGTTTTGTGATTAACTTTTTTAATAATGTTAAACCATTAGATTTAACTCAGATTAGAGGCGAAGCGACGCGTCAATTTTCTCTACTACAAATTATATTGTTCATCTCTATTTTCAAAATATTAAGGTACAAAATTGTGTTATGCAAATATCGAATAGAGCTATGCGATGTTCGTCAATGCTCGATTACATTTTGTACTTTAGTGATACAAAAATGGAGATAAAGTTGCTTTAGGCAAAATCTCGTGATTTTGAAAAAGACGTAACTCTTCGCCTCTGCGTCATTCAAAATTAAACCTTAATGTATTTTATGTTATACAAAAGCTTCATGTATCCGTTTTACTTACTGTAGTATCCATACTATCTCAAAATTATTTTATATTATTGCATACAAACATGATAAAGTTTAATGTGTAAAAAATATTTTATTTTCTCTTCTCCGAAAATTCCAGCGCACGAAGACAGGCTGTTGTTTAAGAAGATATTATAAGGTATACTTTTTACATTTGGTTACCAACCCAATCTTACGCAAAATAAGTTAATAAGTTACTGGAACAATGTGAAAGAGTCCTAATAGTGAAGATGATTAATATTTTACAGCGACGTTCGAGAACAATTAATTACATGAATGTAATATTGTAATTTATTAGACACCACGTCATGGATTTGGATGCAAATTAACAGCTTATCTTCTAAACAAGCACTACACCGCGGTTTGCCCCGATGTAAAACCTCTTTTTATGAACTTATATATAAATTTTCACACCAATCCCCTTGAGGGGGAAATTCGAAATACCTTAAAATATTAGGGCTAATAACTTAATTCTCTTGAATTTAATATTAATAATATTTACTAACAATTGGCTACCTTACATTATTATTTTAATTTAATAATCCAAGAAAAAAGCATTTAAATCTAATGTATAAAATTTCCCTGTCACAATGTTAGTTAACGTACTCCTCCGAAACGGCTTTACGATTTTTACCAAAGGAATTTGCCAAAAATTGTATGAAAATGTACCTCAGTGCCTGCCCAGTAATAATATATATGTCATTAAATAGTGCAGATTTTCTATTTACAGAAAAACAAAGTTGTATGTAGCTATGCAGTTGCAGGAAAAAGTTATGAAGGTTGAAAAATTTGACTTTTCATACTACTACAACGGTCATGTGATTCAGAACACAAAAAATCGATTGAAATTTTTATTTTTTTGATATATTTTCAAGTGATTGCTATGAAACAGGGGTAGTTGTTTAAAATTCATTGTGTATTTTAATAAAACAGTTAAATTTGAGCTTAACTTTGGACAGCATGCGTATTCAGCAGGTCTGTGAATATATAAATAAATACTATCTAATTTTCATCTAAATTTTTCTTTTAATTTTTAATGCAAAACAACTTTTGCCGAGGCAGGTAGTTCCTCTATAACTTTTAGAGATAGCGCGTGAACAAAAACTCATTCATCTTTATTTTAATAAAATAGACCATAGATTATATTATTGTCTCTTTCATCGACTTTGAAAAACGAGGTAATACTTGCCGTGTTGGTGCTTGGAACTATACCACAGTAATGGTGTGTATCCAGTGGTCTGCTCTGAGACTAATGGCTCTTGAAGATATTATCACACAGACAACGTTTTCTCCGCGTCTATTTCTATGATTATGATAAATCTTTGATAGTAATTAGGTGGGTTGAGAACATCGAAATAAAGTGTTCCACATAATATAGCATTTAACGTTATATATTCAAAGTATTAATTCTCTAGGAGAGATTTATGTATGTAATTGATGGAATTTTATCACCATCGCAAAAAACATAATACAACAAAATAGACCTTAATTAACATCTGAATCTGCTCCAGTATTGGATAGAACATAAAATTTTGAGCGTAGATATCCCAGACCTGGATCTAAGCCAATAAAATGACAGACAGAAAGCGATTTTTTGTCTTACACTCGTATATTCGTTTTGACTCGTGTGATTTTCATCGCTCATAGCTAAAATTAGAGGACTCGTATAAATCAGCTTTATTGAAATCGGTTAAAATCTATATAATTATCTTAAGGGCAACTTACCTGTTCGTAAAAACGTAACTGCGTCTTATAACACGTAAACGAAATCCTGTTACTACAAATGAACTTAATAAAGTTGTTATTTTTTTTTTCAGTCAGAACATCGGTGCCGTTGGAACCTGCGCAAACACTGCGATATTGCACCGTGCAGATTACGCTTAAACGTCGCTATTGCCGTATCATTATTATTTTACAGAGCTAATATTATCATTCTAAGTTTGCTCGCCGTAGTAGAAGATTATCAGTATTTTGCTGTAAAAATACCGTTTCCCATGTGAAAGTACCTTTGCACACACAGTGATCTCAGTATAACTCTTAAGGGGCTATTAACTGGCGGCAATCTGGAGTGTCGTGGACATTAGTGTCCGCACGCTCTGAAGGTTTAATGTCTCGGTCAACTCGCCTCGCTACACGGCCGACACTGTGCGTGAACCTAATATTGCTACGATTTCTTTTATTGTTTTAATGTGAAACGTCTTTATAATAAGAGTACAATGTATATAGTATACTAGCTGAGACGGCAAACGTTGTTTTGCATTAAAAATTAAAAAAAATTTAGATGAAAATTAAATAGTAACCGATTCTCAGACCTGCTGAATACGCATACAAAATTTGATAAAAATCGGTCAAGCCGTTTCGGAGGAGTATGGCAACGAAAACTGTGACACGAGAATTTTATATATTAGATAGTCATACCTTAATAACTTTTTCTAATTTTAATCTAAATCGATCGACGGAGTCGCTACTCGGCCGTCGATTTAGATTATATATAGAAGTGGGTAGTGACCCTGCTTTAACGTTCTAGGCCGTGGGTTCGATTCCCACATCTGGAAAAATGTTTGTGCGATGAGCATGGATATTTTCTAGCGTCTGGGTGTTTATCTATATATTATAAGTATTTATGTATAATATATACAAAAATATTCATCAGTTATCATAGTACCCATAAGACAAGCTATCTACGCTTACTTTGGGGCTATATAGTGATGTGTGTAATTGTCCTATAATATTTATTTATTATGAAAAATATTTTAAATTCTTCCTTAGATCAATGCAGAAGTTTTAGGTTAACGATAATACAAAAACATACAAATTCATAAACACAATATAATATGCCATTTCTGTTATAGATGAAAATGCCAGACATACAAAAAAACTATAAGGCGACACTTCCAAATGAATAATTACAAATTGCAAAGGATTCACAATTCCTAAGTATCGACCACTTGACTGTTTTGCAACACTTCATACGACAATAGTGAATATTGCGTATATAATATTAGAGTCCAAAATCGCTTGCAGACAGTTTGATAGTCTGTAGTGTCTGAAACATGAATATGCAATGTGTTTAATATGCTAAGATCTCGAACAGCCACGATACATCGAGACGGTTGACTCCACTAAGGTTATTATACCTTAATCTGTACAATATCTACGGGTTAAATACGGATCGTAGTCACAATCAGTTTAGCTTTTGATGCTAATACCCACTATATTTGATATGCTTAAATCTTGAACGGTTACGTTACATTAATGAAATCTTCGGAGTAAATACGTATCGAAATCGTTCTTGTTATAGCTTTATTTAGAAAGTGCTGAGTACCGAAGCAGACACCTATTGAAACGTAAATACGTACAATTCTATTTTAACGCATAATGGTAGATGCATATTTTTTGTTAATAAGTGTGTCCCAAATTTATAAATCTACAATATCTCCGTTGATGTACATTTATAAATTTGTTCAACTATTCTTATTTTTGTAAGAAGATCAACCACATGTCTTTCTAGTTATAGCAGCCTCGAATCCATACTAATTCGACCATAGCATGGTCAATATGATTTTGACATCGCTACCCTGCCAAAAATATATGAAATTTATACCTAGCTAAGCGTATTAATAAACCTTGAATATTATCCAACAAAATTTAATTAAAGATAAAAGCAAATTTATTTGTATGCTATAAATAATATTTATATTTGCCAAGTCATTTTAATAGCGATGACGATCACATTCACCATATGTAATAAACCCTATAATTTTATGTAAAACTCTTTGGAACTTAAAAGCACTTTTTAGTACAGGAATATGCATGGACACCGCTATTGAGTATAATCTCAATGATCAGCAATATGGTCTATTCAAGCGTGAAGCTCTCACCTATACTTCAATGGGGTGCTTTCATATTATCAGGCATGACAGTGTTTCGATTACTATAAAATATAATTTCCTACCACTTAGGTATATATTATACTATAATAGGTATATATTATATAAAATTAGGTATATATTATATATAATTACGTATTTATTGCTTACTACAAGTTAGCCCTTGACTGCAATCACACCTAATGGTAAGTGATGATGTAATCTAAACTAAAGCCAAACTCAATTGAGAATGCTTGTCAACAAACAAATTTAAAATGAAGGTAGATAATGCAACACGTTTTATACCTAATAAATTTGAAATTACGTTTTGTTATTTTAAAAAATCTTATTTAAAAGATATTGAATATATTAATTGGTTTTAAGCTTACTAATCTAATTTATTGTCATGAATTCGTCATTAACTATTTAATTTAAAAAAAGGTGTAACATGACTAGTGATTTATACCTTCATTTTTAATTTGTTTGTTGTCAAGCATTCTCAATCGAGTTTGTCTTCAGTATAAGTTGGAAGCTTTTCAGGCGTAGCACATCCACAACTCTCACTCTCAATCTTCGGATTGTCCTGAGAAAAATATTTTTTTTTGTCTTTTTGTCGTCTTGTATTCGAACCTTTTCAGAGTATTCTACTAGTCAAGGCCTTTCATTAGAATCTCATGCTGAGAGAGTTGTGAAAAAATATGTAATCCGTAGTTTGTAGCGGCAGCCATTTTCGGCGAAATTTCAAACCACCGCCAGAAACTATATTTAGCTTTCAAATGAAAAAAAACGCATCGTAATTGGTCCACCCGTATGAGCATTATGATGCCACAGACAGACACACACACACAAACACACAGAAAGATATCAACGTCAAACTTATAACACCACTCGTATTGCGTCATGCTTAATTGTTTTATTGGTCCATTTGTTTAAAAGCTACCTCGAGTCACAAAGACTGACTGACTCATCAAACATAGACCCTTCTTTTGTAAATCAACAGGGTTACCAAAATACATCTGAGTCACTTGTGAAATTCGTATTTACGTTATTTTAACAACGTTTGTTTGCAAAAGTATATAAAACACTATTCAAAATTTAAAATAATCCACTCCTCTAGTCGCGGAGCTTTTGAGTGTCCAAGTGACCGGCGGCCAGGACTTGAGTGACGAACCTCTAAACAATACGCACCGTTTTAAAGATTATTGTATTCTTTATACGACCAATGTTCAGCTAAGGGAAAGCTTCTTAAGGCGTCGGTAAATGCTTTTCAGTATGCTCAAGCAACTATCGAAACAATAACTGTTGACTTATAATTC
This sequence comes from Mycalesis mineus, assembly GCA_034621355.1. NCBI lineage: Eukaryota > Metazoa > Arthropoda > Insecta > Lepidoptera > Nymphalidae > Mycalesis > Mycalesis mineus. The sequence continues at coordinate 15,240,094 of CM067892.1, forward strand.
CACTTAGCAATAATCTCGTGGGTATTTGGATACTATTACCCTTTTCAGCTTTCACCAGATTATAGTCATGTCATCATCAGAACTATAAAATTTGGAGATGACTTTTATAATTTGAACGAACCCAAAAGCGTTGACGTAATTTCCGTTGCATCATAAGTTGAAGCATGCGCCTTGTCATATTCAATCATTGGTTGATCAAAGATTTTTAAAAACTGCAATAATCGGGCCATCGCTCAAGTGTTGTAATCTTCACAGGGCCAGGCCTTCTTTCTCCAAATAGACTTATTATACATTACATATTAAACTATATTACATTACATACTCTCTGAGGCGAGCGAGTGTAACAGCAGCAACTTCATTGCTTCCTGACTCTATGCTAAAAATTTATTGAAAGAAAGAAAAGCTCTAGGCCGACCTAAGCCTCGAACACAGGATCTCTCGATCGAAACCAAGTAGGGTAATCACTAGACCAACAAGGCAGTCATGCAGTAAAAATATTATCAATAAAAAGTCAGTTCGCAAAGACTAAGAGCGAACGTCCAAAGTGAGAAAGGGAATATTCCAGTGATATTCCGAACGTCCATTAATCTGCCGAGCCGGACGTACTGTCAGCGCCAAAACTGACATTTCTTACGTTTTAGATTTTACGGGAAGATTTTCCATTTGGCGGAAATGCTGCGTCTTTATATTTATCGTGTTGTTGTTTAAAATAAGCGACTTCAATACGGTAGTGCAAAACTTCTGTGACCATGATGCGTTACTGCGGGGCACTCATTACTTAAAGTAACTTTCTTGATCTTGCTTGGTTTAATTAACTTTTAGATGTGTAAAACGTATATCCAAATAAATTTGCTTGCATCGTAGAGGTCAATTTCATCCTCACCATCTTGATGGTTGGTCCTCTACGACATCAAGATTTTCTAGAACTTTTCTTCCATGATCTTGCAAATTGTGTAATCAACTTTCCGCTCGGGTTTTTCCTGGGAATTTTAATATGGGGGTATTCAAGGGGCGTATCAATTCTTTCTTCAAAGGCCGGCAACGCACTAGCAATGCTTCTGGTGTTGCAAATGTTTATGGGTGGCGGTAATCGCTTAACATCAGGCGACCCGCATGCTTGCTTGCCCACTTTTATATCGATAAAAAAAATAAAAAAAAAATCCCAAAAGCATAACACTACAAGTTTTGAATCTTTTCTTCTTTTCAGTGGCTAAGCTAAAGAACAGGATTTGAGGCCACAGTCTCTGAGGCTGGCTGGTGAAGCTATAAAATGCTAAGCTTTTCTTTCTTTCTTAGTAGCAGCCCGGAAGTGAAATTGGTAAAAGTATGTTAATGATGGTGAACTATGAGCCCTTTATATTTTAAACGTCCCTGTTTAGGATGACTCGTTAAAATTTTAATACATTTCGATTAACACAGCCCCATGCATTTCTAAAATCTGACGTTTTAAGCAGTTGGAGGGTTACAAAGTTCCCAGCCACACACTCAGAACGTTTTGGTCAAATTGACAAATTTTCGAAATCACACTAGCTAGCTATCTTGCCTTAATCAGGCATTCTTGATGAGTATTTCTGATGATCGTTTTTTTTTTTAATATTTTAACAGCTTGTCTTAAACTTAAAGCCGAGTACAGCATTGAGTTTACTATAAAAAAAAACTACACTCATTATTACAATTTGTATATCGTGCATGTTCGTTAACAGTTATCAGATAGCTCAACGCGAACCGCGGATGAAATTCGATGTCATTGTGCAATCATGGTATATCGGTACGTGCTGCCTAACCACCGAACGATAGTCGCGTTGAGTCGGTCGTAATCCGATGATTAATTTAATTTAATTACACGTTAAACCGGTAAACATTTGTTTTTAAGCTGTGAAGATGAATATACTGTTACGTGCCATAGCACGGTAATTTGGAAAGACAACACCAGATGACTCTGAAGAAATTTTATTCAGTTGTTTAATACAAAGATCTACGTATATTTCTATCGCAGACAATCGTTGTCCAAAATGATAACCGAGGTCACTTGTTTGATCGCTTGTTAATTCTTCGATGTGTTTTCACTTTTAAGTAAAGCAACTACAAGTAGGGTATTAATACCCGTTTCCCAGACAATATCCTAGTTTACGTAAATAAAGGGGTATTAGATTCGCCAAAAAAGAACAATTCGAGAAATCATCACACAAGATTTTGTAAACTACCGTTTAAGAGCACAAGCTAACTACATTTTTAGTTCGTAACCTGATGACGATGTAATGATAATTTATTTAATTTTAGGAAAAACAATTAAATACACTATAGCCTTATTCAGCCGCCAGTGCAAATGTGTGTATTTAACTTTTCACTTCAATAAACTTGAATTTGTTTAATTTTGACATTGCAAAAAGTCTAAATAATCTGATTTAACAATTTATTAATTTTGTTATGTAGGTAATTGAAAATAAAAAAACACAATATCTAGACAGCTTTAACCTAACCTAAAATAAACCGTATAATTTATCCACTATTTTAATAAGTTTTCCTTTAAATTGCAAAAGCGCATGACAGTATATTAGCCAAGTTCAAAATTGCTCAGAAACTTAAAATCTTAAGCATTGTGATGTCTAATTGTTCTACTATAGAATATCAGAAATCACTTACTGTTTACATCTTGACTTTTTGAAAGACATACATAATAATAAAGATTTTTAGCCTCCTGTAACTAGCGTTTCTCCACTACTAATTTAATGTCTACCACCAGGAGTTGTTGAATAGGTTTGGAAATTTCATGGCTTTAATTTTAAGTAAACAACTATTGTCAGTATCATTGTGATTACTTTCCAGTAATGTAAATTTAATTATTAAAGACTAACTGACCCTCTTAACTTATCTTTATAATGCCTGTTTTAACAACAAATGCATGTATATATTACACACGCATCGTGTATATTATAAATAAATATTATAGGACAATTACACAGATCGCTATATAGCCCCAAAGTAAACATACTCGTAAGTAGCTTGTGTCATGGGTGCTATGATAACGGATGAATATTTTATATATATTACACATAAATACTTATATAGATAAACACTCAGACACTGGAGAACAAACATGCTTATCACACAAACCTTTTCCAGAGGTGGGAATCGAACCCACAGCCTAGGACGCAGAAGCTGGGTCACTATCCACTGCGCCACTCGGCCGTTGTATATGTACAAGCAGTGTGTGTGGGAAAACAAAATAGTACTTTACTACTATCACTGCAATTTCTTTGTATTATCGCACTTTTTCAATCTTACACTAATACAAATATTTCAATACCAAAATTAGGCAAATCGTTTCAATCGTTCTCGAGTTTATGCAAGACTAACAAACGTCAATTCATTTTTAAAAATAAAGATTACAAATTAACATTAATTTTATTGGACGAAATATTTTTGAGTTTGACATGATTTGAACTTGGCCGCTTTTTAAAAGTGTGCTGAGATCTATTGTGGTAGATAATTAAATCCAGCAAGGCTTCAGCTTTTGTGCGCCGCTTTAGACTCATTTAATTGTAATTCTTGTAAATATCTCTGCGATATTGTTGAAGATAATAAAACCAGTCAAGTGCACGTCTTACTTGTGGATTTAGGGGTTTGGATTGTAATTGCTATTTAAAATTGAAATTTTCTATTTTTTTTATTGAGGATTTACAAGTTAGCATCTTTAGCATCCAATGGACGTATACTGCTTGGCATTGGCATCTTGTAAAGACTTCCAAAGACCATGGTCTTGCGCCACCTGCATCCTGTGGTTCCCTGCAAGCCGTTGTTGTTGTCGATCCACCTCGTGGGGGTCTAATAACACTGCGCTATCGGGTGCGGAGTCACCATTCCAGGACCTACGGACCCCAACATCCTTCCGCTTTTCGAACTATGTGCCCCGCCCATTGCCACTTTAGTTTCGCGATACGTTGAGCTACGTTTAACTATAATTACCTAACTTATTCTGCGGATCACCTCATTTCAGATTCGAGCGCGCAGAGATAACAATGCTCTCTCCATTGCCCGTTAGCGGCCCTGACCAGTTGTACAAGTCAGCCCTTGATTGCAATTACACCTGATAGATAATAATGATGCAATGCATGATGTGAACGGGCTAATTTCTTAGGATCAAATCCTTTTAACCCTTTCGGTTTCTACACTACACTGTATCGGGACGCTAAATTGCTTGGCGGTACGCTTTTGCCGGCAGGTGATAACTAGCCAAGGCCGAATACAAACCTGGACATTTTAAGGAAATAGAACTTATAATTCCATCGTGCCTGTCGCTGAACTACGGAGGCCACCAACAGTCAACTGTTGTTTTTCATAGTACTGTAATTATAGAAGAATGGCTAAAACGCAAATGCTGTCTAAATATTCTAAAACTATTTTAAACCTGTTTTCACGTTTTCAGTATAGATAAGTAGATAAAAAATAGTTTTAAATATCTTCTTAAAAATAAAATAAAAAAATAAAAAAGCCGTTTATTCTCAAATCTCTTAGAAATGAATTCCACAATTTGTTGTTAGTAACTTAATATAAAGTAGTAATAAAAAAAAAACCAATTAAAATTTAAAGTTATCGTGTTAGTAAGTTTGAGATAAGAGCCCCTTCTCGGGTAAAGGCCTCCCCCATCTTCTTCCATTTCTCCCTATCCTTTGCTACACCTTGCCTGCTGCTTTTATAATATCATCAGTCCACCGTTTGATTGGTCTACCGACATTCCTTTTACCTTCTGGTCCTGCCCATCTTGTGCTGTGTATTGTCCACCTTTCGTCTGTGTAACGCGAGACATGGCCAGCCCATTTCCACTTCAGAGTCAATGCAAGGTTTAATGCATCTGTAACTTTTGTTTTTGCTCTTATTCTATCACTTCTTATTTTGTGTATTTTTCTTATATTTAACATACTTCTCTCCATTGCTCTTTGTGTAGTTCTAATTTTTTTCTTGACTTTATTTGTAAAAACCCACGTTTGACAGCCATAGAGTAAGCTGGGTAGAAGACAAGTATCTACTACAATTTTCTTTAAGTCTAAGCTATAATTTCCTTTCACTATTTCTTTTAGAGCCCAAAATTTTTTCCAGGATATATTTACTCGTCTTTCTACTTCTTCTTCGTTCCTGGTCTTTGTAAAAGAGACCTGCTTCCCTAAGTAGATGTAGTCATTTACATATTCGATGCTATTGTCATTTACATTTATCTCAGTTCTTTGGCTGTTCGTCATTATCTTGGTTTTGCGGTATTCATTTCCAAACCTACACTGGAGCTTTCGGTGTCAAGGGTGCAAATCATTTCCTGAAGTTCTGTCGGTGTTTCCGCAAAAATTACCACATCGTCAGCAAATTTAAGATGGCTTAAATAACGACTTTTTACATTTATTCCTTTCTGAGTCCAGTTCAATTTTATGAATATGTTTTCTAGAACAGCAATAAATAGTTTTGGGGACAAAGGACCTTGTCGAACTCCCCTACCTATCTTAATTGGATCTCCTCTTATTTCAAGTTTTACTGTGCTTGTACTATTTGCGTATATGTTTTTTTTTTTTTTTTATAGTATATAGGCTAGCGCTTGGCTACGATCACGCCTGATGGTAAGCGAAGATGCAGCCTACGGTGAAACGCGCTTGCCTATTCACTCTTGACTTGAAGATACCCATATTGTAGGTGGTAGGGAAAACGTGAGCTGGAAGGGCATTCCATATTTTCGCAGTTCGTATCAGGAACGAGGAAGCGAAACGTTTTGTACGCGTCCACGGAATATCGACTACGTATGGGTGCAGACTACTACGATGCCTAGCAGTTCTATGGTAAAAGGGCGAGGGGGGAACTAGATCAAAAAGTTCCTGTGCACACTCTCCAAAATATATTCTGTAGAAAACCGACAAACAGGCAACTTTTCGGCGATGATCGAGTATTTGCAGTTTTGCATTACATAACGCCTCGTTACCAATGATTCTTCGAGCGCGGCGATCCACCGAATCCAATGCAGCAAGCTGATATTTAGCCGATCCATCCCACAAATGGGAGCAGTACTCCATGCACGAGCGAACCTGGGCTTGATATAGAATCAGAAGCTGCTCCGGTGAGAAGTACCGCTTCACCTTATTAAGGATACCGAGCTTCTTACCAGCTGTTTCTGCCTTGGACTCAATGCATTGCCCGAAGTTGAGCTTGGACGATATGGTGACTCCAAGAAGCTCAATATTGTCGGTGATCGGAACAGAAATATTCTGAAAAGTAGAAGTCAGATGGAAAGGACTCCTTTTTGCGGTGAATAGGTGTTTTGGTAGCATTGAATTTGACCATGTTGGTGTCACCCCAGTCAGACACTGCGTTGAGGGTCAAATTAATGCGTTCCACTAAAGCCTCTCTTTGCTCAAGGGTCTGAGCCCCGCTAGCACGGGGACCGGACATGTATCGCTCCGTTACAGTGCTGTCATCTGCATACCCAAATAGGCCAGGCTTCAACAGATCATTTACATGCAGCAGGAAAAGGGTAGCGGAGAGAACAGATCCCTGAGGAACTCCAGCATTTATCGCCATTGGATCAGAAGAGAAGCCATCTAGGACAACTCGAAAAGATCGTTCACTCAGGAAATCAGATATCCAGCGACAGAGACTAGGGGGTAATCCGTAGGAAGGAAGTTTGCTTAAAAGGCCCTCGTGCCAAACCCGGTCAAAAGCCTTCGAGACGTCCAGGGAGACGGCGAGCGCCTCACCGTATTTCTCTATGGCTTCGCCCCATATGTGACTGGCGTACACTAGAAGATCTCCCGCGGAACGGTTGCGACGAAAACCATACTGATGGTCCGACAAGAGATCATTTTGCTCGAGGTATGCCAGGAGCCTGGTATTCAATACACGTTCCATACTTTTACCAAGTATGGAGGTGATTGCAATTGGTCTGTAATTGGCCGGGTCGGCACGGCTTCCCTTTTTCGGTACAGGTTGTACGTTAGCAATCTTCCAAGCCTTCGGAACCTGAGCAGACTTAAGAGAGAGGCGATACAGGCGGGTTAGGACAGGAGACAACTCAGGGGCACAGGTTTTCAGTAACACTGCTGGTATTCCATCAGGACCACTGGCCTTGTTCACATCCAGGTTGCGGAGCACCTTCAACACTTCCGTTTGGCGTATATGTATCTCTGGCATAGCAGAGCCGCGATATGGTAGGGTTGGTGGTGAAGCGCATCCGACATCAAGGTGTGAATTTTCCGCAAAAAGAGTTGCCAAAAGATCTGCTTTGTCCTTTGCGGTGAAAGCCAGCGACCCGTCCGGTTTCAGCAGAGGTGGTAACGAAGGACGGCAGAAGTTCGTCTCAACCGATTTCGCCAGAGACCAAAAAGCTTTGCTACCACGTGGATAAGAAGCTAATTTGGCCCCGATGCGGTTAGTGCGAAAGAAACGAGCCTTCTTTAGAACCCTCTTATAGGACTTGGCGGCTAAGTTGAATGCTTTCTTCTTTGTTACGATGTCCGGAGCTTTGTGGGAACGGGCTTCTGCCCAAGCTGCAAATGCTGAGTTTTTGAGAATTTCAGCTTCAGCGCAAGCAGCGTTATACCAGCGCGGAACCTTGCCATCCAGTGGTACGTCAGCAAATGGAATGAAGTATTCCATTGCTTGACATATCACCTCCGATATAGCATGCTCGCAGCTCGACGGATCATTAGAAGAAAAACATATTTGCCGCCAAGGATAAGACGCGAAGAAATACCGCATCCCATCCCAATCTGCCGACTTAAATCGCCATACCCGCCTAGTACCGGTAGAACCTGATTGTAGAGGGTAATAATTCGAAACCGACTTGACCAAACAGTGGTCAGAGGTACCCAAGGGGGCCACAACTGACACTGAATTCCGGTCTGGGTCGGTAGTCAGCAGAAGGTCCAAACATTTAGGCGTATGATCGACAACGTCAGGTATTCGTGTCGCTTCTTGAACCAGCTGCGAAAGGCCAAGCGACAAAGAGAATTTAAGGGTCTCTCTTCCAGCATGGTCGGTATTCTGGTATGGGAACAGCCAGTCTTGATGGTGAGCATTAAAGTCCCCCAAAAATACCAGTTGAGCAGCCGGATACCGATGTTGTACAATGTCAGCCGTCTGAGTAAGATACTGAAACAACTGAGTCGTCTCCTGATCACCGCTGTGCGACCGATAAATGCAGGCGTAGACTATCTGCTCTATGCCCGTGTCCAATAAGCACCACAAGATGGAGAAGTTGGGTACCTCCAGATTACGAAGACGCCGGCAACAGATGTCATTACGAGCGAACAAACACACCCCAGCTCGAGGCTTAAAATTGTGCTCAAGCGTGTATCCCGGATACTGTAAGTACGCTACATCTGTTGGAATCCCGATTTGCGTCTCCGTCAAGAAAAGTAAATTCGGCCTCTCAGTCTCTAGATGGTGGTGGACTGCGACGAGATTGAAGTGCAATCCTCTTATGTTAGTGAGGTGCACTTTGAGAGAGAGGGGGTGCAACCGCTGTGTAAATTTACTTTTCTTTTTCTTGTGATGCATATTGTATTTAAGGTGAATAGGAAAGGGAATAGCAGTTGTACGAGGCACTGTGATCGTAAGACTCCGTAATCCACAAGAAAAAATCTACACGAATGAAAGGCTCAACTGGAGACTGCGGGGACGCCCGAACCCCCCTGGAAATCGCCATCGGACCCTCTCTCCGGTCGCTAACCGGCACGATGGAGGCCATTCCAGGATTTTTCGCTAGTTGGCGGGGCAGCCTTTCATAGGTGGCGAACCTACTAGTTGGGCCCCCTACTAACTGCGGTCGGCCAGCGGAAAACCGTGCTTCGGATCCCGCTACCCTCCAAATTGAGACCTTCGGTGCAGCAATTCCGCAGATTAGGTTCTGTCACAGAAAACAGCACTACTGTACATACCCACTCCCTTTAGACCGGCTTCTACGAGCAACGCACCGGAACACGACTAATTTCGAAAATCAGTCATTTGGCGGCGCGGCTTTGCTCGCAGGGTGGTAATTCTAGCCACGGCCGAAGCCTACCACCATAGAAATTGTCACTCGTTTAGCACCACCCGGGGGTCACGTGTAGGGTAAGCAAGGGTTAAAACCTAACTTTGGTACTACCTACGGACGCGAGTGACTCCAACCCCCAAATTTTTAGTTTTTAATTATATTAATATATTTTCGTTCTACGTTACATGATTTCAGTGCTTCCCAGATAGAGTTATGACTGATGCTGTCAAACGCTTTGCTGTAGTCAATAAAACCGAGATATAGAGGTCTATTGAACTCTATATACTTCTCTATCATTTGCTCTAATGTTTGAATATGGTCAATTGTACTTTAGCCTGAGCGAAAGCCAGCTTGCTCTATTGGTTGACAACCTTCTATTTTAGGAGTTATTCTTCGAAGGATAATAGACGCGAACAGTTTGTATGTGCTTGCCAATAAGCTGATTGGTCTATAGTTTGATATGTCTAGGGGATTTCCCTTCTTATATAATAATATTATATCAGATTTGCACCACTGTAACGGTACTTCTTCTTTGTGTAGTATCAAATTGAATAATTGTGTAAAAAAATTGATTAATACGGGTGCACAGTTTTTTAGGACCTCATTAGTTATTCCATCTGCCCTGGTGACTTTTCAGCTTTGAGTTTCTTTATCTGCTCATAAACTTCTGCTTCGTCTATTGGGTCTATTGGATTTATTGAGTTTGCAATAGTTTCTTCATTTAAAAGCTTTTCAACACAGGTACCATTTTCTTTATTTTTGTATAATTCTTTGTAAAATTTTGTTGCATGATGTTATCTTTTCTTGATTTTGTTTCTTCTAAGTCTTGTTCTAGTTTTTGGATCCATGTTTTGTGGATTGTTAGTTGTTTGTAGGCTTTTTTAGTACTCCGAAATTTTCTCAAATTGGTTGTTATTATATCTTGTCTATATTTACGATAATCTTTCCTTATTGATTTGTTAGTTTCTTTATAAATTTTGCTAAGGTCCTTCTTGACGTTTTTATCCCTATTTTTTGTCAAAGTCAATTCTGTACGTTTTTGTATAAGTCGTTTTGTGTTTTCACTAAATATTTCTTGCCTATTATTGTGAGTCTTCTTGTTTGCTTTTACACTCTCTGTAATGATTTTTTGTATTAAATCATAGCACATTTGAACATCCGTTGGTAAGGTAACATTCTCGATTTCAGATTTTAGACGATTCCTAAATTGGGTTATCTCATCATCCGTTCTCAGACTTTTCGGTACAACCTTGAACGAATTCCTGCTCTTTTTTGGATGTTTAAGTAGAACTGTTGCCCTTAGTAACCTATGGTCAGACGCAAAATTTATTCGGTTTAGAACTTCAGTATTTATTATGAGTCTTGGAGTATTTGTCATTATAAAGTCAATTTCGTTCTTAGTTTTCTGGTCAGGTGAGATCCAGGTCCATTTGCGGTTAATTTTTTTCTTAGAGAAGGTGTTCATAATTGATAACCTATTTTCTAAAGCGTAGTCTACCATTCTTTCGCCTCTGTCATTTCGCACTCCGTAACCGTAATTACCCATTATTATATTTTCGTTCTTCTTTGGGTGTCCTATTTTTGCATTAAAGTCGCCCATTACTATAACTTTATTGTCAGCTATAGAAATTGCTTTTGTGATGTCACTGTAAAAACTTTGTATTTCTTCTTCGGTCGAGCACTCAGTGGGTGCGTACACTTGTATTAGTGAGATACATAGTTCCTCAAATTGAAGTTGTAGTAAGGCTACTCTTTCAGTTATACCTATGAAGTTGGTGATATTGTATTTGTATGTTTTCTTTATCAGAAATCCCACTCCGTGTAGGCCCTTCGTTTGACCTATATAGCATAATATGTAGTCTCGGTACTCTTCGATGTTGCAGCCCATTTTTTTAACTTCAGAAAGTCCTAGGATATCGCAATTAATGTTTCTAAGGGCGTAAGTAAGTTGTAAAAGTCTCTCTGTAGAGCTTAGAGACCTCACATTAAAAGTGCAGATTTTTATTGATTTTTCGCTCATGTCCGTTGTTTTATTAGTGGCAATGTTTGTATTTGGTACACTTGTAGATGGAGGGTTATGGTCTAATTCCCCACGAGGACCAGTCGGCTTGGGGAATATCTTCTTAAAGAATATAAATTATTTCGTCTCTTTCAAAAGCTCGAAATTGGATCATTTCTTGGGGCCTTCAGAGAAATATGCTTTATTGAGAGTACTACTGATTGACAAATATAATGTTACAAATAAAAGAGCAATACAGAACAAATGGGTGTGGATTTCATCCTACTCCTAACATGTTAGGCCGCTTCCATCTTAGATTGCGTCATCACTTAATATCAGGTGTGATAGCAGTTAAGGGCCAACTTATAGTCGATTAAACAAAAGGAATGCGGGCCCTTGATAGACCATAGACTAAAATATGATACTATACGTCGACCGATTAGATAATAAGCACGTTAAATGTATTAAGCATATTAAGGCACATTACACCAACTTTTTACACAACGAAATCACTATAATCCTAAAATACACAAATTTAACGGAAATACCTAGTCTAATCAAGCTTGTAGAATTTTAAAATAGAACATAATATCACAAGAACTACTAGACCGAGTACAAAAACAAGCGGAAGGCCTTATGCCAATTGACAATACTGAACCGTTTTTGAACCAGGATCAAACTGAAACACAAATCCAATCACGCAACAAAACAATCAAACTCACAAAACACTTGCATATTCAACATACACACAAACAATTAAAAGAAATAAATCAAATCACATACAACATACAAGTAAACGAAGATCAAGATCCGCTAATTTTAGAGTTTCTATAAGTCCTAGCTGAGGTTAGGGAGACGCCTGTTGAGGAACGCTTGCTTCTGCCTAAAGCTAAAATTAATAAGGAATTTATAAAAAAACTTAAATATATTAAACGCATACCTACCCAACTTATTAATCACCAATAGTTCTCTACGAGGAATAAACAACGTAATAACGCAGCTGCTAAAACATTGATACTAATTAATAAACAAGTCCCATACACACCTAAAACTATTATAAAACCTAAAAATGATCCACCGTGGAAAAGAAGAATTCAAAACAAAATAGAAAAGTTTAGGAGAACTGGGGCAATTAATAGAAATACAAAGGGGAATTAATACACCAAAAGTGATAAGAATCAAAGAAATAATATAATATTTTTATCGATTTTCAAATAATTGTACCTTAATCAGGCCCAAGTAGTGCTATTCACAATGAAACTAAATGTCCCGTAGCGACTTGATTCAAACAACAAATAAGGAGTATAGTGAAAGAGATGAATTTATTTATCTTTAACTTGCTTACTTACCCCTAAGAAATAAATAAAACGTTATCATCTACCGGACCTCAAAGTTTCGCGGTCAACCTTACTAACTTCATTGTAATATAACGCAAGTTAATTTGAAAGGGTTAGCATAGCAGGCATATAATGACAAAGCTTCTCAAATAACAATTGTCTGGACCCGAAACCTGTGTTTAAATTTAATTAAACTGCTAACTTCAAAGAAGCGGAAGCCATATTATTTACTTTCACAAAACTCTGGCTGCAGACATTGAGTTACATAATTTTGAACAAAAGATTACCATTTGGGTATTTGCCTAAGAAAATGACGTTATAAATACGACCCGTATTATTATCTACAATATTTTCAGAATTGCTGTTTCTGAGTATGTTAGCCTACAAGCTAATTAATAATAATGGCGCAGGCTAATTAATAATAATAACTGTTATATGCGCAAATCGCGTAAGTATTATTATGTGTTTATGCTTTTATGTTTATCTGCGCAAATCTCAAAAACTATTAACTAACTTAACAAAGTTTAATTCTCTCAATGATCTCTAATAATGTTAACAAGAAGTTAACTCTAACGAATAAATAAAACGTTATCGTTCACCGGACCTCAAAGTTGTAAGGTCAACCTTACTAACTTCATTGTAATATAACGCAAGTTAATTTGGAAGGGTTAGCATCGCCGGCATATAATGACAAAGCTTCTCAAATAACAATTGTCTGGACCCGAAACCTGTGTTTAAATTTAATTAAACTGCTAACTTCAAAGACGGGGAAGCCATATTATTTTATTTCACAAAACTCTTGCTGCAGACATTGAGTTACATAATTTTGAACAAAAGATTACCATTTAGGTATTAATTTCGGAAAATAATTTGATGTAGTTGCGTATTATAATTGAACTAGCAGTGGCCGCGGACTCCGTTCCGCGTTAGAAATATTTTTGGTCCGACCCGTTTGTACCACGTAATACTTCAAATAAAAGGTTCGGGATAAATAAAAATTATGATGATGATAGCAAGTCTAGTAAATGTACTTGCTCTTTTGCTGTTCATTAAAATTAAGTGATTTCAAAGACAACTTTGTTCACAATTAAATACTCTTAATCAACAACACGTTTATTTGGATAAAGATTAATATTATTACGTTGATACAACTCTTAACAAGTGCATTAATTTCGACCAAATTTGATTACCATAAATACAGTTCTAGTGAATTAATCTTAAAAGATAGACATATACTGTCGTGGACATTTCAAGAGAAATAATTCTTTCATCATTTTTTTAGATCATTTCAAGAGAAATATATTATATTTTTGGTATCTTGAACCGTTTTCACAGCGCACGCAACGGAAGCCCTCAAGGATGAATAATTTTCCCCGTTTTTTTCACATTTTCCATTATTTCTTCGCTCCAAATAGTTGCAGCATGATGTTATATAGCCTAAAGCCTTTCTCGATAAATGTTCTAATCAACACAAAAATAATTTTTTAATTCGAACCAGTAGTTCCTAAGATAAGCGCGTTCAAACAAACAAACTCTTCAGCTTTATAATATTAGTATAGATTAATTTCTTTAACTGCCTAAGGAAATGACGTTATAAATACGACCCGTATGTATGTAATATTGTCCGAATTGCACAGTTTCTGTGTATGTGAGCCTATAAACTTGTTGTTGTTGTTGTGTACGCAAATATCGTAAGTATAATTATGTGTTTATGCTTATTTGTTTGTCCGCGAAAATCTCAAAAACTATTACCTAACGTAAACCAAACTCTTAAGTTAATAAAGTTAACAATAAGTTAACTCCAACGAATAAATAAAACGTTATCGTTCACCGGACCTCAAAGTTGTAAGGTCAACCTTACTAACTTCATGTAATATAACGCAAGTTAATTTGGAAGGGTTAGCATTTCAGGCATATAATGGCAAAGCTTCTCAAATAACAATTGTCTGGACCCGAAACCTGTGTTTAAATTTAATTAAACTGCTAACTTCAAAGAAGGGGAAGCCATATTATTTTCTTTCACAAAACTATTGGTGGAGACATTAAGTTACGTAATTTTAAACAAAAGATTATCGTTTAGGTATTTACTTGGAAAAATAACTTTATGTGGGTGTGTATAATAATTTTAACACTTGTTTTATCAGATTCTAAGTAAACCAAGTTATCAATTCAACACTTATACCTAATTATCATCATATTAACAGCCCACAACAATGCAAAAACTTCCTTCTTGTAGAAGAGCGGATATGGAGCTACGACCCACCACGCTCATCCATTGCAGTTTCATGCATTCATTAACGACCATTATCAAATTTTAATAATAGTGCCTGGGACTAATGGCTTAACGTGCTTACCGAGGCACGAGGTAACACCACCAAACTCCAAATTCTTCTAACCATATCATAGACATGCTTGGCAACAAAAAAACTTACTTCTCCTAATCTCTAAAACAAAAATCTTTACAATCAAAATCTCGTCAATCCAGTTATAGATGTCTTCTGTGGCGCAGTGCGCAGTGAAAGTCCTATGTTCGAATCCTAGATGTGTTATAGCAGTTAAAAGCTAACGCAGTAAATAAAACAAAGTATAGTAGAGCATCAGCGAGGAATCCTTCATTCGCTTGGATATTTTCTTTTATAACTTTGTGCAGCGCTCTCCCGCTTTTACCCGTTCCCTTAATGCATAGATTAAAGACTACTAGATGGAATCATAACGCGGCTGTAGGTTCAAGAGCGTGACAGACTTATTTCATTCGGCCTTTATTAGAAAGTGACACAAGATTATTTTTTGACCCTTTCAGCGTGTTCGTTTTTATTGTTTGTCAAGAGTGGAGTTTGTGACAAGCAAGGGACATATCTGAGCAATTATTAGCTTTTTATTAAATTTGCTGATAAATAATAATATAACTTTGCGGTTACGATATTAATTTAAACGTTATCGTGCTATGGCGGGTTGTAATATTTTCGGCTGCAACAGTCGCAGCGAACAGAAAATCGAAGGAATTACGTTTCATACGTAAGTAGGCATAAACTTCATTGATTGATGATTTAAAGCTTAGATATGTTATTTTTTAGCAAATTTCATATATTATGCGTTTACTAGACTATCTTATATAAAGTAATATTTCGTATTTCACGATATTTTAAAACATAACGTTTTATGATGTACTTTAAATGTTGACATGTCATGTCAATAAGGCTGATTTGCTGTCTCACGAGTGGACACGCTATAGGCTCTATCTAGTTGTCTTTAATCTATGCCTTAATGAGATATCCTATTTTTCAAACATGGCAATAGTACTTCTGTGAAACTCTGTCAAAAATTACTTCTATCATAATCTCGTCAATTCAGTCGAAGACAATAGACCATCAGCGGAGGAATCCTTCACTCGCTTGAACATGTTCTTTTATAAGTTCGGGGGGCATTAACGCAGCTCTCCCGCCTTTTTTCCCGTTCCCTAATGAGATTTCCTATTTTCCAAACAGCACACGTGCGACGAAACAAGGCTACTCGGCATACATTACTGAACCGCCCTAATCCGTTTATTTAGATTTCTACTGCCCCAACTCTCCTGAATATAAACTAGTGGCAAACATTTCCGCGGCCATGCTGTAAATGATTTCGTGTTTTGGACACCTTTTAATACAACATCGATTTATTTTTCTTGTAAAAAAAATTACCACTCGCCGTGAAAATGGGTTTTAGAAGCCTAATATAAATTATATGCATCTGTATGTCTGTCTGTGGCATCGAAAATTTTAAGCAAATAGTTTTATATTTATTATCAGCATACGCTAGTTAATTTTTTTGACGTGACAACGTCTTATTATTATTATTATTTATTTATTATTTAAGGTTTACATCATTCTTATTCTTATATGTATTAGCATTAGAAACCACTTAGGTTTGAGAAATATGCTAACAAATAGTAGTATCTAGGCATTCTACAAAGACAGTTGTCATCAGAAAAAGCTAAAATAATTAAAATAACTAAATAATAATTAATAGAAATTTTTTAAGTCGCATTAGATGTGACTTAAAAAGTGGGTCTTAAGTTTTCTTTTGATGTTGCGAGGGTTAATACAGTCCCGCACATCAATAGGTAATTCATTAAGAAGGCGAGGAACTAGGTAAGCATTCGTGCGCTCACCGTACCTATTGGGCGCTCGCGTAATGCACAACCGATTCTGAGTGGCAGCCCGCGTAAATACAGAGTGTTGTACTTTTTTCCAATATATATCATTAAAAAAGTTTTCTTTTAAAATCAAATATTTAATTTGTAGCTGTACGGGTAAAATTTTACTCTCTTTAAAAAGTTCAGTATCTGAATAGCCACATTGTTTTTTGTTAAGTATTAGTTTTAATATTCTTTTTTGTAATTTAAATATTTCTTTCAGATAACAGTTATATGTACGTCCATAACTAGTTAAACCGTACTGGATATAAGATTGCGCTAGGGAATTATACAGCATTAATTTTATTTTATTTTTTTTATAATTCGATAGAGCCGGCTGCACGCAACAAACATGACTCATGCGGCATTACCTCGCTTTGAGGCGTTCCATGTAAGGCTTGAAGTGATAGCGAGAGCGCGGAACGAGCGAATAAGAAGCACAATCGGCTTTTGCGTTCGGCAGCGTTCGACATCCGTCTATTAAATATATTAATTTTAAATTAAAAATTAATATATTTATTATAAATTTAAAATATAAATTTTTAAAATCAAAATCAATTATTTTATTAATTTAAATTAATATTTATAAAAATATACTTAAATTAAAATTTTTAATAACCAATTAAATGCTACCATTTCATCAGTATTTTCTTAAGACGTTGTCACGTTCAACTATCGTCAGTAAACCGACTTTTTTTTTACTACAAGTTGGCCCTTGACTGTTCTCACACCTGATTTTAAGTATCAATCTTAGATGGAAGCGGGCAAACTTGTAAGGAGTAGGTTGAATCCACACCCCTTCGGTTTCTACACGACATCGTACCGGAACACTAAATCGCTTGGCGGTACGTCTTTGTCGGTAGGGTGGTAACTAGCCACGGCGAAAGCCTCCCACCAGCCAGACCAAACAAATTAAGAAAAATCTCAATCTGTCGTCAAAAAATGACAGCGTTATACTATTACAATGAAAAGAATTTCGGACATAAATGTCGTTATTACTAAATTCAAGAATAGTTTAGTGTAATAGCAGGTTGACCTTCGTAGACTATATGAATCCACCGCACATACCATTGTTTATTAAAAAAAAAAACCGGTCAAGTCATTGCTCCATGCGAAATTTCATGATTCTAGGGCTAGGTGCGAGTAGTAGAGAGTTAAATATGCGGCTTATGCTGTATCTTTTGACTGTGTTGACTAAGAAGTTTTATTTTGTCATAGCTTAAAGGTATAAGGTAATAAGGTTAAGCCAAGTATTTGGTATGAATTTCAATTTAATACATTTACGCGTTCATAAGAAAAGGGCGTAAGTGTAAATTATTAAAAATATTATTATTATACGATGCAACTAATAACTTACAGTTATCGTAATTTTTCCATTATCTATACTATATAGTCATCACTGGCAACACGCGTGTTGCTAATGATGGATCTAACTAAGGATCCGAGTCTTGGTCGCTGACTGCGAGCTTCATAAGAAGGCTCAGAGTCACTCAGCGGGCGATGGAAAGAGCAATGCTCGGAGTGTCTCTGCGTGATCGAATCAGAAATTAGGAGATCCGCAGAAGAACCAAAGTAACCGACATAGCTTAGCGAGTCGCAATGGGCGGGGCGCGTAGTTCGAACAGGTGATGGACGGTGGGGGCCGAATGTGGTAGATCGGCGACCCCGCACCGGAAAGCGTAGCGTTGGTCGACCCCCAACCAGGTGGACTGACGACATCAAACGTGTCGCAGGGAGCCGCAGGCGGCTCGGGATCGTTGTGTTTGGAAGTCCCTAAAAAAGGCCTATGTCCAGCAGTGGACGTCTACAGGCTGGTAATGATGATGATGATACTATATGACGTGGCTTCGTACCAAATTTAAAGATTCAAAGTTTACGGGAACTACCCGTTAGGTTTTGATTTACTTGACCGTGTCGAAAATTGGGGAAATTTTTGGTATAAACGGCTGTATCTTTTGATTGCCTTGGCCTAGAAGCTTGATTTTTTCACGACTCTAAGGGACAGCAGATTTGATTATTTGATATAAATTTCATATTGATACTTCCACGCGCTTCTGAGAAAAACGAAGTGATCCTATAAGGGTTCCGTTTTTCCTTTTTAGGTACGGAACCCTTAAAAGATGAGATAATTTATAGCACTTAGCAAAGTTAAAGTTGTTATACAACCTAATAAACTTTGAACCAATACCAATTATCCTCTAAGAATTGCCTAACCTCTTGGGCTTATATTTCTCGTTCGCATGAAATATAATAAATGTTATTGCTTCTCGTAAAACAAACCAAACTGTGCAAACATAATAAGAAACAAACAAACTTCAAATTAACTCTTATATCGGAATTGTTTTATTTCGTGGCGAAATCAATTCTGTATAGACCGCAACGGAAAATAAGAGAAAAAGAAAAGCTCTGCCACTCCTGTCTCGATTGGTTCCCCTCGATTTCCCCGGAGAGCATATTTTAATTACGCCACTCTGCTGGCTTTTGTTAAGCCCGAGTTTTTATTAAATGCGCGATTGACACTATTGATCAATGTAGTATACGGCAAATGCAATTTTGCACTGAACATTAAGGACAACGGAATTTGTTGCCGTTTCAGATAATATATTAGGAGCTCCTCCGACCTCATACTGTGTAAAATGCTCTAAAAATTGTAAGGCCCTATGTCCTTATAGTTGAAGAAATCCTAAAATACCGTTAGCTTTGGCGGCTTCCGTGGCGCAGTGGTATGCGCCGTAGATTTATAAGACGAAGGTTCTGGGTTTGATTCCCGGCGGGCACATTGAGATTTTTTCTTAATTTATCTTGGTCTGGCTACCACCACCCTACCGACAAAGACGTGCCGCCAAGCAATTTAGTTTTCCGGTACGATGTCGTAAAGAAACCGAAAGGGGTGTGGATTTTCATCCTACTCCTATCAAGTTAGACCGCATCCGACTTAGATTGCATCATCACTTAACATCCGGTGTGATAGCAGTCACGGGTCATCAACTATTTTTTTTACTCTGAACTTGGTTTGACCCATTGTCTTTTGAGCAGCATGGTGGATTTAAGCTACAATACTTTGTCCTATAGAGAGCCTTGAGCTATAGTATAGTGGGGTGTTATAATTAGTTGATAATAATAAACATTACTTTGTAATGTTTAATAACCTAATGTTTAAGCTACTACCAATTAATGAATGAAATCAATTTGGAAAAAACATTTTATTTACAGAATACATTCCCACGGGTCGTGTTTTCAGTTGAAGTGGGTAGTTCCATATTATTTAACGGAGGAATTTTGAAATCATTCACCTATAAACCAAGTGGGCGGTTATAAAAACTGTGATTGCGTGCGTTTATAAACACCTGGTTAACTTTGAAACGCTATTGAAACTCAAGTGGAGTTTTTATAAGCTAACACACATTTTAAATGTTAATTGCAGCGTAAATTTACGTGCGCTAACCATGTTACGTTACGTCGTGAAGATTACGTGCAATATGTTGATAAGTCATGGTGATTATCACGTTGATCTGAGCCAGAGTTTCCCAACCTTTTTAACCGACGAAAAAAAACGGAGGAGGTTCTCAATTCGACACGTATATATTTTTTTTTATGTATGACCACGCATAACTTTTTACAGAGTTGTACGATTTTGATAATTCTTTTTTTATTAGAAAGGGCATACTTCCAAGGTGGTCTTATTGTCATCATGTTAGAATCTGATGATGATATCCTGGGGAAATTGAAGGAACTCTTCAAATTTTGGAGGCACGCTTACAGTGATTTCGGTTTTTGTCTCGAAATCGGTAGCTTTTTGGCTACTAGTGATACATGGTGATAAATCACTAAAAAGTAAGAAATGAAATTTTTTAATATACTGTGACAGTATAGTACGAGTATGATACATGGAGATAAATCACTACAAAGTAAGAGATAAAAGGTTCCTTAAGTAAATTAAAGCAACTAAATGACACAGTTATTTTTACTTTTTAGTGCATTTTGAGTCGGTTCTATTTTTTATTAAAAATTTTTATTTAAGTTACACTTTTTAACACTAATTAGGAATGCTATAGTTGTGAAAGTCGGGCCGCTGATAGTACAACCATGTGTTCATTTTGCGGTTAATTCGTATCAGATTTCAGTATTTTAATCTGCATCTTCAAATCAAAACTCAATAGGATAAAAATAACTGCGACAAAAGTTCATGAAATTGATATGTCTTTTTTACCGCTTGTTAAGATTCTTCTTGTTCTAAAACCCAAAATTCAAAATAGGGTTAATATAAATAGAAGGAAAGTTAATTTTAAAGTTTACAGAGCTTCTGCCTCCACGTTCTCGACAGTCCTCTGGGGAGGCGGGGAGCAATATTGTTCAAGAAATTGAAACATTATTTGTGGGGAAACGGTTTGCTTTGGGAATTGGGCCACAGGCAGGCAACGTGCGCCGCTCATTTCTGTATGCATTATTAACCTCATCTTAAATAATTTTCATGTTATTACAATTGTAATAATCTTATTTTATACTCTCATTATTTTATTAAAATTTATTTCCTAATAAGACGAAGACTTGACTGCCTCGTTGATCTAGTGGTTAGCCTATATGGCTTCGATCACGAGGTCTTGGGTTCGATGCCTGGGTCGGGTCACGGAGTAATTCTGAGCTTTTTCATTCTTCTATGAAATGTTCAGTACATTCCAAGCCCGGAGTCTGGAAGTTGGAGGTGTTACACCCCTATGCCATCAACATCTGATAGTGATCGTTAATAAATGTAACATTATCACCCTAAGCCTGCCAACTCACATTGGAGCAGCGTGGTGGGTGTACGCTCCATATCCCCTCTCCTATAAGGAGGGAGGCCTGGCCCTGTAGTGGGCCGCTAATAGGCTGATAATGATGATGATGATTAAAAGACGAAGAAGAGTATTTACAGAATAAAATAAAAATCTTGCTTTTTGTTCTATTTTTTATTTTAAACAGCGAAACATTTGAATACGGGTTTTGTTAGTGGATAGAATGGTTTTTAGGTCTTGTGATAAAATTATGTGAGTATTCGTGTTCGATTCTTCAATTCGATATGAAATATTAAACTTTCTTCCGAGAAATTCTCAGCCTTATTTTTCTTTGATCGGTGTTGTTAGATCTCCATGATTTGGAAAGATGGAAAAAAACGTTTAGTCGCCAGACTTGTGATTTTCCATAATAGTTAGTAAATCCGCCAATCCACATGGGAATAGCGTTGTGGGTGCCTCCTCTACTATAAGAAAGACCTGGTCCTGTAATAAACAGTTAAAATAGGTGCATAATGACGAATATTTAAATAACTTAATATAAATATATAAATATCTTATATCCAATAAATAAAATGTTCAACGTGTTTATTTTTCCTGGCTTCTTTTGAGTAGTTGAATAAGAAACACCTTACAATAATGACTAACTAAAAAAAAATATGAAAAAGCAATGTAGAGCATTTCCTTCGCATTTTCGCGAGCTCTTTAGTTATGAGATAACGATCCGTTTTCAATGGGAAATGTATAGGCGTTTTTGAAATGGGCCTGATGCCCAATTACTAATATACAACAAAAGGAGATGTCATTTCGACTTTTACTTCAGATAATATGACGTCAAAATGGCGTGTACCTCGTTAAGATATACAAGACTTTTTTTGAATCATTGATGCTTTTGAGATTTATCCACGTACAGTAATCGGCCATGACTCGTTACATGATCCCGTGAGAATGCTAATAATATTTAGCAGTCTTCATCGATATTGACGAAATAAATGTCATCTAATATTAAGTGTAATACTATATATGCATAGAAGTATATCGAAGAAATACTTCTATGCGTACCTTTAAAACATTTCCTACAATGTTTTGCTCTGTGCCTATTCAGTAAAGAGGCCTTTATTGCATCATAATTATGTGCCTATAATTTCACTAGAACAAATGCTTGAACGACTGAATGAATTAAGAACTCTACAGCAACTTATAGCGTTGTACAACGGTCGAAATTCGACCGCAATTCATTTAATCGCTTAACTTTACGTGGGCGCACCTTTTGGCAGTAAATAATAAATAGCTAGTTAGGTATTCATAACTTGTAGATCAATGGCATCTTTTATGTGAAATCTCATTGATATCGACATCAAAAAGCGAACGAATTCCCGCGGAATATTTCATCGCGCACACCGTCGATTTGACAAGGGTGTGACGCGGGTTGCCAATTATACAACTGGAAACGGCGTCTGCAAGTTATGGAAATTCGAAATTCAAATATCGTTTGGTCATTAAAACAAAATGGCGGATAGTTTTGACGGTGGCGATAGAGCGCGAACTTTGTCGTTTTATTAAAGCTAAAAGATCTGCATTTGCTCCTATCTTCCGTAAGAGAGCCAGCTAGCGCTGCTTTTTTATTATGTGGGTAAGCATGGTAATCTTCTTCAGAGTGTAGGTCGGGTCTTTGGTTAATAAACAAACTCAATTTTTTCATGATATTTAGAAGTGGGACCAATATCATCAAAAAACGTTTTTATTCCAACCTACTGCAAAAAAAAATAAAAAATGTGTGCGTGTACTAGCGTACACTCGTAAGAAGTGAAACTAACTAACTAACTTATCAACATTCAAGTATTAGAAAAAATTGATACCATAATTACACCCACGTGTTAGTGTATTGAAAAATACAATCAAAAACTGAGGTTAATTTTAAATAACGTGGAAAAATAAATACCATAATTACACCTAAGTATTAGAAAAAGAGATGTAATTACTTACTTTTTTTAGAAATTCACTGAAATTAGAATTAAAATAAACCCTTTGATTTTGCTGATCACTTCAATATAACATATATATATATATATATTTATCACGTCAATTCCATAAGTCAAAGATGGCGCGTAACGGAAAAATGTGACGCGTAACGAAAAAATGTTACACTAAATTTTTTTCGATCCCCAATAAAGAAGTTTCACTTCAATTAAATAAAAATCATCTTAACACTGTATAGTCTGACCCAGGATTCAATTAAAGATAGATGCTTATCTCGATCTGATATTTATCATGATCTGAAGCCATATAGACAAATTACTTGAGCAACGTGACAGTTATTAAGTTGATCTCATTTAGAGAACTATTGTCATTGTTGTTTGTAACTGTCTCAAAAAATTTGTCAATTTACTATTATTCTTTTTGTCGTGCGTTAGATACATAGACTTGTAAGCGATGACCTTACAAGTCAAAAACCTTTTAGGCAGGTCGTACCTTGCTCTCCGGTGCTCTCAAGAGATAGACCGAGGCCTATTTGGCAGAAAATTTTGTTCTTGATATTCCTAGTCCTTATGTCACGTAATGTCGTGTTTGCGGACAATACAGAATTTCGCTCTCAAAAGGTTTTGTACGTTATGTTATAAAACAAAAAGCAGAAATATATGTACGTAACTATAGATAGATAACTCTTATTTCAACATATATGAAAAGAAAATTGTGCCAAGTTATGTATATTCAGTGTGAGATAAAATAACAAAGCCTTTTATTTCTTAATAAAATAACACAGCCATTTATTTCTCCTAGTAGTGTTTAAAACAATTACAATTTAAAACTACTAAGTAAAATAAAATATAAAGAAATCCAAATAAACTTATTTGTATTAGTTATGTATTAGTATATGTGTATTTTTTCAATTTTAATTCACCTACGGTTTTTTTTTTATTGACTACAAGTTAGCCCTTGACTGCTATCACACCTGATGTTAAGTGATGATGCAATCTAAGATGGAAGCGGGCTAATTTGTTAGGAGTAGGATGAAATCCACACCCCTTCCGGTTTCTACGTACCGGAACGTTAATTCGCTTGGCGGTACGTCTTTGTCGGTAGGGTGGTAACTAGCCACGGCGAAAGCCTCCCTCCAGCCAGACCAAAACAAATTAAGAAAAATCTCAATCTGTCCCGCCGGGAATCGAACCCAGGACCTCCGTCTTATAAATTCACCGCGCATACCACTGCGTCACGGAGGTCGTCAATGCAATATTTGGCATTGCGAATGGTCTTTGGCTTTTTGCATCTAGCTTTGGCTTACGAAGTGAAAAGTGCCTGTAACCATATTAAATATTAATTACAGGGCATAAAACAATGACTAGATAAACATGTTCATATATAAACCTTATCAGGTTTAAGTAAAGCTTATCAAATTGACAAGAAGAAATGACACGACAAAATCGTATGTTACGTTATAAAAAATATAACTTTCTCGTAAGAAAATATTCCATCCCCGTCTCTGGAGAATACAGGAATATGTGGGAGAGTGGCTTCATTCAATTATGTTGATACTTTACTGATATTATTTTACACAAAGCCACTTTCTACTTTTTTATTGTTTTATAAGAAATTGCTAATGGAGTGCTTATTATAAAGGTATACCTAAAATGCTAACTAGACAACCTATGAAACACTTATCTCTATATATATATATATATATATTACTTACAAGACAAATTATACGACACTTAGGTATAAATAAAGTGGTATGTGCCTACTTGGTTTTTCATTTAAATAATCATACCTAAAAGTTAATTTGTAATATTTCTTTTTAACGACTTCAAAAAAAAGGAGTTTCTGAATTCGACCGTATATATATATATATATTTTTATGTGTGTTCGCGCATAACTTCGTCGTTTATGAACCGATTTCGATAATTCTTTTTGTAATATCGAGTCAATTTCGAAAAACATAATTCCCAAGACTTAGAACTTGCCTCTCTTTAAAACACAGATTAGAGTTTAATATCTATACATAAATAAGAGGAGGAATGTCTGCTCTGCAGGTAGCCGCACTGAAAATGTGAACAATGGAAACACAATTATTCAGTTCACTTACATCGGACAAAAACACAGTATTTAATTTTATTTATTTGCATCTTGCAACATGTAAAATTGGTGTCCAATTTTTAAATTAAATATCACCTTAAAACTGTAGTTAAAACGTGAAATTCAGACCTGGTAAATTAAGCCATATTTCAAGATGGGCAGGAATTTCGATATATTAAATGGAAAAATTAAATATAATATTTTCCCAGTTATTCCCCTAACCTTGCCCGTAATTTGAGGAGGAATATCAAGTAACAAGACAATGTCTGGCTTTATAACAAAGAGCCATCAATCTTGTTCAAAGAGACATCCTTAAAGAGTTTAAGGGTTTTTTAACTGGAAAATGTCTAAAAATGAATTATCATCCTTATTTCTTTAGGTCAACTTGTGACGTAATTTTATCACCGTTATACGAAACTTTAAAAGCTTTATTTGACAGTGAAAGGTAAATATTCTCGTATCTAAATTACCTGCCTGGTTTTTGTAGTGTAGGCCTCTTCTCCGATTTACGAGTAGTGAACCGTCAAGACTTAAACAGACACGCAGACAGTCCGATTATTTACCCAACTGCGTCAGAAGGAGGGTTATGTTTTTTGAGCGTATGTATGTATGTATGTATTTATGTATGTCCATTTCTTCGGCACGCGCTACAGCCTGAACGGATTTTGACATGTGAGGTGTCGTTGAATTTGTCAAAATTGTGGTAGTGACATAGGCTATATAAATTTTCAAAATGGCGCCTGTAAATGGGGGAAAAAGGGAGGATGTGTGTATTTTTTTCTCTTATCTTAGCAATAGGGGTATCAATTAAAGGTCTTAAAAAGACCATTTCAAAAATATAAATATTATATCATGTTCAAATTACTTTTTTAACAAAAAATGGCAAAAAGTGTTTGCAGCACCATAAAGTATTTAGAATGTTATAAGATATGTAATCCTTGTTTTTCTCATTTCTCATAACTTCTAAGCAGTCGGGTTTTTTGTTTTTATACTAAAATTTTAAAAAGTTTATATCATTCAAATAAATATATATTTAAAATAATATTATCTTACTAAATCTTTTGATTGATATAATATTTAGACTGTTTTTTACAGGCTCTCCTCAATAAGATCTGCTTTTGAAATCGGTGGTAAACCTAATGGCAATCAAAATCTAAAATAAACAAATTAAACAAATTTATTTACATTTATTTAAATAAAAACCGCCAATTGTAGTTTCAGCCAAGTGTTACATTACTTTTCGTCTAACTGTTATCAGATAAGCCGGCGTTAGTATGCCCGGTGGATTATCTCCCTCACAGAGCGGTTGTTCTGTTTTTGCACTGGAATTTGTAAAGGCTTCGTCTAACGGCGCATCCAGATATGCGAAACTTCGTGCTTCGTCGAGCCACTAGCATTCCGCGCACGAGGAGGTATTTGTGAGCGGCAAATGTATAATTTAATTGATTTATTAATTTGAAAATTATAAAAATATAATAATTAATATAATTATATAAAAACATGTTAAAAAGACTCGATAAATTAAAATTATTTTCACACCTTCCGGTAATCGGCTTATGATTTAAAATTAAATAATGGAATGCTATCAATATTATTTGAATTTATTTTTATATAAAAAATTTAGAATTAAAACAATATTTTTAATTAATGTGAATTATGTTGATAAATGTATTTTTCGATTAAATTGTTTATTTCATCGGAAGTGGTGGGAGAAGAGGTTGTTTATCAGTTGTTATGTAAGCCGAATCGCCACCCAAGGGCGATCATTATTGTTCAAATCGTAGTGTAAGATGTTACTCTGCCCGAAGTACAATAAAAGTCAAGTGTTGAGTATAATTAATTGGTTGTATTAATTGGTTTAATCCCAACAAAAATTATAATGGAACTACGCCGAACATACTCGTGATTCGGCGAGCAACAATGTGTATTCAAATGTGTATGTATATGAGTGTGGAAAAGCTTGGCATCTGACGAAATGCGCGCCATTTCTACAGCTCGGCATTGGCTAATGCCAACTATGGCTATTTGCTGACATTTTTTGAATGCTGAGTGGGTTTCGCAGCAAATTACTAGAATCCACATTTTTTATAAGGGAAATATAAATAGTCACCCGCGATACTCCTACTGCTAAAAACACTACCTACCTTAAAATGTTGGTGTACCTCTCGATTACTCTACCACCAAGGTCACAGTCAGTTTCGCCTTGAATCCCACACGTCTGGATGCGCCTTAAAGCACTAGGGAACAGAAGCGGGAGTGACGGGTTTAAAAATGTATATTTTTAAACTCAGCTATTCGAATCTAACTTTAGAAAGTTAAAATTTTTGTTTTAAAATGTATGTACTTCGTCTGAGGAATGAACTGCCTGAATTGTTGTAATGCTAAGTCCTGCGAATGCCGACTTTAGCATGTTTTTTTTTATCGACTACAAGTTGGCTCTTGACTACTATCACACCTGATGTTAAGTGATGATGCAATCCAAGATGGAAGCGGGCTAACTTGTTAGGAGTAGGACGAAATCCACACCCCTTTCGGTTTCTACACGACATCGTTCCGGAACGCTAAATCGCTTGGCGGTACGTCTTTGTCAGTAGGGTGGTAACTAGCCACGGCGAAAGCCTCCTACCAGCCAGACCAAGACAAATTAAGAAAAATCTCAATCTGCTCTGCCGGGAATCGAACCCAGCACCTCCGTCTTATGAATCGACCGCGCATACCACTGCACCACGGAGTTCGTCAAAAATATATTATATGTTATATCTATAAAAGCATAAATATATTATATCCATAAAAGCTATATTTTTATAACACTTGCGGGTTTAGCGAGCATAGTACAAAGCATCACTCTAATCTATATTAATAATTTCGTCAAGGGGTACGGTAGACTCGATCGAAACTTTAAAATTCGGTTAATTTAATAAATATAACACGATGGGCTGACCAGCTAAAGGAAGACAACAAGATGGACTTCTATGACATATAACGAAGATGGTTACCAATAGAAGCCGGTGGAAAAAATGAACCCGTTCGAGGTTGGGATTTTACCAGGACCACGATATTCAGGAATGAAGGAACGACTGCAGAGAGGTAGACACCTAAATTAGGTTGATTTATAAGAATAAATTGGGTATAATTAAATAACGCTATACTTAGCACTCCCACTAAATCAGACACACTTAAACTAATTACGTAGTATTTGGTTTACGTATTAAAATATTCCGAGCAAAATTGACGTGAATATAATATTTCCACGATTTAAACATAAAAATATTTATTTAGAGACCAACTTTAATAATGATAATTTATGTTATCATATATTAGCATATTAACAATTTGTTATTCACTAAAAACAAATATTTTACTGGTTTTGCGACACAGATCCCAGCGTGTTGTAATGAGCCAGTTATTATAGAACGCGTCAAACAATGTCACGTCAAACTCAACAACTCGATTTAACATGCTCTATAATTAACATTATTTTTTTATTCTAGGGCATTGTTATTTTATTCATATCTTTAACTGCAATCACACCTGAATGCAATCTAAGATAGAAAGGGCTGACTTGTTTACCTACGCTAAATAACTTGACTGTGGCTAGCAACGGCCAAAGCCTCCCACGAGCCAGATCTATATATAGTTAAAAAGATCCATCATATTATTATTAATATTATAATGATTATGATCATCATAATCATAATCATTTATTCATTAGAAAGTAGGTACATAATATGATGGATACTCTTAAATCTAATTCCCCTATACAATCTACCAATTATGGTGTTTGAATATTACATATCAAATAAATTTTACAATAGTCCATATAAAATAAAATAAATATTATGTCTGATTAAAATTACCACAACTATGTCAAAAATTAATACAATGTCATAAAATAAACGAAAGTCATTAAAAATTGTGGTCTAAAAATGAGTTGATATATGTACATAAAAATAATACCTATACTATTTTTTATTAATATTAATATTGGTTATTCCGGAAACCTTATTTCAGTTTATCATTCAGATAGTCCTTAACACTGTAGTACATCTTACTCAGGAGCATGTTAAACAATGCTTTTTTAAAACTATTCAAAGGTAAGTTACTAAAGTGGTCAGGTAAATGGTTGAAAATTGTGACCGCCATACAATATACATTTTTCTTTGTTACATTGAGCTTCTGCAAAGGTATACACAGCTAATATCAATTTCTAAGGTTTAAGTCTCTTCTCGTATTGGTATAGGTTATAAACTGGTTTGGGTTTCTTTTTACAAACTCACTTACTTCAAAAATATATAAGCTAAGTAGAGGTAGTATTTTTAAACTCAAGAATAATGGTTGACAGCTGTGGAACATATCAACACCAACTAGTGCCCTGATACATTTTTTTTGTACTCTAAATGCTCGGACAATAGTACCAGACCACATCTTAGAATCGAGGATACATAACCATGATATGCCATCGGAGCGGCTTGAAGGGTAGTAGTTTGCTTAAATCGTTTTAATCGGCCCTTCTGGCAATCGAATCCAGAACCTCTTCCTGGTAAAACGCTGCATCTGAGCATAACCTATATTAGTGGTATTTTTCGTCTGGGAAATACTTACCTTAGCAGCCAAGTAGTATTTCTTTGTTCAGGTCTATTCAGCATGGACATCGGTGTAATTTCAGTTACATGAGGCTAAACACCCTGGCTTCAGTTTAATGAACAAAGGACTCTTTTTAGGACGTGTTCTCTGCAAGCACAGCAGTTATTCTGTTTATAGGCGATGATTTTTTGTTTTTCCTAAATGTATTTTTTTTTATCGACTACAAGTTGAGCCTTGACTGCTATCACACCTGATGTTACGTGATGAAGCAATCTAAGATGGAAACGAGCTAACTTGTTAAGAGTGGGACGAAAATCCACACCCCTTTCGGTTTCTACACGACATCGTACCGAAACGCTAAATCGCTTGACGATACGTCTTTGTCGGTAGGGTGGTAACTAGCCACGGCGAAAGCCTCCCACAAGCCAGACCAAGACAAATTAAGAAAAATCTCAATCTGCCGGAAATCGAACCCAGGACCTCTGTCTTATAAATCCACCGCGCTTACCACGCCACGAAGGTTGCCAAAATAACTAATAAGTGACCCAAAATTCAAACTTAGGAACTGATGAGTCAAAACCGCTTAAGCTTTGATTCAAGGAGAAGAATACTACCGGTGAAATGGCTGTCAGGTGCTAAAACAGTGTCAATAGTAAATAACGGCTTACGAACAGTTGACACACAATTTACGTTTTACCAATAAAAGGCAAAAATTTCCGTAATGTATCGTTATTATGTCGTGAAC
Organism: Mycalesis mineus; assembly: GCA_034621355.1. Taxonomy (NCBI): domain Eukaryota; kingdom Metazoa; phylum Arthropoda; class Insecta; order Lepidoptera; family Nymphalidae; genus Mycalesis; species Mycalesis mineus. Next base: position 15,270,783 of record CM067892.1, read on the forward strand.
TGCGACTTATCACGCGACCTTACCTGTGACCTTTGCTACAATCAGATAACATTCCCGATACAATTTGCTCTGAAATAAAATAATTATTTTTTTTTGAAACAGTATAAATTATGGGGGGTTGAATGAAGCGGTAATTCGTGGACTGCGTATTTCGTATGTAATTTTTCTTTTCTAACACATTTCACAAGTTTTTTTGTTATTTCTAACAATGTATAACTATAAAACTTACAAAAACATTTAAATAATAAAAAAAAACCATTCCTCCATTTGCATACCTTAAGGACCTAAACAACTAGTGACAGTGGCTCCAATAATAATAACCTGTATAATTTGACGACCTCCGTGGCGCAGTGGTATGCGCGGTGGATTCATAAGACGGAGGTCCTGGGTTCGATTCCCGGCGGGGCAGATTGAGATTTTTCTTTAATTGTCTTGGTCTGGCTGGTGGGATGTGTGGCATTACCACCCACCGAAAAGGACGTACCGCCAAGCATTATTCGGTACGATCTCTGTAGAAAGAAAGGAGTGTGGATTTTCATCCTACTCCTAACAAGTTAGCCCGCATCCACTAGAATGCATCATCACTAACATCAAGTTTATAGCAGTCTACAATGAAACTAGTCTAAAAATAGAAATTTATACTTCTTAAGACCTAACAAAACTTTTAAATTATAGAAAATAAAACAATGAAAAAGAAAATATAATAAAAAACATAGTGTTTTTATAAGTTAATGCATTGAAAATAAATAAAAATTAATTATCAATTCTAACATGAAATATTTTGAAAATTAAAAATTATTACTTTATAAAAACAAAAAAATGGCAGATAGTTTTGATAAAGAGAAAAATAAACACATAAATCAGTAAATATAAATATTTATATACACTTTGGGATTTTATAAAAAAAAAGTAGTATGAACATGATATGAAATTTATATTTTTAAAATGGTCCACGTGATGCTGGAACCCAAATTGTTAAGATACGAGAAAGAAATACACACATCACTAGTTTTTTAAAAGTAAATTTTGAAAATTTATATAGCTATATCACTGGGACAATTTTTACAAATTCAGCGACACGTCACATGTCAAAATCCGTTCAGCCGAAAGCGGAAGAATTGGACATATTATATTCGGACATAATTATATTCTACATAGCTCGAAAAACATAACCCTCAGTATGACGCAGTTAAATTTATTTACTATTACTTATAATGTGACTTTAATGCTGCAAGACGAAGATTAATAGCAAAGCGGCAAGATGAAATATTTCATACGCACATAATTTGTTAATAAAGAACATAAAAACTAGTGCTTGTGGCCTTTCTGTAATATAATAATAACATTTACACATAACCCATGAAAAGAAAAAGGCCAATAGCGCAAAAATAAAAATATAACTCTCACTTTCATTGCGTTGGTTAGGATATAGCTGACAGCCACAAAAATCAAAATAAAAAAGTTGAGAGGTGTCAAGGGACACCCGGAAAAACGAAGTTCGTAAGTATATTAGTGAAGACATTGTAATAAAATTTTAGCTTTTTTGTAATATAATATTTGTTGTTGTACACCGAGACATCAGATGCGCACAAAGACATAACCCATGTAAAGAAAAAGGCCAATAGCGCAAAATTAAAAATATAACTCTCACTTTCATTGCGTTGGTTAGGATACAGCTGACTGCCACAAAAATCAAAATAAAAATGTATTTATTTTAAATAAATGGTAAAGGTACTTTTGCAAAAACAAAATTTGAAATAGCGGGTACATGCAGAAAATTCATGTTTTGACAGTGGCGCTTCACAATATTTTATCTGTTTTGACGCCGAAGATAGTATAGCTTACAAGCGCGTATCTAACGTAAGCATAGATTAAAGACTACTAGATAGAGCCCATAGCGTGTCCACTCGTGAGACAGCAATTCAGCCTTATTGACATGACATGTCAACATTTAAAGTACATCATAAAACGTTATGCTTTAAAATATCGTAAAATACGAAATATTACTTTATATAAGATAGTTTAGTAAACGTATAATACATGAAATTTGGTAAAAAATAACATATCTAGGCTTTAAATCATCAATCAATGAAGTTTATGCCTACTTACGTATGAAACATAATTCCTTCGATTTTCTGTTCGCTGCGACTGTTGCAGCCGAAAATATTACAACCCACCATAGCACGATAACGTTTAAATTAATATCGCAAAGTTATATTATTTATCAGCAAATTTAATAAAAAGCTAATAATTGCTCAGATGTCACTTGCTTGTCACAAACTCCACTCTTGACAAACAATAAAAACGAACACGCTGAAAGGGACAAAAAATAATCTTGTGTCACTTTCTAATAAAGGCCGAATGAAATAAGTCTGTCACGCTCTTGAACCTACAGCCGCGTTATGACTCCATCTAGTAGTCTTTAATCTATGAACGTAAGGCATATAATCCATAAGTAGATAATGTCTCGAGGGCGGCTACATGACGAGCATGGCAAGCACAAAGGCTGTTGTGATGCAAATTTATGCAAAACGCGAAATTCAGTATTTGATCTCTGGAAGAAGCATGCCGTCTTGCGCGAAGTATGCTGTCTTATACAGTTATAAGTTTACCAGTTTGCAGATGTGATACGTGTAAAAGTTATATTTTATTTAATAAAATTCATATGAATTAAATTTATTTACTCTGAATAATTATTCATAGTGACTAAAATTGAGAAAGGGATGCTTAGAGGTTTGGACATGTAGAGAGAATGGATGAAAGAAGATTAACAAAAGAGATTTACAAGGCGAGGGTGAATGGAAATGTTGGAAGGGGAAGGCCTAGGCGAATGTTCCTGGACGAAATTCAGGACATTTTAAATAATGGCCAGGTCAAGAGTACCCTAAACCGACGAACTTGTATGAAAGGATTAATGAGAGTGGAAGAAGCTAAGTAAGTATGCAAGGACCGTGGCAAATGGAGGGATATGGTCTCTGCCTACCCCTATGGGAACAAGGCGTGATGTTATGTATGTATGTATGTATAATTATTCAGAGTGAATAACTAATTTAGTCATTCATAAATTGCATTATGGAAATAATTATATGTATAGGCAAAATTCAGAACCAGTCAATTTTGGTACACCTATACTTTATGAGAAATGCACTGGTATAAAAATAAAGACTATAAAACAATTTTCAGAATTAAATTCTCAAGAATTTCAATATTTATTGTACTAGAAACTCTTCAAAAGTTTGAAAGATAGTTTCAAAAGACGCAAACGATTCTTTAATTACAATTTTGATCTGACGGCGCCATTGAATCGGAAACGGCAAGCAAGCCTTACAATTGTCTGCAGAAGTAATTGCCTTCATTGCAATTTTATTCAGACTTGTTATATTCGCTATGAAGGTCTTACGTGAGGACTTTACTGTTGAATATCGCATGTTTAATATCTTAGAAGTTATTAATTTCAGATCACCTTTTGCATCTACGACAAAACAGAGAACGTATGTGCGTTTATTGTAGTAAAATTCTAATTATTTTACATTTCGATGTATTTTAGCTATTCAGGTTCTCGGCAAAAATATAGCCCTGTGAATGAGTGTAAATGGAAGTTCAGATACAAGCATAAATGACAAAAAGATGATGATGAATGATCAGAGACAAAAATGCTTTTTCTTACCTTAGCGATATTAAAACTAATCTTTGTTATTCAAAGCATCATCAGTAGATATTATATATCGCTTTTTATAAAGCAACTTTCTAGGTATTTTCTTTTTATCGAGGTAAGTACGTTCAAAGTCAAGAGAGCCTACACTATTAACTATAAGAAAAGCTTTCTATGGAGACTGTCTTTGTATGTTAAATCTTTTTATATCATTTGCAAATACTCAAATGCGAAAGGTATCGCCCAACGCAGCTACTAGAGTTCTAGCAAATAATCTTGAAAAATATTTAACATCTAATTTAGAACCTCTTTTTTATTGAAGTCTGTAAAAACACGCCTATACAGCAAGTTTGTTCCATTTCCAGTAAAGCTTTAGAGAGTGGACCCGAGTCACGTACGTAGCGTGTCGAGGTCGCAGAATTAACTGATGCTTAGACCCTTATCATACCTAAAGTTAAACCTAATAAAGTTATTCCAAGTTTATATCTCTAAAAAGCATTAAAGATATCAAAATTCTCAAGGGATCCTCCTCGTAATTTCTTTGTTGATATAAGGCTACATTTTTTTAAAGTAGTGTTGTGTCTCCGTTATATACCTACCTACTCAAATTCACATCTATAATTCACAAGTCACGAATTGCCATAAGTTATTATTCTTCACGAAACATATATGATAAACAAGCTTTTATGTAACCTTGTTTAATTTTATGAATAAAAGGATGTGCCAAGACACATGAACAAAAAAGTCTCAAAAAAATATTATTATAAAAACAAAAAACCGACAGCTTAGAAGTAATGAACTAAAAAGAGAAAAACAAGTATCACTCAATCTTTATGAAATTTTATTATTTTATAGTGCTGAAGGCAGTCTTCTGCTTAGAAGTAATGTCTACTTTAGTTTTAGTCTGTGGTACAGAAATGAGACGGTACACTTTTTGACATTTTTTGTTAAAACAGTAATAAAAACATGATATATGTATATATTTTCTAAATGGTCTTTTTACGACCTTTCATATGATATCCATATTGTTAAGATAAGAAAAAAATATACACATCCACATAAAATTTATATAGCCTATGTCACTTCCACAATTCTGTCAAATTGAACGACACCTCATGTGTCAAAATCCGTCCAGCCGTATAGGCTGTAACGCGTGCCAAAGAAATGGACATACATACATACATACACACGCTCGAAAAACATTACCCTTCTTCTGATGCAGTCGGGTAATAACAAACGTTTATTGCTTGTCTTATTTAGTTAAGAAGTAACTTTGACCATCTTCTAATCTTATAGACAGACCAACATTCTCATCAAAGATGACAATAATCAAACTTTGCGTCATTGCTTACAAAAAACCCCTAATAAACACCAAGAAATAGTTCTAATTTAGCTACAAGATTTTACTTACACATACTAAAGGTAAAATGAAATAAAAGTTAGTAAAATAATACAACCAATAGATTTCATTGTTTATTAAAATCAATTAAAACATTCACATTAATAATTAGGTACAATAATTTTATCGTGATAGAAAATCAACACGTTTAGTTCATTAAATACGTACATAAAAGCTATGACTGACTATTTACAATTCGAATGGCCGATACATAATTAACTGGTTCACTTAACGCTCGTTTTAAATTAGCTTTCAATCTGTAATTTGTTGGTTAGTTTTTAGCAACGTTGTACTATTTATATGTAGATTCGGTAGATTTCATTTGCGTTGACTCGGATTTTTTAAACGATCTTATGATAAATTATAACGTATGGGGATTGATTGTATTGTACATGTCTTATGGACCCAATCAATATGAAGGTTTCGCTAGTAGTAGTACAAACAAGTAAGTAACTAAGTAATATGTTCAATAAAAAAGGCTAATTTTCACATTGGGAATGGATATCAAGCTTGCTTTCGATTGTAAAGAAGCTACGAAGCTAATGACAAGCATACAAACATACGCACACACAGAGAGATAAATCTTAAATAATATTATACCCGTCCTCTCTATTCTAATCCGTCATCATTTAAAATTAAAAACAAATCATAGAACAACGATCCAAAATACCTACTGACAAATTACAGATTACACTAAAAAGACGATTTGTTCATAAAAACACAGTGTTATGATCCAAAAAGATAAACTCGATATACCGCATGCCCGCAGCGTAATAAAGTTGAGCTAAAATGTAAATACACAGACATGCCGGTCCCCGCGGATTCGGGCACTGTAACTAAGGAAATTATTTTGATACTATCGTTTAAACTGGGGCAGACCTCCGGAGAACTCTGTTATTAAAGCTGACACCGATTAAAGTACTTTAAGCCGTATCTCTGCAGACATCTCGAGTGCATAATACCTAGGTAATAATATTGTATTTTAAACCAAATAGCTAATTGCAGGAGATTGATAGAAATTAATCTTTTGTCAAATTGGCCTTGAACTGATATAACTGGTGTGGCATTTAGACTATAAAGAGGTTCAGAGGACATATTATGTATCTACTTTAACGACACTCGACGATGTGCGATTCAAAGTCGTGTACGTCTCTCTCTCTATTTAAAAACATTTTATAGATTGAGAGAGACTGAGACGGATTTGAAACGTACACTTATCATTACATAATTTCCCTACAGATGTAACAGTTGTATCAGAAATTCATGTCTAATTCTTTGCGTATTGGATCTCAGAACACAATAAACTGTACCATGCTTTAGAAGCGTTGAACGATGAACGAAATAGTAAAAATGCTGTGATAATATACCTAAATACATGCCGATCACTTCGGATTGGAGCACTGTAACTAAGGAACTTATTTTGATACAATCGTTTAAACTTGGGCAGACCTCCGGAGAACTCAGTTATTAAAGCTGACACCGATTTAAGTATTTTAAGCCGTATCTCTTCAGACATGTAAAGTGCATAAAACCTATATATTTAAACCCAATTTATTAGAAATTATTAATACTTTGTGTATTTTGTAGGCCCTAGATGCTCACGAAGAGATATCTAGTTTAGAGACAAATAATATTAGCAGCAAGGTTGCCCAATAGCAGCAAGTCTAAAATATCGCTCTCTTTGATGTTACTATTGACCGACAATTTCTTTTTTTCTACATTCCATGCGCATCTTAGATTTACAGGACATATTTACTTCAGAGGAATGGCATCTAAGACTTCTTTGTATATTAGAACTTAGAATACAAAAAAACGATTATATGCTTTAGAAGCATTGAACGATACTACCCTCAATTTTATTAGTAGATAATAAATATCTAGTATATTTCTGTGAAAAATCTTCAACGTAAGTTTTATTTAAATTCGGAGCATCCTCAAGACTTGATTTCCAAAAACTTAGTAATTGTCAAGTTATTTTAAACATAATAAAATTATTTACTTGATTAAATACTAACAAATTCCATTCTCTTTTCGCATGAAACTTTACAACAAGAAAATACTATAAAACTGGTTTCCTTCAAGTTACAATTAATTTATTACCTACATAAAACATTGGTCACTGCGATAAAATAATTATTTAGCGATAGTTTCTTACGATAAGACTTACTTACAACCTAATTGCTCCTCCTTTACAAAGTTGAGACCTAAGTTACAATTACAGAAATATTATTTACACAAACAATTGTAAAATAAAAGAAAAATTACATTTCGCCTTTGAGCTATTACAAAGTATTTTACAAACAACGTATTTATAAACATGTATTTAATGTATCTATGAACTCTTAGCTCATACTATAGGCCTGAAGAATTATACTAATTAATATAACATTATTTAAACGATTTTCAACAGTCAAATAAATACAACCATCAAAGAAGAATAATAATAATTGATTCGTTACATTGTTTTAACATAAATTTTAATAAAACACTTATTCATATTTAAGAGAAATAGTGTTATATATACTGATAATATAAAAGATTTTCACATGAAAAAATGTCGTTTATTACTATTTACATTTACTTTAATAATATTTATTATTACTTGTTTAAATATTTTGCCAAATATTTAGGTACGCCAAATACTGCTGTATAAAAATTTTATATAATTCTTATATTTCTAAGTACTTTACCAATAGTCACATTAAATGTAAGTTGTATTAAGCAACCAGTACCTAGTCCCAGACCAAACGGATTTTAAATAATGAAAAGAATTGTTCAAAATTGTCTAGTAACCTTTTTTCGGTCTAGATCCTATTTGCTTAGAGCATAGCAGAGTGTACTAAAACCATCAATAAAAAGAGATATAAAATTCATTTAAATACTTTTTCAATTCAGGAAAAAACCGTATAAATCAAAATAATCCCAACAGTAAAATGAAACAAGCAACTGGAAATAGGTAAAGTGACGCTAAGCCTATAACGAGGGGTTAGGTGTGTAAAAGCGAACGGCTTAAAAGGGTATCGAGTGGGACGAACGCATTTGATCTAAGACACGTACATTCTGAACTGTGACTATTTAAGTCACCCATAAACTTGTCTCTGCGACATAACGGCCAATTTGTCGTTGCGTAATTTGCTCTAATGTCTAAAAAGTGATGAATTGCTTGTGAGAAGTCCTCACTAATTAGATATCCTGGCCTTGGCAGTTACCCCCTCTAGAATAAATATAGATTTAAATGACCAAGAGCAATCTCATTCGAAAGAGACGATTGTGACCAGGAGTCATGTAGATGCGACTAAGTGTTTTCGCGTAAAGAACTGACTATGCTATGAACATTTACGAGGGTTCTTCTTTAATTTTCGGCTTTTCTTAGTGCCAAGAGGAACGAAAATTTTTAGTCGTATTTTATCGCGTTTAATCGAGAATTTTGCGACGACAAGTCGCTCAGTTTGCGGAGTCACCAAAATTATACGATGAGAAAGAGATTTTATGTTACTTCCACAGAGAGTGTAAGTTCTCACAAAGCTTTCGAATGCAAAGTATATGGTATGGATATTGAATAATTATACAACAGCCAAACCCAAAATCACAAAATTCGAAAATATATTTCAGCACGATATCTTCAGAGCTACAATTTTTTAAAATAAATAATAAGAATAAATCTTATTTAGTTGCTAACTGTAATTGGATTGCGAGCACTATTGGCATATCTAGTTTAGTAGACGTGTAAAATTCCGGTAGGACGATTTCGCCTCATCATTCACCTCATCGTATCTATTTTTAAATGCATCTCTTACCAGATAAGTTGCCAGTTAAATCAATGTCAAAGAAAAACGATTCATTGACCTTGTTTTAGCCAAGGATGTTTAGGACTAGGAACGTAAACTACAACGCAAACAGGGAAGTACAAATTCCAGAGAAACGCCATAATAATAACCATTAACCGCTTACATAGAGTCTTGTCATATCACAAATAGCCTGAGCAGACCCGTTATCCACACAGTCTAGAACCTTCCCTTTTATTACACATCAAGTTTATATGACCACAATAAAACGTTCACGTCGACTCCACTGTAATAGTCACTCGTAACTTCAATTCATCAACTTCATTACCGCACACTGTTATTACACTATTCCTATTCAACGTTTACTAACGATAAAACAATTAAAGCACAACGATACATATGATAAGGGTGAGTACTATGTTCATGAGCGGAGCGGCGAGCGGAGCGGCTCGGCCGGACGCGGCTAGCGCGCTCGCCGCAGCGTCAACGCACTGCCGGTAAGTGAGGTGCTCTAAGCACGTGATGGCACAGAAGTGTTGGTGCGCGCACGCTCCGTCACAGTTGTCTGCGCCGTCGTATTTCACATTGTACGCCCGTAAATATCTAAGAGAATACAGTCATAATTTTAAAGTAGCTAAAAGCAGCATAATAAATAGGTATACTTATTTACAAATGGATTAATCAAAATTATTTTAAATTTAGCATTTAGCATCTATGATATTATATATACAGTTTTATATTCTTTGCTATTGATTTTGATATAAGAGTTTGAAGAAAAATTGCTATAGATATAAAAATGATATTAGTAAAAAACAAGGATAAAAGTGTTATTGTGTTAGGCAAATCTAAATGTGATGTTGTTGTCTTTCAGTAATTTTATATGTTTTTAGTCTAAGATATACAATATGTTTCATGTTGTGGTCTAATAGAGAAATATTGTTACAAAAAAATTAGGTTAATATTTGCATATCAATTTCAATCAGTTTAACAATAAAACAGATTAAACAGATGAAATATCCCAGTGTATGAAAAAACACACTCACTTGTTAAAAGTAGTCATCTCATGTCCCGTGCCTATTCTCAACTTATCAGCCAATAGATGCAAGGATTCCGCCGAGACATCCCGCAGACCGTAGTACTGAGTGAGGTTGTACTCCGCTACCCACTCTGCGCCCGCTCCCGCCTTGTTAGCGAGCGCCAGGTCCAAGTAAAACTGTGTATAGTCCAGCACCTGACAGTAAACGTTATTGTTTATTTAACGTTTAAATGTTTAATCAGTCGACACGCACATACGAGTAGTAGTGTGTTATACGTATACCTTAACAGTATTAAACTCTTACAAGTTACTAATTATAGTACTAATGACACGGATATGCAAGTGTTCGTATATCAAATTCAACCTTTACGTGCTCTATATTATTACATAGTGGATTTTGGTATTAATTAAACCAATATTTTTTTTAAGATTTACAGATTGTTTTAAGTAACCCTTTTCTCTCAGTTATTTATTTCTTAGCAATTAGCATAAATTTGGTATCTACACAAAATAAAAATTATATTAATTATGTTGAAGTATTATTTCCGAAACTACAGGCTCTACATTTAATACGAATTGGATATTAGGTACCTACACAAAATAAAGATTTTGGTAAATTATGGAATTTTCACTCAAAGATAATCAAATACAGAAAAAAGCGTGCGTAAATATTTAAATAATTTCAACAGTTTTTTTAATATGCAGTATTAAAATTTCGTTATGTGAGGAGGCACGAAGGAATTCTCCCAGTTCCCGAACAATAACAACATTATCGACCAATAGCCGCCTACCGACGTGTTGACAAAGTTAATGAACTGAAAATATCGTGACATACCCGCAATATCTCCCTTTTTGTTTATCTCTCCTGTTTTTCACTCAATACATATTTTCACGGAAATTATTTTCAACATTTCACTGAGAGTTTACTGGTTTTATTTACGAATTCGCTGCAAGATTTAATTTACACAAACAACAAATTTCCGAATGGGTATACTTTTGAGAATTTCAAGTATTCAAAAATATTAATATTTACTAAAATAAATTGAATCAATTGAATTTCAATTTCAATTTCAATTGAAAAAGAAGAGTATAAAGGAGCTTATAGCATACAAACAAATCAAAATATCAACCTAACAATGGTAGTCCCTTTAGGTCTACGAATATAAAATTATTTAGCTATTTATGCAAATATTTGTGTGCTGCAAAATATAATACTATCTTTCAACCAGACATAGAGTGTTGGCACAGTCAGAATACCATAAAAAAAATCTACAAAGGTGACCGTAATTTTTTATAGAGATTTTTTGGATTTTATATTTTAAAATAAAATCTTTTAATTTTATATAACCAGTAAGTAACAAATATTTTAGCTAATTATAAAATATTATACAAATATTTTAGATGATTTTAGCGGACCTAAAAACTAAAAATCCTAAAAACCGGAAACCTTTACCTACCGTATAAATAGAGCTTACAAACTTTCCCCTTTTAATTTTATATCACCGTATCTTACATGGTATAGTTTATATACCATGGAACAGGATGCCGAAGTTTTAACCAAATGTCGTTATAAAAATGGGCCATACAAAACATGATGTTGTCTAAGATTAAACAACATTAAGGACAATAATTTATTCATCGTTAGATACCTTTTACATACCTTACCGGTGTCCGAATCGAACTTATAAAGTCTGAGGCCCGGATTGGATGAACCGGCCGGGTAGTGTGGACTCACTGCCGGCGCCAGAAACGCCCATGATACCGGTTGTTCTAGGAAAAACAAATAATATTATTGCCATTCTTCAATCAGATAAATACACAAAAAATTCAATTATTTCTTTAATCTTATTTTTTGTTTATATTGATCTTATAACGCCATCTTGAAGAGTTTCGATAATAAATATGAAATATTATTGATATCAACGAAAACTCGAACCTCAACACAAAAACCTAATGTTAATTTTTTATGATAATCTAGAGCTTATGCTTTTAAAAATAATTTGTTTTTTCCCTTTTAACACACATGCCACATTGTCATGGAAATCCCTACTCGTCTAGTAGAACAAACTAAAGGTGGTCATTCAAACAACTTTCGAGACCTTAACATTTCATAGTAAATATAAAAGCTTTATTGGCTCAGCAGGTTTGGAGATTAGTCTCTTACCATAAAAGGTCATTTACATTTCGATATGAGTAAAATTTTTCCGTAGCATTTAATCCTAAAACTGATGGCTTTATAGGGGTTTTAGGAAATCAAATTTATTGCATTTTATCTAAATCTTTATAAACACGGTAATACTAAACGCATTTATTAAGTCATGCCCAAAACGAAAATTGTTAATGACCGGTAATTTAAAGCTTTCATGATAAACTGTAGCATTTTAAAACACGACAGCCATAATTAAATGTTTAAAATTTTACTTTTTAAAATATAGCGCCAATGTTTGTAAATGGAAATATTTTTATGGTGTTTCCATGGTTTGATAGGTTGTGGTCTAAATTAAATTTCGAGCTATATTTAATTAATGCGGTTAATTTGATAATTATATTATACTTATAAGGTCAGTTAGGTCCACAATAACAACCGTACTGTACAGTAAAAGAAAACATCCAATTGACGACCTCCGTGGCACAGTGGTATGCGCGGTGAATTTATAAGACGGAGGTCCTGGGTTCGATTCCCGGCGGGGCAGATTGTGATTTTTCTTAATTTGTCTTGGTCTGGCTGGTGGGAGGCTTTCGCCGTGGCTAGTTACCACACTACCGACAAAGACGTATCGCCAAGCGATATAGCGTTCCGGTACCATGTCGTGTAGAAACCGTAAGGGGTGTGGATTTTCGTCCCACTCCTAACAAGTTAGCCCGCTTCCATCTTAGACTGCATCATCTCTTAACATCAGGTGTGATAGCAGTCAAGGGCCAACCTGTAGTCGATAAAAAAAAATTCAATTCACTCGCTTTACAAAATAATGTACTACCGATTGATCTAGCAACTACATATTACAAATAAAAGAGAAAATTTGAAAGTCGTATTAAAGAGGCATAAAACAGAACTTGTCGCAGTAAACTATGTTGTTACAAAACTTTAATAATCCATTATCTACAAGTTTCAGAGTATCTAAAAAATGATTTACGCCCTTGACTCACCCTTTCTACACGATCGCGACCAAATATATCTAATAATAAAATAATATTTGAAATACCTAATCTTTATTCAATACTTTTAACATTACTGATACGCTTGCATGCTTAGTACATCAGATCATGTTCCATAAATCAACATACAAAAAGTAAACAGATCCCAAAGTTAATAACAGTTTAACCACCCCACTTATCATCAAACAGTATCGATTGTAATGTTCCTGTGAAATTGTAGGCTGTGTAAACATGCAAGCGTTCGCTCCACGGCATCATTAAAGTGGTTTTCAAAAAAAAAGAACTTCTTTCGTGTTTAAATATACACGCAATTATTAACTTCGTTTAAACATTTCACCGTCGCAAAGTGTTGTAGAAATAACGGAAAATGGTGCCGCGATTGGTTCGACAACTATATAATTATTATTTGTTATGCAAAAAGTATCGTTCATGTTAGTTCTTACTGAGGAAATCTATACGCCTTCGTTTATTAAACTACTGTAAATCTAAAATTAAAAAAAAAGATGTGTGGCACTCGGAGACTGCCGCGGTAAAGCTATTGCATATAAGTTAAACAACATCGGGCGCGGTCAGTACCTGGATGGGTGACCGCCTGAGAACACTGCGTGATGTTGGCTTTTTAAATTTTTATTTTTATTTTTTTAGTTTGTTTTATTTTTATTTATTTATTTTTTAAATAAATAAAAAAAAATAAAGAAATATAGTTTGTCTTATTTTTATTTTATTTTTTTAAATAAATAAAAAAAAATTAAAAAAGCCAACATCACGCGGTGTTTCCAAGCGGTCACCTATCCAAGTACTGACCGCGCCCGGTGACGCTTAACTTCGGTGATCGGACGGGAGCCTGTGTATTCAACATAGTACCTATGGACGTTGGCGAACAAAGACGCGAATAAGACAATCTGAAAAAACTAAAATGGGTGGAAAATGTTAGGTTTTTTCGTTACGGAATTTCTAGATTCGGTCTCCACGCTCAAGGCCCGCGATAAAAGCTATGCAATAGCTTAAAATCAACTACCACCCTTATTATTGTATAATTAGTTCTACAATTGATTCACTGTATGTAGCATCGTCATCGTAATCACCTCAATGGCTCCACCGTCAAGTATGCACTCAACAATACGAGATCATGGGTTCAATATCCAGCCGTTGGATTAACAGTATTTACAAGAAAGGGTCATATAAAAAAATATTACCTTTAAAAAGCAAATAATATAATAATCAGCCTATTTGTAATGGCTCACAGGAAAAATTTCTATTGTACAGAAGAACTATTTAAGCTTAGCACCAAGTTGCTCCAATACGGATTTAAGAGACTAAGTTTGACTCTATAACAATTAATACAGGATGTTAATGAGTATAAGAAGGTTTTACTTGATCTTCGAGATCAACATACCATTTAAGTCCAACTGAAACAACTATTGCGCAGATTTTCTATACTAATATTATAAAGAGGAAAACTTTGTTTGTTTGTTTGTTTGTTTGTTTGTTTGTTTGTTTGTAATGAATAGGCTCTAAAACTACTGGACCGTTTTTAAAAATTCTTTCACCATTCGAAAGCTACATTATCCACGAGTAACATAGGCTAAATTTTATTTTGGAAAAAAATAGGGTTCCGTAAAATATTTGGGTTTTTCGGACACAAGGTGTAAAAAATCAACCAGAAAAGTTACTTATTTTGCGTACGCTGCAAAAACAATAAAAGATAGAACCATATAATGTTCTAATTAATTGGAGATCTTATAAATATCTACAAAAAAGTCCGCGACACACTATACCTATCTATGTCGAGTGAGGCACAACAACCATTTTTTTATTTAAAAATCTTAATTTTTTTTGGACTACATTTAAACGCATTTATTTTACTCATGCTATTAATCCTTATCAAAATAAATTATTTCATCACTAAGTACAGTTTATGTAGATAATATTTGGTATTTAAAAGATTAAAATTGGACTTTTGGTTTTGAAGTTATGGCGAAATTAAAATATTACTATTTCTGCGTTGCGAAGTGAGCGTCACCAAGGCGGGGGTGCGCGTGCGGGAGGGGAGTTTAGATCTATGTTATATATACGATGATGAATTAAGAATTCGATCTTTGTTCAAATATCTATTTAGTACATGGAAGAGTTCGTTCGTTTGTTTAAACGGGCTAATCTCTATCTGCGTGTCAGATTGTAAAATTATTTTTGTTTATTCTGAAGGCTAGACTCAAGAGTGAAATATACTATTTAATATCAATTTATACCCATCAGCTTGCCATAAATATATATTTTTAATGTTAATGTACTGAAATGTCATACAATGTTTAACAAAAATGTACACGGGACGGGACGGAGAATATTGCTTCACGGGAAACTATAAAAAAATTAAATTGAGAGGGGGAGCGGGGATGGGCACACTATATGTGCCTTTACACATTTTGTATGAAAGTCTGTCTTTAAAATTAGAAGGGTACCTAAGAGGTTTTCACGCGGACGAAGTCGCGGGCGACTGCTAGTTTGAAATAAAGAAAACACATCCAACTCAAACCAATTGTATAGCGCATTCCAGTTATTTACAAAAAATATATATAATAACAATCATAACTTTTCATTTTTTCATCATTGTAAATATAATAAATAAATCCCTGAAACAAAGATTAAATTTCGGACTTTATTCTGATAAACTTAAAGTTTAAAATCCGAAATCTATACAGAACAAAAGATTAGAAACTCGCTACTGCTCTAATACAATATTTCAGATCCGTGCTATCCGAGTCATAGATAGCATAACATATTCAGTCGTGGCTGGCCGGGGTGCTATTTGTCTAGAAATCGGATGTGTTGCCGCAGAATCAGGGCAATATTCCACTGTAGAGGCTGGGATAAAGTCAAAGCGATGCTATAAATGATATAACTTTTTAGTACTAGTAGATCACTATATGATAGAGCTGATCGAAAATTATACTAACGTGTGCAGTATTTTGGAAAGAAACGGTGTCTAAAATGCAATTTTCTTTAAAATTATTTTTCTTTTTCTATGTAGACTTTTGCGTGAGATTAACGAACGTGGCATTGTAGGACGCGTTTCTAAAGTATCCTTTATGATGTTGATCTTCCATAATTATTTATAGTGTTGTATTTCACTGGTGATAAATAATAATAATTACTGTAATTATGATCATGTAATAAGAAAATGTTACCACAGTTACGTACAACAGATGACGCACTATTTTCAGCAAAACGAGATTTAAATGTGGCAAACATTGATTGATGTGACACCTATTATAAGTTGATGACCGCAAAGACAACTATTTTACACATTGGAGTTTTTTTTCGAAGTTCCAAGGAGAGATGTATGTACTAAATCGTATATAAATATATCGGATTTTATTTGATTTTAAAATTGCAAAAAATTACAAAATTGTTGTTTTTACAATAGTAAATTAATGAGGTTTTGAATCGCACATAGCTTGGAATGCACGCACAATTTAGAGATCAAGTTAACACGTTCACTACGTAACAGGCCGATATCAGCCTGCCGCGTTAATTACAGCTGGTGCGGACGAAGAAAACTATGCCCCCCTCACTAGTGCGAAACGATTATCTCAGGTGTTTGTAAAAATTGGACAGAGACAAATATATATTTCATCTTGCGGTCAAAATTGCAGGTGTACCCAATCAAAACACAACGGCAGGCTTTTATCGAACTACCACGCACTTACCGGTAAAAAACATCTGCGAGTGCGGCCGTTTAGTATTTCGGCCCGCTCTCCCAACAGGCAGTTAGAGACCCGATACCACACAGAGCGCGCGTCTCGCCAGTTAGTGTTGTGCTATCTATGTTAGACCTCCCAAAGTAGTAGTAAATAGCTGGTTTTGTAAGGGAGGGCCAATATATATTTTTTTTTCATATTTCGACCTATGTTTTCTGAGGAAAGTTGTTCAGTTTTGTGAGTTCTGTGGTAAAACTCATAAATTAACTAATAAATCACACAGAATATAGGAAAAAAATTTAATTTCAGAAAATCAAGTAAAAGAAAGGACAGTGACTATATCCTTAAGATGAGCGCTAAACGAAGAAATTATGCAGGGTGCTACGGCAGACTGCGAAAATCCTTTAATAGTACCTAAGCAAAAAAAAGTAAAGAAAATAAAAAAATATTGCAGGAAATGCAACTAAAACCTTTGCGCAACATGTTTCTAAGACAAGCATAAATAAATAAAAACATTTTTCAGTTATTTTACAATAATTCAGTTTTATTTTCGATATCCCCTTAATTTTCTGTCCCACCACTGTCTAGTGGTGTAGTGTCTAGTGCGGTTCTGGTTGATATCGGTCTGCCGCTTTTCCTGCTTTTTTTCTCATTTCCTGTTTGGCAGATCCCCGGGTGGATCAAACCTAAGGAAGTTGGGTTCAAGGTAATTCTAACAATAAAAAAAAGTATACATTATGTTTCCACAAAATTATAGCAATTTAATCTATCCTAGTGCTAGTGGGTCTTGAAAGACCTGCCACGCTCTGGCGGATATATCATTGGGGGCGCAATTTTGCCCGCCGCCGCACCAGATGAAGAATTATGATTTGACTAGCCGTAGTAAACGTGTTAATTTTTTACCATTGTCTCTCGCTACGCTATCGCTGGATCTATATGGAAAAGCAGCGTTAGTTAGAAATTCACTCGCTAGAAATGGCTCCGATTTAAATAAACCTTGGACTTATAGATAACGTTGAATTTACGTGTACTGAAGTAGGAAAATTTACCAGTTCAATCGTAATCTAAATAACATTTACTTACTTCGGTATTTTATTGCCTGATAACTAATAAAGGCAAATATGGAATGGAATCTTGACATAAACGTCTGAATATTGTTCCACTTCATAATTTACTAGCAGTCGAGTCCAACTTCGTCTGCACGAAATTAGATTTTTAAATCAGATAACTGTTGCATTCCCTCTTTATAAAATAAAGCATATTTATAACGCTTCAGACTTCGCTTAATTGAATATATGGAAACACGATTAAACGTACATTGTTTTTAAATGGAATACAAAAAATATTGGCAGAGGGAGGCAAGAAATTATGTTAAACTCGTTTTGTCGAAGACCCCGTATCGTAACTTGTCTTTGAAGGCATGACAGCGGGAATGCAATCCAGGCGGAGGCGCCAATAAAAAAGGTTTATCTCTAAGGTTCACCCTAACGTGTTGAAGGAGAATTAGAAAACGTACGCCAATGAGTAATAAAACCTGAACTAACAGCCTTGTTGGTCCTGTAGCATTATCTCTTTTATGAATAAGTAGCGTTATATCCTGAGTTCCAATTTTGTTTCGAACTATGAAATATTTTATATATTTTTCTACAATTTATGCTAGCAGCAGGAAGATTTTTTTTTTATCAACTACAAGTTGGCTCTTGACTGCTATCACACCTGATGTTAAGTGATGATGCAATCTAAGATGGAAGCGGGCTAACTTGTTAGGAGTAGGATGAAATTTCACACCCCCTTTCGGTTTCTACACAACATCGTACCGAAACGCTAAATCGCTTGGCGGTACGTTTTTGTCGGTAGGGTGGTAACTAGCCACGGCGAAAGCGTCCCACCAGCCAGACCAAGACAAATTAAGTAAAATCCAAATCTGCCTCACCGGGAATCGAACCCAGGACATCCGTCTTATAAATCCACCGCGCTTACCACTGCGCTATGGAGGCCGTCAAGATAAGGAAGTTACTCCACTATGGACTGAGAATGACATAACATTGATTCCGCTATTCTCTATGTATTTGAAAGCACATTATATGTTGTCATAGATTGTATTAATCCTTACCTTTGTCGTACACAACACGGAACGTATCAACGTGCAGATGCCCGAAGAACTGTCCCGCGATGATCTTTGCGTATTTTCGCACCGTCCTTAGGTATTGACTGTTTGAGTCCACAGAATACGAGTAGTAGCTGGAATCAGAGCCCGGCGCCGCGTGACCCACAATGTACACCTGTAGACAAATAAATTTAATGGGTTTAGTAATGTTTAATCACACCAGTTAAAAAAATTTTAACAAAAAATAGAACCGACTCAAAACGCACTAAAATGTAAAAAATATTAACATCAGGTCTGATAGCAGTCAAGGGCCAACTTGTAGTCGATAAAAAAAAATATCTGTGTCATTTAGTTATTTAATTTACTTAAGTATATCTATGTAGTCGGTGCAGTTTGTGGGTTCTAGGTAACGTCCTTAAAGTAGAAACCTTGGCTGGCACCGACTCCTAGATATGCTTAAGTAAATTAAAGCAACTAAATGACACAGATATTTTTTACTTTTTAGTGCGTTTTGAGTCGGTTCTATTTTTTGTTAAATTTTTTTATTTCTTACCTTTTAGTAATTTATCGCCACGTAACGAACTTGTTTATACTGTCTAATATATTATACGGCACTAGTAGCCAAAAAGCTACCGATACCGAGACAAAGACCGAAATCGCTGTAAGCCTGCCTCTAAAATTTGAAGAGTTCCTTCAATTTCCCAGGGATATTATCATGAGATCCTAACATGATGACGACAGGACCATCTTGAAAGTATGCCCTTTCTAATAAAAAAAGAATTATCAAAATCGGACAACTCTGCAAAAAGTTATGCGTGGTCATACATAAAAAAAAATATATGTACGTATCGAATTGAGAACCTCCTCCGTTTTTTTTTCGTCGGTTAAAAATACGTTTATAGTCAACTAATTCTCTAAAACAAATATATTGAAATAAATAAAAAACCTGGTTTTTGAAAAACAAACATTTTCCTTCAAATCAAAAATTTGCTTTTGCGTTAATAAAATAAATCCTAGAACTTTCAACAATATTACTAAAATATTATCATAAAAAGTTTTACTACTGTATAATATTGCTTAAATAGCTACACAGCTATAGTTAGTTATCTTGTTATTTTAACATAGTTTTAAATATAGTCGCTTGCTGTAGTTTGTTTTTTTTCATTTTTAAAGTAACTAAAATACACAACTGACTTTAATGTAGTTTTTATTAATAGACAGAGTGATCTAAGATAAGAAGGTTTATACGTATAGTTAACTCAAGAATGTCGTGGTTTAGGTATGTACGAGAGTCATTCATCATCATCATTATCAGCCTACTAACGTTCCACTACAGGGCCAGGCCTCCCTCCTTACAGGAGAGGGGATATGGAGCGTACACCCACCACG